>VXBI01001397.1:348451-404418 GCA_013397375.1 Toxostoma redivivum
GCTGCCGCGTCACAGGAGACGTGGGCACGGAGCGACCCCCGCGGGCAGCTCCCCGAGCCTCCAAACTTTCCTCCCGAGCCCCCGGCGCTGCACGGCTCAGCCCGTCCGCCCCGCTCCCTGCCCCGCCGCCCGCCACAGCGGGTGCTGCCGTCCGTGCTGCCGGAGCCCCGGTACCGGGTCCAGGTGCGGTGCCGCCTGCCCGTGCTCCCGGAGCTCCGGTACCGCCTGTCCGTGCTGTCCCCGGTGCTGTCTGTCCCTGCTGTGCCCAGGTGCTGTCTGTCTGTCCGTGCTCCCGGAGCAGGGCTCCCTTCCCCGCTTCTCTCACACTCGCGGCCGGTCCCGCAGCCGTGGGTGCGATCCCTCCCTCCTCGCTCCGTCTCTTTGCTCTGCCCTTGGATCTTGGCAGGAGCCCGGCCAGGCTCCAGTTCAGCGAAGCTGCAGCAGTCACCCGCTTCTACATGATTTACCTGCAATTAAATTTCGATTCAGCGTGTAACTGCTGTCCTCTGCTCTGCCCTTTGCAGGCGCAGAGAGCCGTGCTTCCCCAGCTGCAGACTCTATTGTACGAAAGGGTAATATTGTACCCAAGAAATAAGATGTGAGCAGAACAAAGTGAGATCAGAGGCAATAAAGTAATTTCCCACACATCGTACGTACAAGGGGTATCTCTCCACCTTTCCTTGTCCCCGCAGATTTTAAGTACTGCAGCACAGTCCTTTTCCACTCCTATTTAGAGGGGCTGGATCTCTTGTGTCCCATCTCTCAGGGGGCAACCATGAATCCATGTTGGCGTCTACCTTAACCATAGAATCATGGAACGGTGTGGATATGAAGGGATCTCAGAGCTCATCCCATTCCCACTGCCGGCCGTGGGACGCCTTCCACCAGCCCAGGCTGCTCCAAGCTGCCCCAGCTCAGCAGGGAGCAGGTTAATGCTGTTTTCCTGGGTGCACTCCAGCACTGCATTCCCACTTCATGGCTGCAGGGCTTTGCTGGAGGGTAGATAGAGCACAAGCATGGGGTGACACAATGCTGGGTGACTCTGAATGTGCCTGTGTTCTGTAATTTGTGCCTTCTGTAATCGTGCAAGCATTAGCCTTATTGCCTTGTCCATATCCTAATTTGGATGATATATTTTTGCAGTTTCACTGGAATCAGTATTCTCATTCCTGCTCGTGAACTGTGAGACAGTTTTGCAGCAAGTTACTCAACAGTTGCTAAATTTTATGAGGGATGGCTGCACATTATTGCAGTTGAAAAGGAAGAAGAGCCTAATGTACTTCTCACTTTATCTACCCAGTTGGCTGCATAGCTGTGTTATATGTTTCTGAATAAAAATCATGGGCTTTATGCCACTAAGATACAATTATTTCATATTAGAATTGTGTCCCCAATCTGATTTACATAACATTGCTTTATATTATGGAGATGGCAACTGTTTCTGTGGTTAGGCTGCAAAATACTTTGCATTATTAAAAGGTATTATCTCAGTCCTTTTTTGAACTTCTTTTCCCTAATGCATTCTCAGACCAGTGGTGTTAGCTGCAGGATGTTGAAATTTACCATAGAAAATGGCCCAAAGGTGTAAATGCGACTTTCTATGCAGAGAGGATCCTTCATTAAATTCTTTCAGTTTTTGCTGAGCTGTCTCTTGTCAAAAATGACCATTTCTCTTTCCCCAGGGAGAGAAAAGTGTTGGGGTTTTTTTGTTTTGGTGTTGTTTTTTTTGTTTTTTTTTTTTGTTTTTGTTTGTTTGTCATCCCCTGCCAGAAAATAATTGATTATTTTCTAGAATAATACCTGAATAGTGGTGTGTATACCAAAATCCAGTACCCCACAGTGAATGAGCATCAGATCTGTACACTCCAGACAACCTGAGCTTGCAATGCAATGATTTATCCCTGAATTCCTTGGGAGTTTGATGTGTTGTGAGCCAATTGATTGGAACTGGCAGTTGTACTTCAAATCCAGCAACATTGATCTCCTTCTTAAAAGGGTATCATGAGTCAAGGGCTTCTCTGGCTGCTTTTCCTGTGTGGGGCTGGGTCAGAGCCAGAAAAAAATGTCAGTTGAGAGAAAAGAAAAGCAGTTTTAGTTTTCTTTTTGATTTTTTTGGCAATATCAGGCCAAATTTGGATGGAATATAAAGATTTGTCATCCCACATACGCTGCATGATAATGGATTCCTGCTTCAGCTTTGCATATGCAAAAGGACAGTGGTGCAGATGAAGAGGTAAGAACAAGATAGAAGAGGTAAGAACTGTGAGAGAAGATGGCTTTAGGCTCCCAAAAGTTGTCTACTAGCTCTCAGTTGCAGGAATGTGACTTTCATGTTGCCAACAAGACAAGAGTGAAGTCATTGGTCTTACTGCAATAAGAGAAAGGGGCTGAAGTTAAGTACTTTTTATTCTATTTATCCACTGGGTGTATGAGCAAACCAAATATTAAAAAGATAATTTAGAAAACACATTATACTGGCCATTTACCTTTCATGGAACTCTTAAATTATTTGTGCTTCTCTTCAGTAGCTTCAAAACTGCATTGAGCACTGGAGATGAGGTAGAAGAGTTTCTATTTGTGGAGTTTTGAGATCTCACTCCTTTGTTCCATTCTTTCAATTTTCTTCTCATCCAGTAAAGTTCTAATTCTTGTTTATATCAGTGTTTGTTGTCATGGAAATATCTGAAGGCTTTGAATCTACAATCATTATGTGTTTATTGTGGAGAAAAGAAGAAACTGGAAAACAGACTTCGAGGTAGAGATTCATTTTAAAATGATGTGCCTCCAAAACTCAGAGGAAAGCAAATACAGTTTTTATTTTATCCAGGGACAGAAGGTGTTGTTATAAATGTGGTTTGGAGCAGAAGGTAGCACCAGGTGTATCATTTCAAAGGTTATGGTTCAGCAACTCTCATCACTGAGGAGTGCTGATGGAATAGCGGTAATCCAGCTTAATAAAGTAAAATACAGAATGAGCTCAAGTTACTTTACAGTTGTTTGCATGGCAGTAATATCTGCAAGCAGACTTCAAAACACTGCTAGTTTATTAACCAGCAAAGCTGTGCTCTGCAGTCACTAATTCAGAGGTTTAGACTCAGCTTTTGGCTGTGCTTCAGCTCACTGTGTCACTGGGTCACACCTGGGCATCCTGTCCCTCTTCCTCAGAATCACTCCCCAGCTCCAGAGAGAACATGATCCCTTGGTGTAGTGGTTCCACCCCTGCCATGGGCAAGGACACCTCCCACTATCCCACTTGCTCATCCAACCTGGCCATGGACACTTCCAGGGATCCAGGGGCCTCCCCACCCTCACAGGGAAGAATCCTTCCCAATATCCCATCCATCCCTGCCCTCTGGCAGTGTGAGTCCATTCCCCTTTGCCCTGTCCTTCTGTGCCCTTGTGAAAAGCCCCTTTCCAGCTCTCTTGGAGCCTCTTTAGGTCCTGGAAGATGCTGCAAGGTCTCCCAGAGCCTTCTCTTCTCCAGGCTAAACAAACATCTTCTGCTGTAGTTTGGTAATGGGTAAAGATCAGATGTTTTGCTACTAAATAAGAATTCTCCGTGCTTAAATAATTGCTAAAGCCCAGAAACATGAGAGGAACCTCAAGGGAAATGATCTCTGGTCACAATATCATTTTCAGGGATTTCTTCAGCCTACTGCTTCCAGATGCTGTTCACCAAGCGGGATCTGGAAGCCAGTTATATGGAATTACACAATATGGCATTGCTCAATGGTTTGCATTTTGTCCTTTGCATTGCAACCATTTTGGGCATTGAGTGGATTACATCTGACACCAATCAATGTCAGGGAAATGATTTAAGACAAGGTTGTTATGGAAGCCATAGGATGACACCAGTAATCACTGTGAGACTAAATAACTGTTTAGTAAAAAAGTTTTATATAAAAGGCATGTAGAAAAATTAACAATATTGACACATTAATGCAATGTATCAAAATTTGCTACATATGTCATTCAGTATAAAGCGAGATGAAAAGTGTGAGTCAGGACACAGCATAAATAGAACTTGCTATATTTTCTGTTCTTCAAAGGTGTCCTGTCTGATATCCCTTGACGATCTTCCCCCAAGATAAGATCTGGCAAACATGCCTTCAGATCACTCAGAAAATTATAATGTGGTGTGACTTCTGTTGCAATATGCTCTGCACGCAGAGACCAAGCCTGATAGCAGGGACTAGTCCTGTGCTGAAATCACCAAGCTCAGTCCATCTGCAAGGAGACTCTACAAAAGTAATTTCTCCCAAGGAGACCCTACAAAAGTAATTTCTCCAAGGTAACAGACACACAGGTATATAGGGAATGGCTCTGTTCTCCAGCCTTTCTGGCAGGGAGAAAAAATTCTGAATTAAATACTGAAATCAGAAAACAAAACTGTAGAAATGTTTTCTGTTCTCTGTCAAAACAGATGATTTGAGAAGGAGGCAAACCAAAGTGTTGCCGTAAATGGTGAAGAATTTCACATATTTGATTGCCACTGAAAATAGCGTGTGTTATGCTGTTAAACAGCAGGCAGAAGTTAAAACTCATTATTTTCAGCTTACACTGGTGTGTTTCTTTGCCCTAACCTGCCAAAAGAAGGGTGCTCCTGAAATTCTTCTCTTGCTGCTCCAATACAGGTATTTAAATGAGCCAGTGTACTGCTTGTCTGACTAGCCAGATGAGCAGAGAGGCTGGTGTCTGTAACCCCCTGTTGCTGGCTGGGCAGGAAGATGAACAATTCCTGTTTACTGCTGAGGCCCATGTGCAGGGGCTGATGTGATTTAATTACCACAGCATTCAGGTGAATGGGAGGGTTCCCACGGCAACCCCACAGTATTCGAAAAATAGACTTTAAAAAAAGCCAGACTTTATCCTGTCATCATTGCTGATATAAAGTAACATTTGCAGAACTGTCTTCCTTTCCCTCCAAGGTTTTGTTTTTTACCTTTCCCACTGTTTCCTCTGAATCTGGGCAAAATGCACCCATGGTACAATTTGCTATTCCTCCACTGACAATACTACAGATGTGCTGATTTACACAACTTGACTTTTGCTAAACACTCAGCCTATACAGTCTGAACTTTCAAATCCTTTTAACACAAAATAGTAATTTTCATAAAGTTAAAAAATATACTGTTCATTAAAAAAATGTATTTTACAAAAAAATTGTGAAAAATCTTTGATTCCTAAAAATAAAATCAAATATTTACAGCATTACCTAAATAAGCAGCATTTTTGTAAGTACAGACAGTTGTGCCTGTTTCCCTTAAAATGTTAGTCATTGGGGTGTGTTATTCTACATTATATCCTACCAAACACAGACCAGTACAAATAAACATGGAAGAATCTTGTCATGTCTGACTTGTTGCAAATTTCTCACAGAATTCAGTATTTACAGAAACCCACCTTTTTTTTCTGGATCCAATTCTTGCTGTCAGCAAGTCTAACAGCAACTGCATTACTGAACTTACTGTGAGCCTGGTGAGATGTCTGCAGCACAGTAATTAAGTAAATAGGCACTGTTACAAAATGTTGATCAAAACACAAATTGATTTCAAAAGCTCTTCAGTGCCATTCCAGCATTCTTATGTACAATAAGACAAATGTGTTTACTCAAGACACGATCCTGGAGAATGCTTAAGCACATACTTAATTTCAAACATGTGGATACCCTGATGCAGTCAGACTGTTCGTGTGCTTAAAATTAATTAGGTGCTTAAGTGCTTTGTTAGATGAGATGAAGATGTGCAGCTTCTGCAAAATTCCTGTTCAAAAAACTTCCGGAGAAATTCCACAGGCACTTGGGCTCAGTATGTACAAAGGTTCCTGACACATTCAAGAAAGGGTCCTAACAGAGACCACAAATAAAATTTGATATCCAGTCTCAGCCTTGGGCAACCAGACCTGGAGCATCCGCCATCCCTCGTGCCACAGCTGAGCCACAGAGCATCTCCGGTAAGTGCTCACCTGCCTGGGGTTCTGGCCAAAGGTATCCCCTGAGGGCTGTGAATCCATCACACATTGCCAGCCTGGCTGCCTGTGCCTGCACAGAGCATTGCCACCCACAGCCAGCTGCTGCTGCTCTTCCTGGCTGCTGGGACACAACGTGGTGAGAAAGGGCAGTGTGCTCTTGTTGGGGTGGACACAGCTTTTGCTTGTTATCCCCTGTTTTATAGGAGTTCAAGCTGTCCCTGACTAGAAAAACTGGGCTGTTGGGGATCATGATTTTTGTGTTCTAACTGATCATAAAGGCTCCAAAAAAACTTGCTTCTTTGTCCATGTCAACTATGTCACTGTTGCTGACAGAGACAAAAATCCTGTCCTCTCTCTTCAGCTGAAACACACCACCTTGATAGATGGAATAAAGTCCATATTCAGCCTTTTTAGACCAGCAGCTTGTTCTTGCACTTTTCATGAGCAAAATGGGCTCAGGGTAATTAGTCAGTTTGTAAACATACTGGACAAGCTGTTTGGGGTTCCTGATTTGTCCCAACAAATCTGAGTCCTCGTTCTCACGGAAGCGGAAGTAAATTTGTGAGTAGATGTAATAAAAGCCTGTCTGGGGTATCACTAACTCTCCATTTCTCAGCTCCACGTTGTAAAGGAAGGAGTGGCCTTTTCTTGATGATTCCCAGTTGTTTATTTTGTGTCCATTTCCTCTTCTGGGCAAGGGATTTACTTGGAAAAAAAAAAGAGAGAAATGTTAACTTAAAAAACAGGTAGTGAAGCCAAGTGTCTGCTAGCTGAGGAGCATCGTTTTTAATAACAAAATAAGGAAACCTTCTTCTCCCAGCAGTTCATTAGATCTGTTCTCACAACAATTTGATGTGTAAGTAAGCTTTATGTGGGAATTAACATGAACTGCCTTTATTTTTAATATTTGTTCTCCCAAATAAGGGGGAAAAATATGTTTTTACTTAGTAACAAAGTTAAAATGCCCATTAGTGCCTGATACCCTTGGAAATTGCAGAAAGCCAAGCAAGTCCTTCATTAACATGGCCTGAATGTCCAGTCTCTCCTGTCTGTCTCACATTTCTAATAGGTCTGTCACCATAGCAGCTGGGACTCGCACAACCAACAGAAGGAAATGAAGGAAAAGAGGAAAACTTAACACTAGGAAGGACATTTAAATTTCTTTTTCTCCCTAATGAAGGTTCCAAAAGAAGAGTTAGGAAGGGAAATGGGTATTCTCTCTGTTTGGTGAGAATTAGCAGAAAAAACCCAATGTGTGGGACAAGACGGTTTGTTTCCTAGTACTAACTCAGTACAAGTATTAAAAGGTGTTTGCAAGCAGCGGGGCTAGCAAAGGGAGAGTAATTCAATGAATCCAGTGGTGCTCAAGCATTGCTAGAGGTCTGTCCTTACTGCGTGGGGCCAGGGGGCTCCTCCTGGTGCTGCTGCCCGTCAGGTGCGCGGCGATCCTGCGCACGGCACCGCGCGGCTGCGGCCCCTCCGCGCGCGGCAGCGGCAGCGTGCTCTCCACTGCAAGCAAAAACACACCCCACGTCAGCAGCCAGCCCTTCAGAAAGCACATCTCCTCCTCCTGACTTGATTTCAAGGAATAGGTATGTCACTTTTTAGTTGACTGAATCATAGGCTGATGGCTGATTATTGGCTCATGAGGCTCAAATTCCGCTTTCACTCTTGCTCATGAAATGTCTTTATATGCCTCTTTGTTCTCCTTCTTCTCCTTCCTCTGCCTTCAAGTTATCAACAGATGAAATAACCCATAGTACACAATTTTATGGTTAAATATTCCTCATCTCCCTGTGAATTTCCACTCGGAGGTTGTAATGCTTTCACCCAGCATCTTCAGTGCAAGTTTCAGCAGAGCTATTCCTTAGCTCATCTCTGCAGCTCTGTGCTCCACGTTCCAGGAGCTGGGTACTGGGAGGGCTTTTTAAACATCCCCCATAAGACATGGGACTGGGCTCTAGAGGCTGAGTCCTCTGCATCCACTTTGGTTACCTTGCTCTAACCACTTGACAGTAATTCTGGCTCCTGAAAATTTACCTTCTAGTAATAAGTAATAATTTTTGACGATTTGATGCCAGTACAAGATCTCAGTCAGTTTTCTGTGCTTTTAAAAAATCAAGTAAATTATACATCAAGTGCCATTAGTGGCTCCTTTTTACCACAGTTAATAAAATTATTACAATACCGTTGATTGCAGATATGTTTTCCTCATAGCTTCTTGATATCATCTGTAAACAAACACAGTAAAAATGAATTAGCTTGTCAGCTGGGGCTGACAGGAGTAGGAAAAAGACACACCTTTTTTTACTCATGAATAAAGAGGATTCTGGATTTAATCAACAAGCAAATAGGGGGAAAAAAGCTCCTATTAGTTTGTTGTAATAAAGATTTTCAATGTTTACATCTTTTAGGTAATGAAAGACATGGGAAAACATTTTCAAGAGCTCAGGCATAAATCTATTGAAAAATCTGAATCTCAAGCTTCTCTCAAATAAAAGAAGTGTTCAAGCACCAGCTTCCACTTGCAGAATACTTGGCAGTGTGAACTATAGCATCTTAGATCTGAGGAATTAAATTATTATACCTCTATCTATCAATCTAAGCTCTTAATTTGGCATATTTTAATTTGTGCATCCCCCGTTCTTCATAACTGTTTGCTGAAACAATCCAGTTTAGTATTGACAGTGGTGCAGCAGCAGCAAGTGTGGTGATTATTTACCTGGGTGGCTAATAAGGCCTGTATTGCCAATTATTGATGGGTTTTGTCCTGCCACATTTCTATTTATCCATCTATCCTAGTAATAGTAGTAGTATTATACTACTATTATATCAATAGTAATAGTAGTATTATTGTACTTGTAACTTATTTCTGGCACCAAGGCTACTTTTCCATAAGCAATCAGGGAGCTAGTAGGTATATTAGATGTGTAAACATCCACCAACTAAAACAATGCTTTAGTGCATTGAACAGTGCAGAAGTTCAGGGACTTCACTGGCAGAGCTTCCACCAAAGGAGCTGAGATCTCTGAACACAGAGATCTGTTTTGGACTGCAAGATCTGTTTTTGCTAGGAAATTCCAGCCAGAAGAGAATTTCAATGGATGAGCTAGATTATGTGCTGGAGATGGGATTCTGAAAGCCATTCCAGATTTTAGCCTCTATGATTTTTCAGCCAGGCTGACTTTGATCTCTGTAGCCAAAATTATTTGTATTGTGTGTGTCACGCAGGAGGTGCTCTTTGGGAAGGTGCTGTGCCTGATGCTGTGTGCTCATTTGCTTTTTCCTCCACCACTGCATCAAACAGCTCATGACTGGACCACTCCTTAGGCACCTTTGTGCTTGCCCTGTGTTACATTTAATTTCATTTTCTCTCCCCAGTCTCCCTGTATTTCCAAAGAGGCAGTGACAGTTCTGATAGCACCATGATCTGTATGGTCAAGTAGAAAACATTTACCCTGAGGTATTTCAAACAAGCCAACCTAGCAGTGGAATTTGTTTAGTAAAAGCTGATAGTCTTTGCTTTATTATTTCCTGAATGCAGTGAAACCGCTTGTGTGGGCTGTTTTTTCTTTTGCTCCAATGCAAGCACTCTGCAGCTGGAGCTGTGGCCTGACAATTGCTTGCAATAAAACAATCTGAGCCTCCTTTATTTTGCTATTAGGATTCCTTCAGCTGTAACATCACCAAGCACACTGATCCCAGATACCTTTTTAATTAACTTTCCCAGGTGCCACTTCACTTGCCAGCAGGGATCAGCTTCTCTGTCTTGGCTTTCGATGAGGTCCAGGTTTTGGATGGAATTTCCGATCTCCTCCCCGGTGAGACAAGCAATGCCACTCTTGGAGTACGAGTCCTGGAGCTGCAGCACAGGGAAAAGCCAGGATTTTTCATCCATGTTTGCAGCTGTGGTATGTCACTACATTCACTAAGTGCTAAGAAACACACTTTCTTTTCTTTAAAGCATTTGCTAGTATGGTGCAAGGAGGACTACATGAACAACAAGAGGATTTAATTGATCCTGATCTGACATATTTATATATGAGGGCATATCTCACATGAAAAAATATGCTTGGATTATCTCCATGGACATAAATCTGGTATCCAGTATTCAACTTAATAGGTTTTGTGAAAATTCAACACCCAAATCTCTGATGCTGGAAATTCTTTAGATTCTCTAGTTCTGCATAAGAAACATTTATTTTGCACAAGATTGCTTTTTAAACCGATTACTGAGGATGAAATTAAATACTAGAACTTAAAAGTATTTTCTGTGCTGTCTTTTCAGCCAATTGCATTTATAATCCAGACCTTTGCTGCTATATGCAGCTGTACTATATCCTCCCCATATCCAGTTTGGGGTGTCTCCTAACAGCATTTGTCCTTATAGTCCAAACACCTTTGGACCTTTGAGTCCAAACAAAATTATAACGCTAGATGTTTTTGACGTGAAAATGCAAAATATCTGTATCCTCTAGTCATGGAGAGAACTCTTTTTTTTTCTGCTGAAATTTAAGAGGTTGGCAGAATTCCTTTTGGCTCCAAGAGAATCTGACTGGGAGTGTTTTCCTAGCGGAAAGCTCTCTCCAAGCTCCCTGTGGATGTGACTGCAGCTGGCGCTGTTGGTCAGTGTGGGAGCACAGGACCTGAGAGCAGCCTTTGTTTGCTTTGAACTGGGCTCCTGCTGCATCAGCTGCAGACTGGTCAGGCTTGTGGAGCCAGCAAAGCACTAGGGGAACTTGGAGGAAACAGCAAGAAACAAGCAAAGCATTCAGATGGAATCCTGGTAGTAGCATTTAAATTTCACTTTTTTGTTGTGGTAAAGAAGCTTGATTTGGTTTGCTAAAGAGATGCATTTTTTTTCTACAAGTACCAGGGTTTTAGCTGCCTTTGAGACTGGGGCATTGAAAGCAACAAATGGATTTCCTCCTTCACACTCCATGCTTTTCCTGGCTGTTAGAAAACAAAGGCTTTTAGGGAGAGATTTCCTGCTATAGGGGAAGATTTCACCTCCTTCAAGTCCCACCTGGAGTTTGCAGCAGCAGATTCCACTGAGCTTCAGCTAGTACTTGAAATTATGTATTTTGTAGGCAGCAGAAGGAAAAGGATGTTTGTGAGGATTTCTGTGTCTTTGCCAAGGAGTGCAGTGGTATTTCAAAATCAGGTTTCAAGAACTCAAAAGGGATTAATATTATGGGCTCATTGAGGTAAAACTACGAGCTCTGACTGATTTAACTATACAATGAGCTTCTATAAAAAAGTAGTTTGACGAGTTTAAGAAAAAAAAGCCAAACATAAGCAAGTTGAGAGGTTACTGTTTATTCTCTTGCAGACCTGTCACAGCTCAGCTCCCAGGTTTGCCCTCCTACCTGCGAGCCAAGTTCTGGGCCTCTGCCTCCACCTTACCTGCTCACTTTTCCCCAAAACAGGTTTACTCTCCTGGCACTGGAACCTTACTTTGTATGCAGTTTGAAATCCTATGGGAATGCAACCTTGCAGCAGCATGTTATGGAACTGAGAGACTGGAATTTCTCTTGTAAGATTTACTCAAATGAGGTTTATCTGCAGCACTGAACCCTTTGAGGACACAACTCTTGCAGGAATCTTATCTTGTAGAGCCTCTCTCCTATGTTAGGAGGGGTTACTGGACTGTTTTTGAAACAGAAGGAAGCCAGAGGTTGTTTTCCTTGCCCTGTATCCTGAAGCATAAGAACTTTATTGTATCAGTACTTCCTCTTAAAGCAAAACAGTTTAACAAATGTCCTACTCCTAGTCCTAATCAGGTTACTACAGCTGTAGTGGACAAACCCAGTTACTGGCATGCTTTTTGTAAAGATGGAAATACCTGCAGTCTGTGCAGTCACAGTAATTTGGTGAAGATGTAGAAATGCAGGTATTGTGAACAAAAAAGAGAAAAAAAATGTGCAGACAAGAAATCATAGTTTATCTACAGATATTTATTCCACATGCACCATGTGGATGTGAGGTAGCAGGCTGTGTCTAGATTAGGTTTTTCCTATTTATTGTGCACCAAATGGCACATGCAGGAATATGTGGTTAAGGTACCCTCTCTAGAGCCAGCAACCTTTGTTTGCAGCCCAGCACAACTTCAGTTTGGACAGATTTATCCCTCCACAACAAATGTAGGCTTGTTATTCTTCAGAAACTGTGAGTTGTATTTTGGGCAAGTCCCTGGGATGTGGTGGTGTCCCAGGTGTATATGTTTAAATAGAAGGAAGGAAAAGATAAGTGTGGTTACTAATTACTTAGATTGTTAGTAAGGGACTCTGAACTGTGTGCATGAGGATGCTTTTATACACTTTTCTTCATGAGCAATCATGTAACCTGATTTCATAAAGTCAGCACATTTTTGTGACTCCCCCATTGGTCAGCCACAGTTATAAATTCAGCAGGAAAATCTGTTTTATACATTTTTAAAGTATGAGCATTGGCTCCTGTCACAGAACACTGCACACCCTTTGCCCCACAGAGAACTCTGACATCTCAGAAGGCTCCACCTATTAAATCTAACGTGGAATAAATACATATATAGCATAATACGCATATCCACATTATTATTAATAATGTAATTAATTATGCATTACTGAGTGCATATATATACAATAGTAATTTGCATTTATGCATTACTTTCTGGAGTTGTAGATGTACAGAACACTCACCTACAGGTAGGTTTACCTGTGTGCCAGGAGTAGCAACATCCAGGCACAACTTAGAGCAGGACAGTCAATTTGGGATAAGACACCCATGGAAACCCTGAGTAACAAGGGCCCTTGAAAAGCAGGGCCACACACACGGGACTATCAACTAAATTCAACTTTCTTGGAGTGTAAATGATCTTTTGCAAGAAGAGGGAAGAGTTAAGCAGCAGCTGGCAGACCTCAAGGGAGGCTGCAAGGAGACCAAAGCATCTAGACTATACAATGGGTGTTTTATAAGTTATTCCGGGGAATTCAGCGGTGTTCGCCGTCTGGTGCAGTTCCTTTAGGGCTAGTCATGAAAACCATGTATTGTCCTACAGGAAACATCCACGAGACACTGGATCTTTCCCAATCCTCCCGGGCGGTGCAGCTGACAGCGCTGCTCCCCCAGCCCTCCCGCACCGCAGAAATGATGAGACGGCGAATCTGCGCTCTAATGGCAAACACATTTCCCTCAAAAGCGCTCGGCTTTGTTCTCTGCAGCCGAACACTTTGTATCCGCCCCGGCTGTGCCCTCCTTTCCCCATCACCCCCAGCACACCCGGCGGTGCTGCGGACAAAGGGAGCCCAGGGATGCTGCCGGCATCGCCGCCGCCCCCGAGCCGGGCTGTCCCGGGGCTGGACCGGGCAGAGGGGTCCCGCCGCCGCACGAACCCCGCACAGACCTGTCTGAGCTCGCTGGTGAAGTACAGGAAGGTGACGGCCACGCACACGGACTGCAGCAGCACGGCGACCACCAGCACGGCCCCGCAGGTCTGTGCGGGGCCGGGGCCGCCCGCCGGCAGCATCCTGGGGCTCCTGGGGCTGCCAGGGGCTGCTTGGGGCTGCTTTGGGCTGCCGGGGGCTCCAGGGGCTCACGGCCGCTGCCCTATAGCGAATGCAGCCCGCGCCCGCTCGCCCCGCCGGGCATGCAGCGGGCGGGGCGGAGGGACCCTCCCTCCGCTCTGTTCTGTCCCTCCCCTCTGTTCTGTCCCTCCTCTCTGTTTTCTTTGCCTCTCTTTTCCCTCTCTCTTCTCCTCCTTTCCCGCCCTGCCTACCCGGGATTTCCTCCCGGCTCCCGCCGCTTTCTCCGCCTTTCCGAGGAGCGGGATGGATGCTGCGATGTGCGGTCACTGCTCAGCGCTGCTGAGAGCATCCCCGAGCAAACTCTCTGGGAGTTTGCCAGCAGAGAACGGTGGAAGCTGTTTTTTTTAAAGACATTAAGGCTCTGGTTATGTGCGCGGAGAGGCGCGGAGTTTCCTGAATGCAAGTTGTGTGATAGAATCTTAGAATCACAGATTGGTTTGGGTTGGAAGGGATCTTAGAGTTCAGGTCGTCCAACCCCTGCCATGGGCAGGGACACCTTCCTCTATCCCAGGTTGCTCCAAGCCCCATCCAGCCTGGCTTTGGACACGTCCATGGATGGAGCATCCACAGATTCTCTGGGCAACCTGTGCCAGTTTTTTACCGAGGTGTAAAAATCTTTTCATTGTAAATAACTTCTTTCTTATACTTAATCTGAATCTATACTCCTTTAAAACCATTGCCCCTTGTTCTATTGAAACAGGCCCTGCTAAAAAGTCTGTCCCCATATTTTTTATAAGCACCCTTCAAGTACTGAAAGGCTTCATTGAGGACTCCCTGGAGTCTTCTTTAGCTGAACAAACCCCATTTTCTCAGCCTTTCTTCACAGGAAAGCATCATCTGTTTCACTCCAATAGGTCCATGTCCTTCCTGAGCTGTCCTAAACGTGTCCTATCCTCTGCAGCTTCTGTAGAGCTGGTACATCACAGAAAGGTGCTTGTGAGCCAATAACCAGTGCCAGGAGCTCCTTCCCAGTGCTACCAGTGCTTCTACACCCTGGTTATGACATGATTATTGCCACAATACATGGACATCAGGTATATTTTGAGCTTTCTTTTTCTGTTGGCACTTTGGGGTTTGTTGGTTTGGTTTTCAGACCTCTACGGCTCCTTCTTGCAGGCTTTTCTCCAAATTGTTCCACCCAGATCGATGTTTTCCAAAGGCATGTCCATGCTTTAGGGTGTGCCCATTTACTTTCCCTGGAGTTCTGACACATTCACCTCACACAGGCTGGGTTATAAGCAAATCCATAATTATCTGCTGATACTTTTAAATCAACAGAGGTAGCATCTCTGCTGACTGTGCAGCCATGGAAAACTGGAATTTCTAATCCAAGTACAGACATTTGAGTCAGGTCACTTCCATGCTGCTGGCTGCAGGATGGGATGAAATTTTGGCTCCTGCTCAACATCTGCAACCTGAATGCCAGGATGCAGGTGGGAGTTCTCACTATAATTACAGGGAAAAATTAAAATCAAGATCTCTTAATCTCCCCTGACTATTGAGGTAATCTTTAGAGGGCGTAACTGCATTATATTCAACCGTTTAGAGGAAAATTAATTGTTTTTTCTTCCATCATAATGTAGCAAAATAATCCCCCAATCCCTGTTCAACGTGGCAGCAGACAATTTGTTTGTCTGGCTCTTTGAGACATTCAATCTGTGTGCCAAAGCAGTTAAGATCTGTGTAATTCCAACACAAATGTCAGATGCAGATTACTTCTCATGTAAAGCTCAAAGTGAGCTCATGGTCCCCTCCTATGCCTTCTCAGAAAAGTCAGTGTGACACTTTGGACTCCTTCTGCCTTGTTTATCACTGTTTATAAATTCCTAAGAACAAAATTTTATCTGAGAGAGTCATGTGAAGAATCAGATAAAAAGTGGCACTTGGCTAACTTGGTGAAAACTTCTGCCTGCTGAAGGGATTTTTTATGGCTGTTTGTTCTGGTTGTTTAGGGAGGTCCTATCTAATCTGAGATAGTTTCCTTTAAAGAAGAATAGAAACAAAAGTGAAAGAGAACCAGGGCACTGCAGAGCACTCTTGTTCACAGTCAGGAGTTGGCTTGGATTCTGTTTTTCCAGCCCCTTCATGGCTTTTCCCTCACCCTTCAACTTTTAACAGAATTATTTGGTAGGTTAATATACCAATCAAGGAAAGATTTTAAGACCCATATACTCATTTTGTTGCCCTCTACCAGGCATGGTCTGTGTGCCCCTGACTCATCATTTTAAATCCTCCATGGGTATTTCTGATTTAATACTTGTTTAATTAGTGCCAATCTTGCAAGGCAAAATTAATGAAGTATGATTTGAAAAGAGCAATGGGAAAATCAAATCACTCAAATCACTCAAATCCGTCTCTTAAAAAAATTATGAGTTCACTATTTTTCTGAAGATTTAGGATCTGAAAATTTAATTACACAATGATAAACAGTTTATGAGTTTCCACACTGACATAGGATATTCCAGAATTGAAACTCCAAGCATTTCCAGCATTGAATGCAGTTGAAAATCTTTGCTACTTTCAATGCTCACTTTTCTGGAATTAATTTTGTCTCTAATAAGTGTAAACTTATACTGAAAATAATTTGTTTTGAAGGCTCCAAGAGTTGAAAATGAATGTTTTGATGAAATTTTGCCATAGTAAACTTGGGGCATTGACACCAGTGGGAAGGATTGGTGTTAGCATGTTTTTAAACAGAACTAAGTCACATGTGTTTGTGTGGTGCTAGACCAGGGCATCTTCCCAACAAAACCTCTGATACTTCCTGGCTCCTTCATCCTATTAAAGCTTACTCAGTGAGCCATTTAATTGAGATAAGCCTTAATCTGTCCTGTGGACTTAGGATGTGTCACTTGGCATGTCAAGAAAACACCTGGCAGGGGACCTGCCACACTTGTCCCCCAGCATATGACCAGTAGGAATGTAAAATGGCTCTGAAAATGTGTAAAAATGAAGGGAGAGTGACTTGAAAAAGTCCTTTAGTTCCCATTCCTCAGTGATTGCAGTGATGGGGGTGATGAAGATGTTTTCAGAGAGGATGTTTTCCAAGGCAGACAAAGCAGAGCTGACTTTCTGGTATGCAGCAGTTCTTGACTTTGATTTCTCTGCTGAGCAGCAAAGAGTTTTTCATCACAGCATGTAATTGCAGGGCTGCAGCTGCAGAGGGGGAATGAAGCTGTTCCTCCTTCCCCCCAGCAGACCCCTGAGTGCTGCTCTTGGTTTGGGCTTTGCTGTTCCAGCTATCAGTTCCCGCAATGAAGCCGCACCTGTTTGGCTCTGAGAGCACAGTGGGAGATTTCTGTCTCCTCTTCTTCCTGAAGGGAAAGGAAAAGGGAAAGGGAAGTCCCTGCCCACCTCTGCAGCCTCCCAGTTCATCTCTGGGGCACTGCCACGCTCATCTTCAAGGCACAGGCCATGAGCAGCCTCACCCTGCCAAGCCCCCCAGTTCAGCAGGCACAGGGAGCCTGCAGCCAGCACAGGGTTAACATGCAGTGCGGTGCTTGGCCCTGCACATGTGCTGGACAGATCACAGCTGGCTCCTGTGGTTTGTTCATTCCTTCGTGGTCCCCGTGCCAGATTCCGACCTCATGTTTTACTGTCAGTTGTAAACCATCTCAAATTGTGAGTTTGTTGTGATTTGTACTGTCATGGGATCATGACAGTACACAAACAACTGTAATGGCTTGGCTGGGCCAAAACACACCTATGAATTTAATTAGTGAGACCTGACATCTCTCTTTTAATGCCCCAAGCAGTGGATTTGATGAAAAGAGCAGGCAATATTTGTGCACGGGCATGCCACAATCATATCCAAAAGTGCTGTAGAAACAATACTCCAGATCTAACTTTGGATCTCTCCATTTTGGTTAAGAAAATACTTCACTAAAAATAAATACCTTTTGCCTGTTAATATACTGTATATATTTTAAGTGTGTTCTTAACTTTTGTCAGTTAAATAGGGGCACTTCCAAAAGTATGTTGTCCTTTATGAGTGCTCCTTATGAAATCTCTCTTTGAGAGATTTAGTATCATAAAATCACCGAATGGTTTGGGTTGGAAGGGACCACAAAGCTCATCCAGTTCCAACCTCCCTGTCATGGGCAGGGACACCTTCCACTATTCCAGGTTGCTGCAAGCCCCATCCACCCTGGCCTTGGACACTTCCAGGGATCCAGGGACAGCCACAGCTGCTCTGGGCATCCTGTGCCAGGGCCTCCCCGGCCTCCCCACCCTCCCAGGGAAAAATTTCTTCTCTATATCCCATCTAAATCTGTCCTCTTTCAGTTTGAAGCCCCCTTGTCCTAACACTAGTATTTTTTTTAGCTTTCAAGCACCAGGGATTGTCATGAGGCACATCCCAGGAAAGCACCCATGTGTTACTCACTGAATGAATACATTTGGTTTCACTAAGGTGCTCTGACTCAAGATTCCTTCTCACAGTGGGAGTTTATTAACACAAATTGTTCCCATGTCATAGTTTTAATTATGATTTATTGTGCCCCAACAGGGAGTTTCTGTTTGACAGGAAGGTCTAACAATTCAATGTTTCTGTTTGTCTTAGAGTGAAAGATTTTGGGTAAAGGAAAGTTTCTAAATACGTCATTTTGTAATAATTGAAACTACTTTATTGTTGCAGTAATGTATGTATTCATTGTAAGGGATACAATAAGGGTATATTAAATAAAAAATGTATTCATTGTAAGGGATACATGGCTCTGCTTTCCAATATTCCCCAGTGATCCCTGAAGCAGCAGCAACTCCTTTCAACTGCAGATTCCAAAGCTGGACGTGGCCATGTGGCTGTTCCCTTATTACACAGCCAGTCTTGTGTGAAGCACTAGATGATGCTCCCTGGCTAGGGGAGCAAAGGGAATGTTTATAAATGCTCTTAAGTCTTTTTCTGTGTTACACTAACAAAGTGATAATGTGGAAATATGTTCATTGCAATCTCAGCTCTAGAGGGAGCTGGAAGGAGATCCATAACATATCCATCTGCCTCCACAACATTTCAGAAAGAGGAAGAATTGTCCCTGGCACACAGCAAAGCATTGCTATGCAATCAGCTTAAGCCTTGAAGCATGAAATTTGATTTTCTTTACCATAGGTGAGTGCTTTTAAACTCCACTGAAAATGGAAGACAAATATTTCTCTTCAGGGTGACAGTTGTGTATGCAGAGAAATTACTTTTTTTTGAGGCTTCTCAGCAAAACATCTGTCACACACCTGTCTATCTTCATCTGGGCTACAGATTCCTCCTGGGACAGATTAAAATCAGTAGCGAGGCTGTAGGTAGAGAAATGAAGGAGATTTCTGTTTCCTTGCTGAGGGAATCTGCCATTCACAGTCCTCTGTGCTGTTGGCATCATGTCCAGTGCTCTGCTCAGATGTGCTCTCCCAGCTGGCAGCAAAATGCTGTGGATGCAGAGGAACTGGGGAGAAGCAGGTGGGGGTGATTTGTACTTCCATGAAGCCTCTTCCTGGCAAACCAGGACATGGTGGATTAATTGGATGGGCTGTGTCTTCTCTTGTCATTGAAAAAACATGGAGTGAATTAAATTCTCAGTTATGTACAGAAGAATCTTATTTTCTTGCTGTCATAGTTTGGTTTCATCTACAACATGTTTAATCTGTGTTGAGGATGTGTGGATTGGATTGTGCATTTATATCAGCACAGCCTTCATGAGAACACATTGATGGGAGTTGGGGAGAGGTTTGTTTGTACCTGCAGCTACTCATCTGCAGCAAGAGCATCACTGTGACATAGGAGGTGATACCCATTGCTGTGTGTGCACTTCCTGGGCTTATTTACTCTGTGTCCTGCTACTGTGGAGGCTTGGGGACTGCCTGGTGGCTGCTTTGTTCTGAGGAGTGGCACCGACCCTGGGCTGCTCTGATCCAGAGCATGTAGATCCAGCTCCTGGATGATTGATCAAGTGCTGCATATTTCAATCTACATACTACTTTAAGACACAAGGTTCTTCTACTGTTTTATTTATGTCTGTTGAAAGACTTCATGCCAGTAGCTAGAAAAACTCCTGTGCTCGTTCATCCTCTATGATCATTATAAAAAAATAGGGAATAACAAGAAGAGAATATAGCCATGAATATTGTGGCTATTTTACCAGGGAGGAACATGGGAGAATTTCTGGGAGTGGCATGCAGTGAATCTCACACAGGAAACACTTTTAAATCCTTCAATGTGGGGGTACCTGCAGCACCTTGAATGGGGCTCTTTTCAGACTGACAGCTGTGAATTTGGGGGCGTTGGCTCAGGGACTAGCCGGGTGAGTCAGGGTTAGCCAGACTGTCCAGAGCCTTGTGAGCAGGAAACACGAGTCAGTGGAACCCCTGCAAGACAGGAGGAAATTGAATTACTGGTGGAGATTGGTGGGTTATCAGTTATTTGGAGCAAAGCTCAAAGGAAGACTTGGCCATGGTGAATATGGCAATCACATCACAGTGGTGATAAACAATACACGTGCTTTATGTTATAAAGGCACTGCATAAATGCCAGTTGCAGACATTGCACTAGAATTTTGTGTATCTGCATCTTTGGTGACCAGGTGGTGTTTTCAGTGACACCTAACTACAAAAGCATTTGCCTGCTTTCCCAAAAATAGGTCATTATAGGGAGGGAGCAGAAATTCCCCATAACTACTGCCAAAGAGAGTATTGAAACAGCTCTGGGGCCAGTTTGCCATGAGAACAGAGACAGAATTGATCTGGAGATGATAACAGATAGCAGGTTTTGCCAGATGCAAGATGTGTTCTTGGCCTTGTATGAAACTCAGTAAACAGAAAGAGCTCAAGAAGAATAGCAAAGCAGTCTCTGGGTCAGTATGCATTTCAGTTTCATAATTCCTACTCCAAAGTTGTGTAATATTTAACTGAAAAAAGACATTTATAACTATAACAATATTTAACTAAAAGCAAACTGCAGTGAACTTCATCGAGCTGCAGTATATTTACTCTTGGACCTGGATTTTTTTGCTTTTCCTCACTAATTTTCAACTTAAGCTAACACTGATTGGTAAAACAAAAACTTGAGTGTCTGGGAATAATAACACTCATATAGCAAACAGTTCCCTTGGCTCTTTGAAGCAGGATTTCCTTATTTATGTGGGAAAGAAGTTGAAAAGGGCTCCTAACAATAAATATCTAAGGTGAAAAATCTTAAGGTAGAGAACATTATTTTTTTAAAAAAACCCCACTGGTTTAAGAGCTAGTGATTGCTACACAGCAATCAATTTGCTTGTTCTGGGTAACCCACAGCACTTATCTTTTTCCATTAATTTTTAGCTAGCCCTGAGATGTAACTTAATACAGGAGTACTCCTCCAAACAAATCCTGGAGACTTTTTCCATATCTTAGCAGGTAAAACATTCCCAACTTGTGCTTCAGTCATTACTCTTATTTGTCTGAACACCATGACAATATCAGATTAACTGCTGCTCTGGTCACAGAGTTTTTTAAGTAATCCATTAACCAGAAAGGTGATTCAGGCAATGCAAATAAAGGCCATCTGAAAACAAAATATAAGATGTAAACACTTGGAAGGAATGAGATTGCACAGAGGTGCTTTGAACCTTATCAAAGTATTATCCTTCATTGTTCCAGGTGTCTCCTCAGACCAGAGGGTACAGGATTCAGGAATCCCTTTCATTTTGGATGAAGATTCCAGGTGGACTTTTAGGGTTGTTGGGTCTTTCTACAGCTGGAAACACAAGCCCCTCAAATTCTGCACTCTCCTTGGTGTAGCCACAGTTTCTGAACTGGGAGAAGGAGGCACCACCAGGTCCTTTCCTTCCAGGGGGCCAGAGGTGGCACAAAGGGTGAGCTCAGAGGTCCTGCAGTGGCTCTGGGACTTTGCAAATCCCCTCTGTCCCCACGTCTGCAGAGCAGCCAGGCAAGCCTTGACCCCCCAGAGCCACTGCAGCCACCTGTCCCAAGGTGTCCTTTGCAGAGCACGGCCTGCCCTTCCTGTGCTGCAAAGTCAGGTCACAGAGGAAGGGTAAAACCCCCACTTTTCAAAAGGTTTGTGTTGATTCTGGGTTTTCTGGGAGGTTTTTTTTTTCACAGCAGCAACACCAAACCTCTACAAGTACACAGCTAAAATCACAACAAACTGCATAAGGGCAAAGAAGAATGGGAGGAAACACTTAAAACAGTTTTTCTGCCAAAGAAAATGCCCATATGATGGCACCACATTGATATAGGTGACCTTTTTTGAGTTTATAAAGATTTGTGGATGTAATAAGGAAAAGAAAAAAAAATATCAGATTTTAAAGTGAAGGAGGATAGACTGGAAACAGAGCTAAAGTATGTGCTGGGGATCCAAACATAAGGCCAGATATTAAAGGAATCCAGACTTGCCTGTAAAATATTTTGCAATATTATTTGTAAAATAATTTCAGAACTTTTTCATGATGAGTGTTGGAAAATGGTTTTGGCAGAATCAGTGCATGAGATTGCCATGGAGAAGGCTGGGGAAGATGTTTGGGCCCTTATTAAAGCTACATGGACATAAATAGATATGCAGGAATACAGCCTGAGGTCTATGAAACAGCTTGGTTTCATGCCAATGACCTGACTGGGTAAGATTTTACACTTCTTTAGTCTCCTGGATAATTTTGGGGTTTGGGTATACACTGGCTAAGCTGGTTTAGGATTTGTGGGGTTTGGGATAAGAAAAAATTGGAACTGTTGCAACAGAATGTTTACATTAAAAGAATAAATGCAAAAGTAATCTCTTTAACTAGGAAGAATTATCATCAAAAAGCACTTGAAAAATAATTGATGACTGCAATCAGCCACTAAAATAGTTCTTCAGCACAGTTAGATTGTAAAAATACCTCTATGACTGACTTTAATTAAAGCAATTACCAAAGGACTTGCCTTAGCTTAAAATAATATGTCCCTTTTTATGACTTTTGGAGGCAGGTGAATTTGATCTCCTTGCCTTCTCCAAGGCTCCTGTCCAGTAACATATTTGGGACAATTAGGTCCCTAATCACCTAAAGAAGAAATATCACTCACCCTGGCAGCAGAAAGCTGTTCCTAGCACAGAGATTGCTCTGGTGTGTGACTCAAGGGCTTAATTTTTTAAAAATGGACCTTAAGGATGCAGATGAGGTTTTGTGAAAGGAAAACCAGGAGATGATGATATGGCTTCACAAAAAGAACTTCCCCCCCTCTGTTGGTATGGTTGGTGTCAGTGACAGGAGCAGGATGTGATAATTGATGGGATCTGATACCCATCTGTCCAGACAAAGCACAAATGGGGAGCGATGATTAGGAGATGCACTGAGGTGTTAGATGTGCTCACCCCTTCCCAACAGAAAAAAGCTCCACTTCTGCCTCCTTCCCACCTTGTTCCTGACTCCAAGGTCTTGCTGCTTACCCTGGGTCAGCTCTGGTGCTCATCAGAGCCAGTACAGCTCATTATTCCCACGGAAATTCTCTCCCGGGCTAGCAACCAGGACCAGCTCCGTGAAGAGCCCACAAGCCCAGGGCACTGAAGGAGAGGTGGGAGCCAGTGCCAGGGTGAGGATGACCCTTCCCTGGCTATGAGGAAGGCTCAGCTGCCCATCCAGCATCAGCCTTAGCCACTCCAGAGGGTTTTTGTCAGTGCAGAGGCTGGATCTGGCTCATCTTCAGGCATTGGCTTCTTTTAAATTGATAGTTTAAAGGAAAAGAGTCAATGAATGGCTTTCTCATTACCCTGCCATAAATTTTTAATGAGTGCTTTCAGGCTGCTGAAACTTTCCTGTCAAAGAGAATAGTGAGGAAAATCCTACCTGCTTTGTAACACTCATTTTGGACAAAAAACACTTCTTATGAGAAACACAATGCTTATTTCCTCGAGTGAGATTATAATTGGTTTTATTTTCCTTTTCTTTGTTACTAGCAGTTTCATATTTAGCTTCAAGGTCCTGTGAAGGAAGTTGCCCACAGAACCTCAGTTGAACCTGCTTTCTGTTTCTGTTACCAGCCACATCTTGAAGTGTTTTCCAGAGCTGTGCCTCTGGCAGGTCTCACCTGGGGCCAGGTGAGTCAGACACAGCTCGAGAGAAATCTCGAGCTTCCCTGAATTGATGCTTTGACCATCCCAGTGGCAACATCTATTTACAGCTCCCACTTCTTTTCACCGTGTTTGAAAGAAAAATTCAGTTTCCCAGGCAGGTTTGTAGTGTGGTCACATGGAGGGTTTTGCTGACCTCCTTAAGAGGCCAGGAGGTGCAGTGCAGGGGAGAAAACCCATCCAAGGCTGTGGCCTGAGCTGTCCTTTAGTGAACAGGCTGGGAAAAAGGGTCAGTCCCCCACACACCTCCTTTCACCTCAGCTTCCCACCCAGATATAAAAATGTGCTGATGTTACTCCTTGGTGTGAAGGATATCTGCCTCATGTCCCTTGTCCCATGTAACACCTTTAGCAGAGGGTCAAAGTGATCCTGGGGAAGCACCTCTAGCTTGGCTCTGAATGTCATGGGGTAGATGTGCATTTTTAACATGAGACCTTTGAACTCACTGCCATCAACTGAAACAGGAGAATGGAGAGGGAAATTGCAATCTTTATTTGAGCAGTGAGGCTATTATAGAGCTCATCATGTTTACCAGTGCTTCTGTTCTGCTGATTGCTGATAGATATGCAGATTTTATTTAAATTCGGGATAGCAGAAGACAATGACAAGACAGACAGAAGAGTTATTAGGATTGCCCAAGAATTGATGGGAGTGAATAGCCAGAGTGCTCCACTCTGTACATACAAAAACATTTCTTCCTTTCCTTTCCTTTCCTTTCCTTTCCTTTCCTTTCCTTTCCTTTCATGTGCCTTCTTAAGAAACATTTACTACCACTGCCCCTCTGTCCCATGGAAGAGATGCTGTTTAGTTTCTATCACTTGAAACTGATTAGGTGTCCACCAGCAAAGGATGCTGCTATAGAGAGCCCATTTTTTGCAGCTGATTATGAAACAGCAACTTCGTTGTCCTTGCAAGATATTAATAGGGAAGAAGTTAGAAATATTTTATAAATAACCCCCCAAACATAGCCTATTTATTTTGCTCATTTCCTATTTCCCTGCTCAGAAATTGTCTCAGGGTCACTTGAGTCTCTAACTGGAGATGCACAGCAGCTCTCCCCAGGCTGCCATGCCTCTTGCAGACTCACATTTGCCACCTGTTGTCACATTCAGAGTGAATCAAATTCTTTCAGAAAGAGTAACAGGCAGTCCTGAAAATGATTGTGTGCAGGTATGGCAAATCAGATATATCCTGGATATTTATAGTAGTAATCTGTTTGTTTTGTTGTGCTTGCCTTGCACAGCTACACAGGCATTTATTCTCCAGGGAGCACAATAGCTGGATAGGGATAGCAGAGATTGCTGTGATAATACCTTTGCAAATCAGCAGGACAAAGCACTAAAGCCCTTTGAAGCTTCCCACAAAGAATTCAGCATGTCTGAGTCAACCAGGGGAAGGGCTGGGGTCTGGGTGTGGAGGAGGGCTATGGCAGCAGGAGATGGAAGCTGGCAGGAGGGGATTTTTGGTATGAAGAGAAGCAGATGTGAACACAGGGTTTGTCCAAACTCCCTTTCCAAGCACTGCTTCCTGCCTGCTGAGGAGGCAGTTTTTTGTTTTGAAAGAGCTGTGTCAAGCCCCAGTATCACAGAACTGAAGCTCTTGGGGTGGGTTTTGATGCTGCATGTGCCAAAGCTCACAGAGGAATCCCCTTCTCTCCACCAGACCAGTGCCAGCTTTCCTGCCCTAATGAGTGCTGTGCAGGAACAGGAGACCAGTGCTGATGTCAGCCCACATTCAAGTCTGAGTATGGATCAGCAATGCTCCATCTCTGCTAAAAATGTCCCTGAGGCTGGTCTCTGATTCCCAGCATCAAAAACAACACTGCAGGAAGAACAAGAACAGCACCAGAGTTGCAGGAATCAAGTTGATTCTGTCACCTCTGGGAATTTTAATGGAGTGTGCCACAAGGAAAAAGAGCTGGGAGAAGCTGGGTGCAACCACTCAGCAAGTTGTTTAGATTTTAAGTTTCTTTCTGTTAAAAGTGAGTCAGTTTTCTTCAACACTGAATCTTTTTGAAGGTTAGAGGTGGTGATTCACAGAGCCATCATTGCCTTACTCAGAAAAGAACCTGTTGCACATCAAAATAGGTTTAATAACCTCTTCTCTTGCAAGTCTCTCCTTCAATCAGAGAGAGGCACATCCAGCTGACTGCTGAGGTCTCCAGAGTATGGTTCTTAAAATTAAGTACAGGAAATTCCCCAAATTTAAAAAATGTCCCGGAGGCAAGATTGGTAGGAAAAAACCAATAGCTTCTACTTCATTTGCACTTTGCAAATCAAAAGACGGGCCTGAAGGGTAGGCTGCATTCCTTATTTGTAATCCTGGCTTGCTTGGGTCTGACTTAGGCTGTGTCTGACCCTTGAGGTCACATAGTGGATTTAACTCCAGATTTGCATGTGAACAAAGCAGTTCAGTGATGCTCTATGTTTAGAAATTACTTGCAAGCATGCAACAAGTGGGGAATGTGTCTGTAGTGTGACCCTCCAGCTGCTGGTGCTCACTGGCATCCCACCAGATGTAAATTTGTGAGTCACTGGTTCTCTCATGCCTTTCCTTAGAGCCAGTCCTGTGGTAACAGCCTCCACAGGCTCAGAGCTCTTGTCACTGCTCACAATGGAGTGCATGGAGAGAGAAAAAAATTCCCTCTGATCTCATGATTTCTTGGCTAAATCGGTCTGAAGGAAGAATGGCTGCACCCTCCTCAGAGGGACAGGCTGACAGGTCCCCACAGGTCTGAAGAGAAAACATGTTGTGTTCCCTGCCCTTGCTTTTGGGGTTTTCTGAACTCTGAACTTCTTACTGGAGTTTTTCAGGCTGGAAACTTGCCTTTGTTTTCCTTAAGAAGCAAGCATTTGTGAATCTGTGCTTGATTTTTCACCTGTTTTTGAGGAGGTGTTTCTGTAGACAGCAAACTGCATCAAACTGATGGAGATTTGAGCCAAGGGCAGATCTGCCAGCTCAGAGCTCCTGGGAGCTACTCTGGGACCTTTGTCAGATTTCTCCTCTGACTTTAGCCAGATTGTTCACCTTTTCTTCCATACTGTGCTACTGTCTTCAAGGAGACCATCAGGTGGAAGAAATCCCAGAATCCAATCCCCCCCCAGGTGGACTGTAAAGAATTCATACCTGAAGAGCACTTTGTGGGAATTGAATTTTAAGACTGAATTACTGATGTATTGACAAACCTCTCCTTTCTTTTCCCAGGGAAGGAATGTCATGAGAAACAGACTGCTTAAAAACCCTGCTCATCAGAAAATCCTTGAAGATGGTGCTGCTCCAGACCTAAAGTCTCCATATCTGTATGGATGCAGAGGTCTATTCTATGAATAAATGCACACTCCTACCTAAACCTGCACATAGACATTAGAATATATGTATATATTACACATCTAATTCCTGATAATCCTGGTTTGGTGCACTTAGCAAAACTTTGATTTATTGTACTTTAAATACTCTGGACAACATTTATCCCCAGATGGAGTTCTTCTGTAGTTGAGACAAATATGTGTTTTGACTGTAGGACACCTGCTATTACACTTTCTTTACGTGGAGAATGTTCATTTTTCAGGCAAATACTGTTCACTGTTTGGTAAGCATATAGCTCTCCAAATTTATTGTCAGGTTACTTTGCTGTTTCTGACAGCCTGGAGCAGAGATTTGATGTATGTTTAATGTGTGTTTACACTGACCTAGAGAATTTGCAGTTCTTGTAAAACATCTTGGATTCACCTCTTTTCTTTTTCTCAGCTTTATGTTGGTAGAGGGCATAGTATCCAACCTGGCTTCCAAACTTTCTCTCTAATTTCTGCATTTTGGTGGAGTCTCAGCTGTTACAGCAGAGTGCAGAAGTCTTGTAAGGATAAGAGAAAGTGAGCAGGGTGTAAGAGTTGAGTGATCCTAGACAAGATATTTTAACTTCTGAGTAGAAATGTTCAGGTGCAGGAAACTTTAGCTGAAGTAAATAGAAAGGCTTTAGGTTGTATTCAGATTAAGACACTATTTGTTCACTAACAGTATCCGTGCTGACAGATCTGTGTGGCTGCAGAAGGATTTGTGCTTTATCCTGACACAGGCAGCACCAGAAGAAAGGTCAGCCAGTGGTCACACCATGGAGATGAATGCTTTCACAGACTGAGCCTTTGTGCCCCAAGGAGCACAAAGGTTTTTAAAGTATGTGGTATCTACTTTTGAAATCCAGGTTTCAAAAGGGGGAAAAAAAAAAAATATATATATATATATACACACACACATAAATATATATATTTCTGAAGCATTTCTTCCTAGTCATGGCAGTTTAACATTGGTGTGGCTCTGTTCAGTGCTGTGGGTGTGCTGAGTGAAGGGAATACAACTTGGGCTGTGGTGCTGGCAGCTGAGATAATCTAGTCATGACTTGCTGTGACTTTCTTGTTATGAAATCACTGGTACTGGATAAACACAGGACATCTGCCTTCCATCCCTTCTAACACCTCCTTTTTGACTGTAAATAAGTGCTCGGTGTAGCACTGACCTGAACTGAAAATTGTAAATGTGCAGGTGAGTGAAGACACCACAGAGCTCTGCATTGAGACATCAGGGAGAGGAGTGATCCCTGCAGGAATCCCAGAGGCACAAATTGTGCTGGGGACTCACCCAGCTAATGGGATTATTGGGAAAAATGCCCTTCAGGAGTACAGTGAGGGGTCTATTGGAACAAGCACTGCAATGTTAGGGTGCAAGCTTGCCCTGCAGCAAAGCCAAGGAAATGGCTTTGGATGCTGCACAGGGACAGTTCTGTCACTCAGCTCTTGCTCCCACTGCCTCCCAGGCAGCAGCAGCACTCACCTGTCCCTGCCCTGGGCCAGCCCATGAGCAAAACAAGAAATGGAAACAGCTCCACGTAAACAGAGAATCATTTCTTTTGGCAGTTTGCTTCCTGGCTGGAGTTTCCCCAAATGTTTTGTTTTCACAGCCGATGGTTTTTGGTGAGAAATATGTGTGAGTGTCTTTGGGACCTTGCATTGGATGCAAGCCTGCCCTCGTTCCAATTCACAGCACATGAACTGCAGCAGGAACAGGCTCATTTTATGGCTCACAGACTGGAAATACTCTCCTCAACACAGCGTGGCTTTCCAAAACTGGATGTGATCAACAGTATCACTGCAGTGTTTTGTTAGGTTAGATGGCCAAATAATCTGTGAAAAAGCCAAATACAGACATGCCTTCCTTCATAGTTACTAAAAATGCTTTAAAAAAAACAGGTGAAGAGCTGCCATCCTTGAGTTTTAAGTTTAATGACTCTTTGCAGTTTAGGAGTTATTTACTTTAGCTGGATTTGTAGATCAAACAGGAGAAAACTTACCTTGACTTAAAAGTCAAGGAAAAGTACTTGTATTTTTACTTATGTCACCTTTCAGCTCTGATGGACTTAAAAACAAAGCTCTGGCAATGTGTATTTATCCAAGCCCATAAAGATAATCTTAGCCCTCAAGGGCTTACAGTCAAAATAATTTCTTTACAGCTCCTTGGGTACGTTAAAACAAGCTGAGCAGCACCGATAGAAGTACTGTGATAGTTCACCTCCACTGTACTTGCAGGGCTGATGTCTTAAAAAAAACCCAACTGGGTGTGGATAATTAAATGTGTTGCTGCTGTCAGGTTGGTAGGAATGCCTTTCTGTATAACCAATTGCACCTGTAATCACAGAAGATTCTCTCTCAGTAAAGCACCTCAGGCATGCAGGGAATGGAGAGCTGCACCCAGCAAGATGCTCTGTCTGATCCCATCCTCTCCAGTCACTCTGCTGACAAAGCTTTCTCACACCTGTGTGAAGTGGTAATGTGAGAGGGGGATTCCGTGGCTCCCGTCCCTCCTGACATTTTCAATGCATTTCCCAGGCCTGTTTCTCCATCTTGCAGTGTAAAACTAATTTTGATGAAATCTTGAGTGAATTAAACTGAAACACAGCGATCTCCTTGCTCAACTCATATTTGCTGTCTGCCTTATTTATGTGGAGAAGCACTTGGGCATGCCAATGATCCTGTCATTTATTTGCCTTGTGCATCGTGCCTTTGGCTACTAGAATTAAACTGGAAAATGCAATTAAAAGCATTAGCTGTAGCAGACATACAAAAAATATCATTACATGCTTGACAATGTTCTCCTTCATATTGTTAATCCCTGCAGATCTATCTGTGCTATTAGATTTCATATGCAGATTTTATTTTTCTCAGAAGACTACATTAATTGGAATGAGCATTCCTGTTTGTACAAGGAAAGAAAAACAAGACATCACCATGCTGGAAATCCTCACCTGACTTTTCTTGGTGAGTATGGTCTAAACTTGAACTTGAATTGAGCAAATATTATTAAGGCCTCAAAATGTTTGCAGATAGCTGGACAATGTTGTTAGGTAACATGTTTGGCTTGCTGCACGGAGGAAAATATTTGTGTGTAAACTCAAATTGTTATGTAAACGCAGACTTTTACATAAACAAAGTTGCTTTGTGATGAAAAGCAGAAAGAGGCAGCTCAGATGGGATCTGGGCATCTGGATCCTTCCTCCCTACACACCTTAGCAGGGACCATGGCCATGAGAGCCTCGCTGGTGATATCTTGCAAGGACCAAACCTAAGTACTGAGAGCACAAATGTCCCTCACTCTTCATTCCCAAATTAAGATGCATGATCAAAGAAAAACCAAATTCTTACACAGAAAGTAGCTACAGCAAGTTGGAAAGCACCATTGCTGAGCACAGCACTGAAATTTCTGTAGTTCTTTCCCTATGAAAATATTTTGGGGGAAAAAAGTTCCTGATAAGAAAAGCTGAAATGGTATTAACAGTGCAAATCCAGGTTATTTGCTTTATCAGTGAAATTGAGAATCCATGAATGCTTGTGCCTCTCAATTCACTTATGGCCTCCTTCATGGTGAGAATATATTATTAGTCATATAAATAGTTCACAAAACATTTTAAATATATACCTCTAGTAGAAATGCACCATTACAAGAAGACTTTATTGCAAAGACCTCACAGATATCCCTGTTACCCTCAGTTTGAACCTCCTCTCTACCTGTGACTGCCACCAAGAAAGTATTTCCAGAGAAAACAAATGTCTAAAGAAACAAGGGCAGGAGAAATAAAAGGATGAGAAAGACGAATCTGGACAAGTCCAACTGAGTGGTGACGTGTCTGCATCTCCAGTGAGGTGATGGAACACAGACAGGCTGGTACCTCTGGAAAGTTAAAAACAGACCAGGCTGGAGAAAGGTGACATTTTCCTTACCCAGGGCCTGCATTTCCAGCCCTGCCTGCTGTGCTGTATGCAGACATGCTAAATACCTGAGACAGTAAATCGCAGCTATTTTAAAAAAGCTGAAATTACAGGCATTTAGTGGAAGAACAGGTTTTTTTAAAAGAACGGCAGTGCCAGGAGCAAGATACCTCTGGCTGTGTGCTGTTTGCAGCATTTTATCATTTCTTGTTAGCCCTGATAAAGGCTGTAAAAGAGTGTATAACCCAGGGCAACTTTGCCCAGCTGGACTTGTTTCATTTAATGATTACTGCTCAAGGTAGACCAGAAAGAAAACAGAAATGAAACTCTCTACACCCAGGGCAAACAAAACTTCAGACTCATGGGACACTTCAAAACACGTTAAAGTAGTCTTTTCCTCAGTTGTAAGGAGTTTGTTTTTGGCTGGTGATGTCTGGATATCTCCAACAAGGTTTTGCTAAAGAGCAGAACTGTCCTGATTTGCACAATTCCCAACATTTCCCAAGATTTCTGTTAAGTGCTGTTACCTCCTGGCTCCAGGAGGGCAGGGCTGAGTCAGTATACAGGCAGGGCTTTTTGGCCAGCCTCGTTCCTTATTAGCTATGAGCAGCAGATTGTGTAATATTTGAAGCACTCTGCTGTAACCACACTGGCTCATTTATTTTCAAACATTTCAGGGAAAGGGAAACAAGCTGAGTGGAGGGGTGGAGCAGATAAGCAGTATGTTTTTCTCTCCTTGGCTGAGTATTTTATTGATACTGTGGAAAGCACCAGCTCTAAAAGTTTTGACCTTACCTATGTGTGTTGCAGTTTGCCTATTATGAAAGGTAAATTCCCACTTATATCCTGTCTGTCTGTGCCAGTCACTGCTCTGGTGTCAGAGGTTCCTTCACCAGGACATCAGATGAAGCAGCTACAAATAACGTGGGCAAAAGTTTTCTAATCTGAGTTAGGTGTATCCCTATTCAAACCTCACTGACACAGCTTGAGATGCTCACAGACCCCTCTGGCTGGGGCAGCAGCTCCTGGTGTGGGGCTCTTGGGGTTCCCTCTCTGTCAGCTGTGGCCCCAGAGCTCCTCAGGACAATGTCAGTCTCTCTGCTGGATCCAGCAGCCTGTTGTTAAGGTCCTAAAATGACAGTATGTCAGTCATCTGATTTCTTCCTCAATAAATAGCTAAAGTCTCCTCAGCTGTGAGGAGTGTAATATTTTCAGAGGACTGTCCATGCTCCCAAGCCTGCAGCAGCTGGGTGTTGTAGGAACATTGTCAAGGATGAAAAGAGCAAACCTGCTCAGTTAGAGCAAGTGCCAGCCCACTGGCTGCTGGTGTGTTTGTGTCCTAAAATCCTTGCCTGAATAAACACTGCTGACACTGTGGTGAACTGGTGCATTCTGCAATGCCTTGCACAGGAGATAGAAATCATATGGAATGTGTGCAACCCCTGTGGCTGAGCATGGGGCTGGTGAATCCCAGCCTCAGGCTGCTGAGAACACCAAAGGGGCTCCCCAGGCTGCCACATCATCTCTGTCGACTAAATTCAAATTTCCTCCTGCAAGATTTAACAAGGAAACGCCTCCATTGTTTTGCCTCACCACTTTTCTGGAGAGCTGGCTGGTGTCCAGGCTTTAGGAAAGCAGACACAGAAGGGTGGAATTCCCCAGCCCCACCTGGAGCAAACAGCCACCCCTGCCCTGCTGGGGCTGCCACTGCCCGTGGGACAGCTCCTGCTCCCAGACTGGTACAGCCACAAAAGTTGAACCCACAGAAGTTTAACCCAAAGGCTGATCTTCAACCCTTGCTGGCTTGGTTGTTTTTTAAACTCTCCTCTCCCCGAGCTCGATGCCTTCCTTTCCACCCAGTAAAGATCCCCTGGCTCCTGAGACAGCCCTTCAGGAAAAGATGAAGTATTAACAGGAAAATCACCTGCTTTAACTTGTTATTCATCTGGAAAATAAATTACTTCAGAATTTCATTATGGTCCTGGCACAGATTAGCTTTTAACGATTCCTGTGCCCTGATTGATTTGGAAGTGGAAAGATAGTTGGTTTTGCTCCCAGCTCCAGCTTTGTGTCTGGGTCAAGGGAGCTGCTGGGATGTTTGCAGGAACAGTGTGGTGAGTGTTGTCAGCTGGGACAGAGAGGTGCAGAGTTAACCCTGCTGCCCTTAACTGACTGCAGCTTAGCAAACAAGCCTGTTGAGGAAGTTTTAGGAGGAAGAGCACCTATGTGTTGGCTCTGCTGCATTAACATGCAAACAGCAAATGGCTTTTTACAGCTCAGGAGATACTGGTCTGGCAGGTGCAGGAGAGGTGACATGATAAAAAATAAACGCTACTCAAGCTAAAGTTGCATTTCAAAGTAACACTAAAGAGTAAGTTAGAATTGGGATTTGCATTTTGGAGTGAAGGCCCAAAGAGATTGCATGAGTGGCTGATGAAGTAAATGTATGAATCTGCCTCAAGGGGACAGCTCAGTGGACTTGTTCAGATCTTGCTTAAACTCAGAAACTCCCTTGGAAATTCAGGTGAGAAGATCACCAGCCCAAAGGCCAAGATGATGACACTTATGAAAATAAAAGGCCTGAGCCCAAATTCATGCCAATATCATCATTTTAGCCTGACTAAAAGGACCCTTATAAATCTAGAACTAGCCTGTAATCCTTAATGAAGTGGTCCTAGGTTTGTATTATGGCAATTTATATGTATATGTGTTTGTGTATATACATATGCACAGGTATAATTTATAGCAAGTAGTTTCTGAGAGTGTGCTTAAAAATATACATTGGCTCGGGCTGAAAGTTTCTGTTTCACCAGCTTCATGTCACTCATGGTGGGACATGTAATTCCATAGGACTTTCTCACATGTGTACCCATCTTTGATTTTTCATAATTCTACTGTGGAGTTGGTCAACACCCAGTTAAATTTGTGTCTGTGTCCAAAGAGACTCCTTGTATTCCAGATGTCCTGTCTGTAGGCCACCACTCTGGGGTTGAACATGAAATACAGATGTACAATATCTGATCTCTGATTAATTCCTTGGTATTTCAGCAGATCACACAGGACCTGAACTAAGCAGTTGGTTCTTTGTGCTCAAATCTAGGCTCAGACTGTGCCTCTGGGGCATTGCTGTGACTGTGAAGTAACAAGTGGCATCTTCCCTCCCTTGGCTGTCCATGCAGACCACCAAAACCAGGATTTGCAATGGTATGGTATTTGGAAAGGGTGGGAAGTCCTTTTGCACTTGTGCAGGGGAACTGGTGATGAAAAATAGGAATGCAAAAGGAAAATGGGAGTTTTGGGGGTTTTTTTTGCAGGGCTTTGGTGGTTTTTTTTGCAGGGGATTTTGGAGTCCCAGCACTGGGTGTGGGTCCTGACCCCTCAATGCTGAGCCTCTCCAGCACCACAGAGAGATGAGTAGGTATGTCTGACTCCTGCCTTTGCATGCTGCTCAGTATAGGATTTTTTAGGGAGGAAAAAGCCCCTTATGAATAGATGCAGTCACAGTAAATGTGCAGGACTGCTGTGCTGAGCTGTTTTGGTTTTGCAGTGCTCCATAACCCACAGCACACTTGTGGGAGGATGCAATGGCTGCTAATGCAGCACGGGGCATGTGCATGTGGCTGGGTGTGAGAAACACCAAAGGTAACTCATCTGACAGCTGAAATAACTCAAACCCCAGCTGCTGGCTGTGCCATGGAACCCTGGCTCCCACAGGCCCCAGAGCAGAGCATCAGGGCTGCTTTGTCAGTGGGGTTCTTGGAAAGGACATCTCCTCCCAGCATCAGGAGCAGGGTGTACAGGGGCTGTAAAAATTGCCTTTTTCTTACTATGAGTTGCTTTTTGTGCCATTAAAAGAGCAGAGATGCCACAGCACAAGGGCAGAAATAGCATCACTTCTTCAGGTATTACCTGCACCATTTCCAGGGGCACTCACAGCTCTCTGTAAGTTTTTGGAGATACTGCTTATGCCTCCATGCAGCCCTCACTGACACAGACAGATGTCTGTGCAGGCAATGGAGATAGCCCTGAAAATACAAGCCTCCATGAGCTTGCCCCATGCCCTGGGCACAGAGAAGCAGATTTCCCCTGGGTGCACTCCATCACCCTTCTGGCTCTGCAGCTGCAGCAAACCCGGGTCACTGCACACACCCCAGCCGGGTCCAGGGTCTGAAGGAAGGGCCAGGTCACCTGGAAAACACCCTCACAGCCTGCCAAGGGCTGAGTGGTTCGTGCTGAGGAACCAGGGAATGTCTGGGTTGGAGTTAAAGCTCATCTCATTCCATCCTCTGCCATGGGCAGGGACATCTTCCACTGGATCACGTTTCTCAAAGCCATGTCCAGCCTGGCCTTGGACACTTCCAGGTATGGGGTATCCCTGGGATGGAATAGTTATGAGGTGCTTGCTTGGGGTTTGGGGTTTTATGGTTTTTTTTTCCCCAAGAACTCTGATTAATTCCCCGTTGGCATGACTTTCTTTCATGCCTTGTCTGTGCATGAATTCACGAGTCACAGCTGGGCTGCCCCAAATAGTATTGCAATTCCCACAATAACATTTCCTATTAGTGTAGTTTTAGAAATTGCTGCACCAGACTTTGCTTTAAGTGCTCCCTCTGCTGGCTATACTTCAAATGATTGTCTTTTAACTAAAAACCTCAGACTAGAATTAGATTATTGTGAAATTATTAGGTTAACAGTAAGAATTCCCTTTATTCCTTCACCACACCCTGAATTCCACTCCTCAGTGGCCCTGAGCGTATTGCACTGTCCTGACACCGTGTTTGGGGGAGAGGGACTTTCCTATAATACCAATTATGCTTGCTGATTTAGGTCTCTGGATGTAAAATTTATTCTCTCCCTTAACAAATTTTGCTTCTCCTATACCCCTAGACTGTCTTATGTTGAGAAGTGTTGGGGTTTGAGATTCTGCTTTAGAAATGAATAGTTGTTGTAATGGAAGTATTTCCACTGGAAGTATTAATGTTCTCTACATTTTATAAAATCAGAAAAAGTTATTTAATATATTGTTTCTGTAAAAATAGCTTTAAAGGAGCCATTGCAGGGTTTCTCTTTTTTGGTTTTATTTTGCCTGTGTTCCTGCTGAATAGTTGATAAACCTTTTAAAATGCTTTAAAAAATAATTTGGAAAAAATACTAGATTTACGTTAGGGGTGAATTTAGTCTTATATTAATGATGTGCTGCCAGCTATTTAGATGACATTTATGTAAATGCCATTGGATTAGTGCCAGAAAAAACTGGAAGAGTGAGGAGAAAGCATGTGTCTCTCCTGAGGATGAACAGAATCAAACATGGTCCAGCTCCTAAGAGTTTTCAAAGTGTGAGGCAAGAAGCTGAACTCAGCCAGGCAGGATGCAGAGAAGGATTTTGGGATCCAGCTGTGTCAGGCACAGCTGGGTGAGGCACAGCCCCATAGGGCACTAGCTGCTGCTCCAGCTGAGGGTGAGATCTGGGAAATGGGCACAGTTACAGCCAGGCACAGATGTGGTCACAGCCACTGGGCCAAGGGAGGCACTGCCCTGCCCAGCCCTGCACAGTCAGATGTATGACAGCTGAGAAAACATCACTGAAAAAAAAGTTCTATTTTTTTAAGAAACAGTTTGTGGCCCAGACTGTTTTTAATGCATTCAATTTCATGCAAGTAGGAATATGACTCTTGCTGGCTTAAAATAAAGGGTTGTAAGTCCTTTGAAACGTTTTTTCCCTGCCACTTTTCTTTTTTTTTTCAGCAGGAGAAAAGCTTTATATTTTGTGAAAGGCACAGGAGCCTGCTGGACAAAATGGGAAACCCCCCACATTAGGATATTTCAAAAGCAATGCTGCTGTGATCAGTAAATGAGAGAGCAGGGGCAGAAAATGGGTTACAGGTCAGAAAAAAAGAATGTAAAGGAAGGTAAATAGGAATGAAAAAGGAACCTGGAGTTTTGCTGCCTAAACCAAATTTCAAACATACACATAACCCACACACACATAAAAATGTGTTTATACATCAGAATGGAGAATGAGAGTTCTGCTGTTTATCTTGAAAAACAACAACAGCACCAGTGCAGGTCTGTCCACTCTTCAGCACCAGCAGATGTGGTCACCATTAACCACTGGGCAGAAATGAAGTACAAGGAGGTGACCCTCACAGCCCACAGACACACAACAGTCTCCTGCCTTGAAAACAATCAAAAATCAGATTTGGAAATGCTCAGAAATATAAAACCAGTGGTTCTGGGAAAAATAAAATAAATCACACCTACATTTCACTTTATTTATTTGTTCTTCATTTTGATAGCACATCTCAAAGTACACTTGCTAATGAGATCTTACACATCTTTCCCCTGCTCTGGGACAAAAAGCAAAAACCAGTCATACATAAGGTATTGAATGCATTCACATCAAGTATGTTGTATGTTGGGCTTTTGAACATCATAAATATGAGAACATTAAATCACCTGGTTTTAGATTTATTTTTTAAAACAATATAATTGTTACAGATCATAGCAGCTTAAAAGGTTTAACTCAAGTTTACCTGCTTCCAATATTTTTATTTTCAAAAGTTTCTAGTACAGTGTGGTAAGAGATTAAAAATTATAGAGGCCCAAATACTACAAAATAGTGTGTTAAAGACAAAGGACTTCTATTTAGTTTGTAGGGCTTAAAACTCATCATGGCCTTTCTGCTTTGACTGGGAATGCAGTTCTGGAATTACTTAGATGAAGATTAGGAAATTCAACTTATTTGTAACTTGTATGCATCATGAAACCTCTTGAAAGAGGTCTGGGCTTCCAGAAATGTTGAACACCCATCCTTTAAGAGGTCCTCAGCTAGGGAGACAAAATCTCCATCTATTCCCGCAAATATTGGTCAAAATACTGGGGACTCACTAATATAGTTCTCAGGTCTGTGAAAGCAGGATAAGAATGACTATACGTTCTATTATACAAGTTGATTTTTTTTTTTTTAATTAAGCTGTCATCTGAATGCTTCGATAGCCATCAGGAACAAGATATTTTTGCAAAAGAGGGATAAAGTCTAGTTGTAGAAGGGGAAGAAAAGCTACCTACCAAAGGTATCTAGTAAAAATCATGGTAAGAAAACAAATTTATTGAACATCTCCTCTGAAAAGACTCTACCATGCACAGGTGAAATATTGCTGCAAACACTTGCTCTGATCCTACAATGTGCCAAGTGCCCCAAACTGCTTTGTGAACTAACCAAGGGATGAAGGTACAAGCTGTGCCCCAAGGAAACACTTGGAGATGTAGGAAAACACAGGAACAAATCCAGGTGTTGTGAAACAGATTAATCTTAATCCCTTGCTATCAGGCATCTGCTTTCTGTAATCCCGAGTCAGTTCCTTGTAGCTGGAAACATCCCTAAACTTCCAGTTTGGGGCATGGGGACTGTGTGCAAATGAGGACAAAGCACAGCTGGAGGAAAGCTGGGCTGGGACTAACACTTCCTTCAAGGTTTACAGTGAATTTGATCAGTGTCTTGTGCAGCTGTGCACTAAAGGTCTTTTCAGAGCTGAACTCAGACCTCTTTTTTCCCATGTTGTAGGATCCCTCAGGTATCTCTGCAGCTCTCAGGTATTAAACCACATGGCTGCAAGATGACAGTAGTCCAGATGCTTTGACAGAAGTAGTTAATACTGCACACCACATCCACGTGGGGCTGTGATCTCGGCTGCTGACGCCTTCGTAAACACGTTCACTCCAGTTATAAACTTACTACCATTCTTTGTGCCAAGACTTTAATGTGCTTCAGTGCATGAAGGAAATTTACAAACGACTCCAAGAATATATATATATATATATTCCAGCTCTCCCTTTCATTTCGGTTAAAAAAAAAAAACAGCAGCAATTATATTTTAGGTTCGTAACGTATTTATAACTTAGCTATAAACAAATGCTGAGCTAAACCTTTGCAGAAAGCTCTCAGGAAAACGTAATTATTATAAGATTTATAGGAATATTAACCATTTTCTTCCAGTACTACAGTTATACTATGACATATAATCATAGTATATCTACATATAATGCTAATGACAGTGAGTAGATATAAATTGTATCTTTTCTGACATGGGTTTATTCTTTAAGTGGGAAATTCAGGAAGAAGGCTGTTGTTATAACTCAGTATAGGGATTTTTTTTTTTACTATTTTAGTCATAGTTTAAAGTCAGGTAAATGTAGCTGTCTCCATATGAAGGGAAAGGACCCTGGGGCAGGTTGTAACTTGTCTTTTGAATGGACATAACTTTGGTTGCTGTCTGTTTAGAACATACAATCCACAAAGTTGTGTTTATGGGTAAAAGGAGGAAAGGGTTTAAATCCAGATAAAAAGTTTGAACTCCTCTGCAGGGTTAATTTGGTTTCTTGATCAAAATTTACTCTGATTCAGATTGTCACTTGGTTGCTCTAATTCCAGCAAGTCTTTGTAAATGCTAAAAGGAAGGAGAATCTGGGCCACTGTTGAAAAAGCTTTGCCTTGTGATCTTTGTGTGAACTATGCTGGGAATGAGTTTTGGACTGCATGACTGAGCTGACATCCAGACCTTGTCTCATTAATGGTTTTTCTTAATACACACAACCACGTTAACAACCTGGTGTTTCCAGGAAGCAGTGATTCAGCAAAGCCATTCTCCTATTTAATTTAAATCCCAGTAAAAGGGGACTGCTCTGTATATATTTTAAATGTCAGAAGGCAGTTTGATCTGATGGGTTTTTTTAAAAAACTTTTCAGAATCCTGCTGTAAGGAATGCTTTAATGAAATTGCCTTTATCATGATCTCCAGGGGCTAAGAAGCCTCACCTTAGTGTTCCTGACAGGAACCAGGACAGAGGGGAGCAAACTGCTCAGCAGGACCCGAGCCCAGAAGGATGGAAAGTCAAAAGCCATGGGAGCTGCTGAGTGCCTGCAGTCATGTTCACATCCATGTGCTTCACCCATGCCTGAGAGTTCAGCTTCACAGCTCCTTTGTGAGGTAGGAAATCGCTCCCTCCCTTGCAGAAGTGGGGTGTAGGAGATGATGTTGCTCTGCTGGGGACCCACAGGAAGTCTGTGGTAAAGCTGAGGAGGAATGTGATCTCCCATTCTCTCCTCTGCGCCTACTTTTGGCACCACCTTCATTTCTGCAAGCTGTGAGTGGCCTGGACAATAGACAGTCACAAAGTGGTTTCACTCCCCTGTCCTGCCTGTCTAAACTTAAGACTGGCTCAAACTGCACAGAATTGCTGCCCAGTAGTGAGATCACCTTACCTAGAGCAGGCTACAAGACAGACAAAGCTCAGCTGCAAAGCTCAGAATTAAATCTTCTGTATAGACTGGAGTCCACTTCTCTTTGTTTGGCTTTCCTCCTTTCATGAAGCAGGAAATACAATAAAAACTACAAACACAAAATAAAAGTCAATGAACAAAAACTTCTACTATTAATTACAAATATTAGTGCAAACCACACAGCAGACTATTTGTAGTAAGGTCAGTATTTTCTGTAAGAAGGTTGTACAACTGAGGCTTTAAACACAGGTAAGTCACATTCTTTAGCCAAATAAGTAGTCAGCTTTGAAGGTCACTCCCACAGGAAACCTGGATTCTGCTGCTACTTGTAATATTTTATCTTACCTATTTGTGTGTGTGCTATCATACTTTTTATTGAAAATATATTTAGTCCTGTAACTTTTAAAAATATATTTATTAAAAGGCGGTAAAGACCAAATTCCAAAGCTGAATTACAGGTTTGGCTAAGAGACTCATCTAGTGTCATTTTAACTGTTTAGAAGACCTTTTGTGAAAAATACTTTTAAAAATTTAAATGAGCCATTTGTCTGTGGCAAAAAGCCAATACCTAAATCTATGCTTGTCATTCAAATGCATCACCCTGCTGCCCAAGGTGAGTGCTCTCACTGTGACATCAGATGCTCAACACTGCTATAAACTAGCTCATATTTTTATATATTCAGAAGTATATGAAGAAGATGTATGTGTTAGGATTTATCCCACATCACTTGAAAGCCATGGCCTTTGTACCTAATTAAGAGTCAAAGCTTGAAGGTTGCAGCCAGGTAAGAATCCTGCAGGAATCCTGATCTCCCTGCTCAACACGTGATTATGTTTGGCAATAGTCATCTGGGAGAAAGTGGAAAAAAGACTGGTTTGAAAGAAAAATGCTTTACTGGGGAAGACCAATGGAGCTAGAAAATGCTGCAGTCAGTGGTCTGTACCCCCAGCAGCTGCAGCCAAACGGTGAAGTCAGAATTCAGAAAAGTGCACTTTTTGATTGATTGCTCTTCTGCCAGAGCAGCCACCGGAGCCACACACCCACCGTGCTTCCAAGCAGCAAGAGAGATTTAGAGATTCTCATCCAACCACTTGATGTAGCTGTTCCTGGTCTTCACGCCGGCCGAGAAATCCGTGGGCCACACGGTGAAGATCATGCAGCCGTGGAAGCAGTCGTGGAAGTGGTCGAGGGTGACGGGCACGCCGGCGCGCTCCAGGCGCGTGGCGTACATGGCCCCGTCGTCGCGCAGCACGTCGTTCTCGCAGGTCAGCAGGTAGGTGCGCGGCTGCCGCGCCAGCGTGGCGTCGTCCGCCAGCAGCGGCACGGCCCGCACGTCCAGCAGCGCCGGCAGCCGCTCCACGATGGCCGCCGTGCCCGTGCTCTGCACCACGGGCTTGTAGCTCTTCTGGAAGGAGGGAGGCAGCAGCGCCGTCCAGTTGAGGCGCGCGCGGAAGGACAGGGCGCGGCCCACGTTGAGGGCCGTGTGGTTGTTGACCAGCAGCTCGTGAGCCAGCTCGTAGTTGCCGTTGATGTAGTCGATCCAGTAGTTGACCATGACGTAGCGAGGGAGCACGGGCATGTTCATGTTCTGCTGGTACGAGGGCGTGTTGAAGTCAAATGCCTGGAGGACTGGGTAAATCAAGGCCTGCAGTTTGGGTCTAACGGGCAAATTCTCATCTTTGCTAAGCTGCGCGGAAAAACATGGCACAGATTGAAGGTTATAAAGAAGGTAAACATATATCAATGTGGAACTTTAGGAAAGAGAACATTTTTTGGCAGTTTTAGAGTGAATTCTGCTCTTATGCAGGTAATGTGGCTGCTTTGTCTGAAGTATCAGCAGCCTGATCTTTTTCTGGGTGGCCGTTCAGGCAGACTCAGCATCCCCTTCCCAACAGAAACCAGTGACATAAGTTTATTGAAGGAAGTAAGAACAAAAAAACGTGTAAAGTGGCATTTCTCTAACACAGTGCCCAGTTGAACAAGTGGCAACAGAAGGATTGCCTAAATCAAAGGCGCTACTCTTGCCTTTAAGAACTTTTCATGGATTTTTCTTCCATGAATTGATCTTAGGTTCTTTTCAGCCAATGCAGATTGCTGCCATCTGCAATTTCTAGCAAAGACTCACCTGGTGCAGAAGTACCTCCCTGTCTCTGACTCAACCTGCATTTAATTTGAGTCTATCAATTAACACAATTAATTAAATCAATTAAATCTGGTGACCCCTGACTGCCTTACTGGAAGAGTCAGCAAACTCTTTGTTTCCTCTTCTACACAAGATACCCAGTGCCCTATCATGTCTCATCTTGATTAAAAAGAATTATGCATCAGGAAATCGAATTAGGAATGCTCTTCCAAAAACATGGTATTATCATGTTTATCAGTCCTCAATATTGAAGCTTTTATTGTAATTGTCTGTTATTAATTTTTCCACCCTAATTCAATATTGCAAGGTTGTCGTGCTAATTAGTTGCCTGGACATGGTATCTGCTTTCTTATCACTAACGGTTATGGAAATAGGAATAAATTAGTAATAATAGTATTTCATTCAACCGTGAAAAATAGTACTTGCCTCGGGTTTCCTTTAAACTCTTTACTAGATCAAATTCAGATTACATTTAAACTGCAGATACACAGAAGAAATTTCCTTAAAATTGCAAAATGCTACAAAAGGACAATTTAACAGAAGAATTAAGCTCCATTTACTGTATATTTTGTCCTTCATTTGTATTTGAAAGAAATAAAAGCGTATTTCCAGACAATTATCTAAAAATAGGCAACCATATTAAGAAATTATGCCTACTTGGAAAAATAAGGAGTTCAATAGCAAAATAGGTAAAAAAATTCATTTAGGTACTTGCTCTTAAACTTTGGTCCATGGCAACTTGTGACTGTAACAACACATCACAACCTATGTGATTCATATAGTGACTGAGTTACTTTATACAAGAAAAATTAGCAGATTTTGGCTTTCTAACATTCTGTTTTTAGGGGTGCTACATCACCTTGTGATGGTGCAGCACAAAGAACCTGCCAGCCTCTCTGGGCTGGACTGCTGTAGTGCAATACAGAACACTCAGTGGGTGTTACCTGCTGGCACACAGCAGCTGCCAAATTCCCTCCTGCACTGTCCCCAGAGATTGCAATTCGACTGGGGTCCACTGAATACTCAGCTAAGACATCAGGCTGCAGGAAATGCTTTGTTGCACGAAGAGCATCGTGGTACTGCTCGGGGAAGCACACCTTGGGTACCAGCCTGTATCTGCAAAAGAAAAGGGATGAGAAGCAATTCTTAGCTCTGTTTTATTGTACTGATGTTATTGTACCTCTCCTTTAGGATTTACAGGTGATACCAGATAACCCTTACTGGAAGTAAGTGTTTCATTAGGATAAATAGTACAGGAAAAGCAGGAGGTGTGTAATACCTATGTAAGACTTAATCTTATAACTAATGCTCTCATTTGGAAAAATTAAAATGAACCTAATAGACGTGAATAATACCAAGATAGCATAAAATTGTGCAGCACTTTCCTAGAATTTCCCAATGGAGGATTTCATCATGCATTATAAAAATCAATAGTTTCAAACACCCTTGGCCAAGAGAGTCATTAACTCTGCCTGGTTTTGATCCAAATTCCCACCTTAACAAGTACGAGGGTGAGTAAATCATATACACCCAATACACTCCTATTTGGCTGAGTCAAACACCTAAGCACTTCTGCTTCCCAGATTTTTACTGATGGCAGTAAAATTTTTGATGGCAGTTTTATTTTTACTGATGGCAGTTTGATCCCTCTGTGCCATGAAATAACAATAGCCAAGAAATTAAATAATTTTCTCCAATTTTCTCCAATGCAACAGATACAGTAATTCCTTTCCTTTATCAAGGAGAGGAGCAGCAATGCACCCATTGGGCAGGTGGAGGATGGAGGCACAGAGAGAGCAAACACTGCCAGGAACAGCCAGCAGCTGAATCCCAGACATGAGGCTTTCTCAGCTTCTAGATAACAGTGCAGGAGAAATCTGTTGGTACTTACTGAATAATCTGACATCCAAGAGTTGTTACTGGCCCTTATGGTACAAAGTAAAGTTTTCAGCTTTTCAAACTACAGATTTTATGCTTTCTCAGTAGAGCCTAGCATACCAAAATTCAGTTCTCTGACTCAAAACATCTTTAGACAGTAAGCTAAAGAAGTTTCATATGCAGAAAAAATTTTAAACTTAAGAATAGAACTTTCAAATTCCAGTTGTGACCTGCTGTCAGAAAGCAATCTGTATCTTGTATATACAGGAATCTGAGAGTGTCCTTTGGGAGCTCCTTGCAAAACTGTGTAACAGTAAACTGTGCACAGATTGTGAAAGTGAGATGTGCAATTAGACCAACGAGGACTCTAATTAGACTTGACTAATTGAATATGAACACCTTGATTGAAGGACATAATGATTAAGGAGAAGAGACAATAGTAACTGTCAGACCAATAGACACAATGACATCAGCACAAATCACAAAAGGAATAATAAGGAACTTTTCAATATTGTGATTGCTGCTTGTCTGGAACAACCAACAGCTGCTTTTGTAGTTTTCCTTTTTTCTAATAATAAAAAACCAAAACAGTAAAAAAAACCCCAGCTCCCCAACCCTTTAAAGTATACAATAATAAGCATTAAATGAGTAACATAACTCCATATAATTAAGTTGCAATTAAAAACCAAAGCTTGGTATGTAATGAACTGCAGGTGGGAAAATTGAGTAATTTTATCAAGTGGTGGGTTTGCAAAAGAAAATACTGAAGTTGACAATAAAGATGGGAACAGTACCAATCAAGTTGGATTTGTCTAGGTAATGTATTTAGCTAATCAAGAGGTTTGTTTGCCTTGGAATTGTTCAACACGTTAAAAAAGCAGCCCTGCTTCTCTGTTGTCTGGCAGTCTCCTGCTCTTGAGGGAAGCACAAGGCTTAAAAGAGGACAGGAACAGTGGGAGACTGTGAGAGCAGCAGGAAACTGCCAGACCCCACAGTGTATTCTAAAATAATTAGAAACTCAAATGAATTTCTGATACCATTCCAATTTGTTGTAATTTTAAAAGGATAAAGGTGTCAGACTGGTATAGAAAATTACTGTCCAAGTTAAAGCCTTATAAAGGAGCCACTAGTGAAGGAGAAGCTAAAAAAACTATGTTACATATTTCTAATACCTTAAAACTACTTGATCGGTTTTAGATTACTCACTCAACAGAGACAACAACAGCATTCAGAGATTCAGCCATGATTCTGCAGAGATTGTTGTAAAGGCTTGTTCCTGGAAGGGAAGGACATGGTGTTAGGGAGATATAAGTCAATAGCAACAAAGCTGTTCCTAAGCCTTCTCAGAAAACATACAGCCATCTCACAGATATATATCAGCCTGCAACTGATCAAGTGCCAAATCCATACTACAGCAGAAGGAATGTAATTCATGCCTTCAGAATACTGCAGTTTAATGCCTCCTTCCTCCTCTGCTTCTTGGTGACTTCAGACACATCATTTCACCCACCTATCACAATTTTCTCAGTTGGCTAAAATCTAAAGCACCCATTGGTTTGGGGGTATTAACATCGAGATAGAGTTACTGCTGTATGAGTCACTGACTGTGCTTCATTTTATTATAGCATGCATTGCTTTGACTCAGATGAGTTGCCCTATTAATGTCAGCTGAGCTACTCATATAAGGGAAGATTAATCACAGCTATCCTATTTATCAGAGGACTGATTGTCTTTAATTTTGTTCCTTTCCAGTTACTCAATTGTTAGTTCCCAGTAATATAAAACATACTAGGACACTAAATGTTTTTTAAAGTATCCATTCTTAGAAGTTAATATTTAGGTGTAGCAATTGTGTCATTAACTTCTGCATCTTGGACTCAGGGATACATCTGGCAAAGCCAAGCTATAATCATCCTGACAAAGTGCAGCAATTTAATACAAACTTTTGCACAAGAGTCATATGCAAACTATTACAGAACAAATGATGCAGGCAGGAGGTTAACAAATATCCTATAGGCAGGTCAAAGAAAACCCATCTTAAAGCACAATTCCTCTGTAGGAAGAGGAGTAAAATGTTTAACTGCTACAGGACAAAGAGACTGGAATTTCCAAAGGCATGTGAAGGCCACATTTTGAAGTTATTTAGGAACCTAAATCTCACTCAAATCATGGTCTAAATGACTTGTACATCCAGAAGTCCAAACACAATCAATATAGTCCGTGTTTCGTATTATTTTGTAAAAATCCACTGATACTCTTTTTCTGTAGAGGAAGCTGCAGAATGCATCAGGGCTATATGGACTTCAGGATGTCATGGGAACAATGGGAAGGAAAAGAGAGAAAGCTCTTCTCAGATCTGGATCTCAGAGCAGCCACAGGAACCACAAAGCCCTTTCTCTCCCAAGGCTGTTTTCCTCCTGCACAATGAGGAAGGAATCAGTGGTTACCTTATCACTGCCTATAGCTGTACCTCACTTCCTCTGATCATGTTTGTGGTTTCCAAGTTAATGGAGTAAACATCATTAAATTTCAAGGTAATTATGCTAGTGGTGGTGGTAATCCCTAAAGAGCAACTCGAAGAGGAGCCAACCTCGAATTGTTTCCCTCACACTACTCCTGTCTGTGCTCATCAGCGTGTATTCCCAGGTAGGTGCTATTTAAGAACCAAACATTAGCAAGGCTCTTGCATGCAGCGTAGATCAGCTCAGTCTTCTGCTAATTACTCTCTGAAAATGGGGCAAACACACATAATATCCTTATACATAGCCACTGGAAGCTGATCACCAAGGACTGACTTTTGCACATTAGATCAGAAAGTGGGGGACTGGCCCAAGCAGTCCACCAGGAATCCCAAAAATTTAATAAAAGAAATAATTTTTTCCTCTCAGGATGTAACAAAATTAGCCTTTTGGTCCTTTTACAGCTCACATGCAGATAGGAGATGCACTTCTGCTGTGTGTTCAGGGTATTTTTCTCCCTCTTTCGTTAGACTTGATCCAGCAGAGTGGAGACAATCACTGCAGAATTCAGGTACATCTTAGCAAAACTGCCATTCCTGGCAGGAAAAGGAGCTTTTGGCTTTTCCTGCTAGGAGAAAAGCGGATTGGAATCCTATTTAATTACTGGCAGACACCTACTTGCACTAGCCAAGGCCCAGCCCCCTCCGTGGATGTAAACAACGCTGCGCTTGAGGCTTTCATCTCCCTTTGCAGGAGGCTCGAACACTCGCACTTCCACGCCGTCAAAAACTGCATCTGTGATCTTAATGTCTTCAGAGGAGACAGACTTCAGCTTGTCAAAGGTGCAAATTAAATAATTCAGAACTATCAAGTGATGGCTGAGTTTCAGATAGTGAATCAGGTGACACTAGAGGCAGGAAAAGAAGAAAAGAAATTCCTGTTACTTCAGAGCATATCACATGCGACCACACTGATGTATAGTACAACTGCCTTCAAAGGGCATGTTCTACATGAGTCCTACAATATTCACTGGAAAATGAAATTTTATCAAGAACCTCTAATATTTTTAAAGCTGTATTAAAACAAAATGCTGCCCATAAAAGATTTCCTGTGGAAAAATAAAATTAAACCATGAGCACTTCGTGGATCACAACCATGAACAAACACTCGGATCCTCTAAAAGATGCTTGGAAGGGGACAAACCTCATGTTCCACTAGGGGACCTATGAATCTCCTCGGAGTGGTGCCAGCAGAGGGCAATACTACACCGGCGATGTTTTTTGGTGGAAAAGTATCAAAAATGCAGATTATTTTTCTTGTTCCACTGCAAAGCCTAAAGTCTTTCTACTTCCAAATTAAGAAAAGTTCCCTAGGACTGCAAAAGAAATTTGGAAATAAGGATAGTCTTAAAGGAATATAGTGGTGTTTTTTGGCTTGTCCTGTGTTTACCTGCTGAACTGTGAAGCATCTGAAACACTAGTCAAGAATAACAGTACGTTAATGACACTTTTTTCCAACCCCAGAGACTCAAGTGTGTTATTTTTTTATGTGATTAAAACACTATGAAACTGAAGAATGATCTGATCCTTCTGTCTCCTTACGGTAGAAGACAGATTTTATCCCCTTTAGCTATCCAGGACTTTTATTTTCATGTTTATTTTTAACATTTTGCCCTGATTCGATTAGAAACCTGTTTCTCTTAGCAAGCATTACTGGGATTCAAGGCACTCCTTCACTTGAAATGGTCATGACCTGCTCCCCACACATGACCTGCTCACTATTTGTAGTGCATACCTGTTCCCAATGCCCTGGACGGTGCACCAGGGGTGGCAAAAGGGCAGCTAAAGGACTACAGTGTCCAGACTGACCTTTTAAAAGAAAAAGTAGTGGAGGTTTTTCCCCTTTAAGCTCAGAGACTGGATAACCAGCAAAGCCTTTTGTACAACTTTCTCAGTCAAGGCAATGGAGTTAGGAGGTAAAATTAACAGATACACTTAACATACACCTGTAGGAACACTACCACTGGGAAAAGTGTCAGCTGGGACCTTTTATTTTATGTCAGGTACCAAATACTTGGAACAAGAGGTGTCCTGTTGTATAGGACTTCTCTACACATGCCCACTTTTCAGTGTGAATTCTGCCAGTCCCACCAGTGCAGTGCAGCCTGCTACAAAGAATTCAAGACACAGACCCAGCAGGGTCACCCAGGCACTGGTCTAACCACATTCACCTGCTGAAGAACAGATAGTTACCAGTTTAATCTGTACAAAATCTGCACACACCCACCTCCAGAATAAAAGCAAGCTTTGAAGCACTCAGCTTCAGTCCTCTCTCCCAAAGCTCTTACAGCCACAATCGCTTACATGTAATTTTTTTTTCTCTGTCCTAATTAGTCTGAATTTTTAAAAAATTGAAATATTTGCTTTCATCCAGGTACTGTAAAGAAAAGGCCCTGTACAGCTCCCACTGCAGACTGCAGTAGAAAAAAAGGAAAAGTTTGATATTTTAAAAAAAACCCCAAATTTACACCAAATACAATGGGCTGTTACGTAACCTGGGAGAGGAATCCACTTCCAAAACAAGAATTTAAAAAAATTGCTTTATTTTCTTGCTTTAACTTGTGGTAACATCACCCTGCTGAGATGGTTTGGTAGGAATTTAAATTTTAAAATGTTTGCTGTTTTTTGGATGGGATATAATTTCTTCATACTGCAAGTCTTTTCTCTGGGAGAAGAAACACAAAATATCCACCCAGCAGGAAGAAATGCTGAATTCACAAGGCTGTTTGTATCTCCAAGTTTCAGCCCGTGCTTTTTTCCCCACCATTACTTAAAATTCCCACAGGAAACCCTAGGACTAGTTTGAAATCTGAAGAGCAATACATCTATTAATAATCTGGCACATGAATTGGTGGGCTGCCATTGATGTAACCACATAAAGGTCTGATCCTCTCTGTGCCCTATGGAGGTTCCCAGGGGAGGTAACCACTGGGAAGCATTTTTAGAAATACTGCTGAAGAAAATGTTCTTGTAGATTTCATTTAGCCTGACTGTGCTGCAATTGACATTTCGTCTTTGTTTTCTCCCACTTTAGTTTGCATTCTTTGTAGACAAGATTACCACATGTTCCCTGGAATCAGGGATGTTTTGTTTCCAAGGCTAGTTAGTGGTGTTTACCAAGAAGTGTTTTTGCCCTGTTCTCCAGACCACAGAGCACCCTGGCAATCTGCAGCCCATGCTCTTTCATGCCTATTTCTCCTAAAATAGACCACTCTTTCCAGGAATCCATAAACCAGGAAGAGATGCTTTCTACATCAGGGCACAAATGCAACACTCCTAATTATTTATCAGACATGGGCAGGTTTTTTGCCAAGCATTTATCAGATAGATTCTCTGTTAGTCAATCTGATCAGGCTTGTTATTTGCAAGGCATCAGGATTGCACTTTTTGCTGGCAAAGAGCTGGCCTTGTCCAAAGTTCTCACAAATAAATTTCTTTTCCTCTCTCTAAATATTAAAAAAAATATCAATCATATTTTAGCAGTCTATACTAATACTCCTGGCAGAAGATGTGGTTGGCCAACTCTTCTCTAGGAATGCTTTGTCACTCAAAGAACAGCCCTGCCTATCCTGATGCCTGTTCTTTCCTGGCACCTTTCTTGTGGTGCCACTAGAAGCCTCAGAGCATGATCTTGCTGCACCAGCTCAATACAAACCCATCAGAGCCAGAGAAACACTAAACTTCAGCCATGTCACCCCCTTATTGCAACCCCAAGGCAGGAGAAGGGATGGGACCAGCCTGTTAGGCAGCAGCTGGATTGCCTTAAATCCAGTATAAAACTGGAACTCCTTATCTCATGTGAGCATAATAGGTTTGATCTTTGCTGGTAGCTGTGATTTTTACCACCCTTCCAGTTACAACCTGCAGGGCTGCTGGAGGTTGTCAAATGTAACACTTAAATATATTTGGGGATTGTGTATGTGGGTGTGTGTGGATGTGGAAGAAAAGAAAAAGAAAAAGAAGAGAAGAGAAGAGAAGAGAAGAGAAGAGAAGAGAAGAGAAGAGAAGAGAAGAGAAGAGAAGAGAAGAGAAGAGAAGAGAAGAGAAGAGAAGAGAAGAGAAGAGAAGAGAAGAGAAGAGAAGAGAAGAGAAGAGAAGAGGAGATGTTCTCTGGTGAAAAGGGAGAGCAGACAGTGCTGTAATACTAAAAGATAGCAGGAAGGAAGAGAAAGCATAAGGAAAAGGGGGAAGTAAAGAGACTACAGGAAAGAAAGTGGAGATAGTACAAAGATGAAAAGCCTGTGAGCAACTGGCCCAGAACTGCCGTGCCTGCCACTGGCACAGCACATCGCTCCCTCTGGGTTACAGCTGCAAGTTTTCACTCTACAGCAAAATCTCCTTCTCTTTCACCAGGTCATTCCCATGCCTGAGATTTTAAGGTAAGGACTATGCAGGCACTCCCTAGGGACTGAACTGTTCAAGACTGACACCTTCCTTCTGGTAAATTCTTTGATACGGAGTGCCAGATACTGAAAGATTTAATTGATGTAGGAGAAATTTTTCAGTAAATGAAGGAGTCAGGGCAGAATGAACAAAGTACTGCACCAGTGAGCCACCACTACTTCACCTTTAACCACCAATACTTGTGTCCAAATTATATGGATTCTTCTATTGGCTTCTCAGCTGACAATTTAATGAAGAAACTCACATCCCTCAAGGACTTGAATTCCATGCTCTGTATTGCAAAAAAGTAACCCGAAAGTTTTTGTTACTAATGTCCAGTAACCTCTAACGCTACTCAGCACATGGGGACTCTCTGTCCTCAGACGACTTCCTTGGCTAAGCCTGGCTCTGCCCTTTAGCCACGGAATTATTGCGACAGGTCAGAATTATTGCGACAGGTCGTGCTTGCAGCGCACAAAGGCAATACCCTCCAGGGCCACCAGCTGCTCCCTCCAGTGCCCTCCAGCCAGGCACAGCCAAGGTCCTGCACTGACCTTTCAGGCTTTGGGGGGATCAGGAACTGGGCAAACAGCTCAGGCTCTTTTTACATCCAGCACTACTTGGGACCGAGCCAAATCTCACTCATGACTCCACCGAGTAATGATGCTGGAACTGCAAGGCTGAACTGTCTAAAACTCAACTTCCTACCTTAAAAGACACAGACACTGTAGTCAGTTCTGGCATTGCTTTGAAAAGGACACTTCTATAAAGATAAGAGGCCAAAATGCCAAGACAATGTCTGTAGTCAGTAACAGATTAGTGAAATATAAACAGGATCATTTCCACATTTAGCTGTGTGTGGAACATATTGTTTTGTGTGCATTTTGGGCAATTTACCCTATTTAAGGGTGATTTCACAAAAAGATTTCTCAATTCAAGTGTCCTGTTGCCCAGTAAAGAAGATGTCTTTTTAATAATATTAGATAAAGACAGTTTTCAAAGACAAGTGCTTTTAGTGTTATGAATTTCCTTTAGAACTAAAAAAAACCCAGGAATACTGTTTTTCAGTTTACTAATTAGAAGCAAAATCTAGATACATTTTATTGTAAGGTTTTGTGCATGTACCTATTCAACCATGATAATCTGCTTTTATAGCAAAGTAATTTATCTGTTCCTGCAAACAGGACTTACAGTGTGGTTCAGTTTCTGCTCAGGTGCCAGTGCTGTGAGACCTACCTCCCATAACTAAATACCTGTTTTACTGTAAATCAGTTCCAAGACTCTTCTTGCATCCAAAACCATCAACAACTTACTTCACTGCCTACAGCTATGACTTACATCTGTTCAGAAGTCACACACTCTGAAATATGAAAAATATGTGAGAAATTAAAATATTAGAAAGAACTAATACTGTTTTCTTTACTCCCGAATGTTGATATCCCATGGTTGATTTTTTCCAAAAGTGAGTAAAGAAGAAGCATAATGGAAACACTTGGCTGATAACTTTTCTGCCCTGTACAGCTGCCTGCCTTCTTCCATATACATCTATCTGATGGCCTCTATGCCAACCCATTTATCCTTCCAAACCTTTGCTAACAGCTGTCCCAGTTCCAGAAAAATCCCTCTTTCCTTGCCATGCAGCAGAATAGCAAGTGTCTTGACAGTGTTCAGAAATAACTTATTTCAAAGGACTTGGATAAACATGTGCTGCTCTTTCCTCCTCTAAGGGAGAGTGGTTAGAGGAAGAAGTGAAAAATGCCTGTTACCAATACTGCTGTTACAGCAGAATTATGAAGTGTTGCTCTAGACACTTTGAAATAGACATCATGAAAAAATGACTGTGGTTAAATCTATGGCTCAATCCTGTAATTAACTTTATGTGGCTTCCCAAATTTCAGTGAAGCTGAGTTATGATGTACCTGTATATATATGTATGTATAAAAGTTTTAAATTTCCAATCTCAAATGTTACCATGCCTCATTTAAAGACAAGTGACAGGCAAATTACCCTTTCTTAGGGTACCAATTTTCACATCAATTCATTAATATCATTAAAGTCTCAGTTTCTCTGTTTTCTTTCCAGAGCAGCACAAGGCATTAGAGAGGGCACAAGAACAAGGCTCTGAAAAGTCATCTCAGTTTTCAGCTCCTTCACTAGAATTTCTGTGGCCTCAGATAAGCACTCCTGCTCTTCCTACCTCTGTTCCGCCCAGTTTAAGACTAGGTTAGCAGTATCAGTTCCCTTCTGTAGTATATTTTGAAACTACTTAAAGAAACTGCCCCATAAGCATTACACACTTTTAAAATCACCTGATTATACTTCAGCGTTTGTTGGAGTCTCACACTGAGCCAGGACACTGACTCAGTCTCAAGCTTGTAAAGAAATTTATAGCTGACTGGGACGAACCTCTACATGCAAATGTAAAAACCTTATCATTAGGATGCTGGAAGCCAGTGACAGCCCTATTGTGTTTTATTCACAGTGATTATTAATGCACTGAGCAAACAAGCACATTATTCCTAACAAGAAATGGTCACATTTAGTCATCACGGTCTTGACAAATCCATTTCAAAATAAGCAAGAGACAATTAATTTATTTGAAGCACGTTAAGTTTGTGGGGGAAAAGTACATTTTTTTTTGGGAAAAGTACAACTTCCAGAGTTTTTAAAATTAGAAAGGTGTTTCTGTCAGCTATTAGACTTATGAAGCAAAGTAATAAACAGCAAGCTGAAATACATTCAGAAGTGGGTGAAAGTTCAACAGTCACACTGAGAGAAATGTTAAACCATTTGGCCTTGAAAGAGCTGATAGACAAAGAAAGAGGAAGCTGAGCTCTAGAAAAGGACGTACGCTTTATTATATATAAACACAAACAAAAGCTGCCTAAAAAAGTAAACACACAAGGTTAACTTTTACAATCCTACTTTGGGTTCACAAGAGTTTCTTCCTAATGACAGCCATTTATTCCCGACTGTGCTGCCTCAGTGTTAGAAGGATTTCTGAACACTCGGGAAGCACCTTCTCTTTCTCTCCAGAAACCAATGCCTCAAGGCTCACCTGTTGTGTGACTGGGGCACTTCCAACAACTCACCTCCTTCATGCTTCTATGTAAAACTCACTTGTCCCTTTGGTGTTCAAGTGATGTTACTTGCTTTGCAATTTTTCTCACTACTGACTGAAGTTCTTATTTCTAAGGCCAAAGATGTAAACAACTAAGAAATTACCTTCCCCTAACAAAGTCTTCCTTGCCCCAAGAGTGGGGCAGCTGTGGGCACCTCAGCCCTGCCACCAGCCTGCTCCAGATGACACCCACCAGGCTTTGTCCTGCCAGCTGCTCCTGGAATTATGACCTCTAGAATATCTCAAAAGATACTCCTCAGCCTCCAAGCTAGAGGCACCAGAATGCATCTACCCCCAACACATCACATAAACCGAATGTGTAGCTGAGGCAGCAGCAGTATACATATATATAGTCACAGTCATACCATCTTCTAAAGTTAGGTCTCCTTCAGCCAGAGGTTCTGGCCTTGATTCAGGTGTTTCTGGACAAACCATGACATTGTGTTTTGCAGGCAGCATGGCCCTTCTGTCCCTACTTACCAATGAATTTGGGCAAGCTGAACACCTGTAGTTCAGTCATTTGAGTTAAAACCATGGAGCAAGTGAATGTCAAGCTGTAGATTTCACTGCAGAATTTAAGCTATTGTATTGCATAATTTTCCTATTAAACAGGAGGATATACAAGTGACCAGGTTTAATCTGTACAGCAAACAGGTTTTATCATTTCATTCTAGAGCCATGCCTTGGTTCAGCCATACAACTGGACCATAAGATGGTCCCAGGGGATCAGATGAGTGATCCATTTAATCCCAGCCTCTGTCTCCAAAGGTGACAACCAGAGAAACTTTTCAGGCAGAATATTAAAGTTTGGACATTGTGTGGTTCACTGTTCTCATTCTTCCCACTATCCACCGTTTACTGCACTAAGAATGTAGCAAGTACGTTCCCACCTAGTCCATTTCTGAGCCCTCTGCCCTCTTTAATCCATTTTTGAAGGCATCATCTGCTAAAATTCAAGCTTTTGCATATTTCAAAACAATTCAGTAAACTGAAATCAAAATCAAAAGCACTTTCAGTTTTCACATACATAGTGCCTTACATCAATCCTGTCCAAGACTGATCAGTATTTGTGAAAGATCAGATGATATTAGAAGAAAACAAACTTCACAGCTAAATCCATTATCAGAAATTTTGCCATCTCTGTTCTGTTTCATGTCAGCATAAAAACACTGGCAGAAAATAAGGGAGAAATCATTAAGTGACAACTGCTTTGTGACAAAAAGCAAGCATTCAGAGTTTTCTCTATTAATAACACTCCCAATCAAGTTTAATGTTTGCAAGAGCTTCCTATGTCTTCTTTCCCTAAGGCATATGTAACGGATCAGATTAAAACCCACTAATTCTTTTTTTCCTGACCACGAGCCGGCATTCGCGCACCAGACCGACCCCCATGCGGCCAGGCTGTGCCGGGAGCCCCGGGCAGCGTTGGCAGCGGGCGGTGCCGAGCGGCGCTGGCCGGACGGACGGACGGACAGACAGGGCGACAGCCGGGGCTGTCCCTCTCCGCTGCCGCCGCGGAGCCAGCGCGTCACAGAGCGACACGAGCCCGCTTCTCCTGCTGCATGCGGGACCGCCCGGTGCTGCGGGACCAGCCCAGCTCCGGCCCGCCGCACACGCGATGTCACCGAGCCGGGGTGACGGGGACTCCCCGCTCGGCTCCGGCAGCCCCGTAGGGCTGGGCCGGGCGGGCTGTGCGGGGGCCGCTCCCGCTGCGCTGATGCCCCGGGGCCGACACCGGCACCGCGCTTCCGACCGCCCCCCGTACCGGCGCGGG
>VXBI01001397.1:404707-594722 GCA_013397375.1 Toxostoma redivivum
GTGTGCCCGGCCCGAGCCGAGCCCAGAGCCCGCCCGGCGCCGCCCCGCCCGGCCGCGCCCGCCCCGCGGTGACCGCTGATGCCCCGGAGCATCGCGGCTGCCCGGGCCGGGCGGGGGTCAGGGGGAAAGGGCTGTGCAGACGCGAGGCGCGGGATGACGGAGCGCCTCCATCGCGCGATCGGCCAACAAAGGCATCCACATCTGCAGTGCTGCCTCCTGGCACCCCGTACCCACTGCTGGCACCCCATACCCATTCTTGGCACCTGTACCCACTGCTGGCACCCAGTGCCCACACCTGACCACCGTACCCACACACCCAAACCCTTTGCCCACCTCAGGCTGAGTGGTTCTGTGGGGGCTGATCTGGCAGCATCCACAGAAGTATAATCCATAAGCAAGCCCCACCAGTTTCATGGAATCCCAAAACGGTCTCGGTTGCAAGCGACCTTAAAAGCCCATCTCATTCCAAACTCCCTGCCATGGACAAGGACACTTTCCACTAGACCAAGATGCTCCAAGCCCTGTCAGACCTGGCCTTGATTTTCATATTTAGGCATTGTAGCAGCAGCAGATGTGTGTGGTGGCAGCTCTTTGCCAGCAGAGAACAGGAATCAATGTTCAGGTAGGGTTTGCCCTTCTCTACTGAGCCCAGAGGCTGAGGAGGTGAGATGAAAGCTGTAACATGGATCAATTCAGGTCAGTTCAAGAGCATCTCAGGTTCAAAGTGTTTCCAGGAAACAGGGACAGCCTTATTTTACCTGATGAAACCATACTGTTTCCCCTTTAATACATCACAAAATTATTCCAGAAAGATTATTTGTTTAAGGTATGTTTATTTTGTAATTTTGTTTTGGACTGAGAGTGTGTTGGAGTTTTCATTTTTTTACCATGGATCAATAACAAAGTTTGGTTTAGCACAGGCTAAGACAGGAAAAATTTTTAAAGAGATTTTTTTCATCCCAAACATTAACAAGTTCAGCCTTTACACAAGTCACTACTTAGTCACAGTTCTATCGTCAGCAAATTAAAATACTTATTTAAATAGCCAGATGCACGTACATTATGAATTCAGTGCAGAAAAAAAAAGAATGAGCACCGAACTTAAAAATGACAATAATTAAAAATGAATTCATAATAATAAAAGTCACATAGAAATATAAATAGAGTCCTGGAAAGCACAAGCTTCCTTTGAAAATTGACATGAAAACGTAATATAAGAAAAATATATTTTGAAGACGTAAAAGGTCAACTTTTAGTCTAGTTTTCCTGGAACTGAAGTACCACCTTGGTGATTCTAAAGGTTGCAGAAGAAAGTTTCTGGAATGCATGAGGAAGTCAGACCCTCAAGCTTCTTTAACCTTTTTTAATGACAATAGCAGATGGATTTTCTGAAGTTTTCACAATCCATTTGGGTAGACTATAGAGGGGAAGAAACAAGCTTTGCCAAGAAAAGCAGCACAGGGTAAGTCCCTGAGGTCTCCAGATTTTTATACAAAGTTGTGCCTTTCTGTATTATTTTGTGCTCACGCCTTCTCTTTCACTTTGTGGCCTGCTCCCCTGCCTCCCTTGCTTTGCACACCCCTGTTCCTTTGCTTTCCCAAGCTCCTGCCTCTAAAACCCACACCTAGCATCCCGAATGTAATAATTGGTACCCAGCTCTTCCAACAAAACTCATTGTTCCCAAACCTCTGGCAAAACTGAGCCCCATTCCTCTCTCAGCTACTTATCTCCTCAAAGTAGAGATAAAAAAAGGTTAGATGTGATTTTTCTGAGGTTTCTCATGCTCTCACTGACCCCCCACAAACATCTGGTGCTTAATCTCTCCCTCACATTTTGAAAACTGCTGCTCTGGCTAAACTGAATCAATGTCTCTTTGAGGAATTTGTTGTTTTCCAGGTGCTCAAAAAGAAGTCAGTTGATTGAAAAAAAAACAAAAACCAAAACCCAACCAACAACAAACCACTGTGGTTTGAGAAAGATCCCTTTGTTTAACAAAATATAAAAGAGATAAATGAAACTCCAGGATGCTTGCAAGGCATCTTACATAGGCAGTTTACTATATAAGTTCATACTCTGAAGCCAAGAAAGAGGTGCTGGACCCCAGTTTCGCCGGACAACACGGGGCACCAAGGTCTCCTTGGGCTTCCTGGGGTTCCATTAGCTCTTCCAATGTGGCCTCCTTGTCTTTTCACCATAGGTATGAGATCCCTGCTCTTACGGAGGCGTCTTGTCAGGATTTATTTAACGATTTAATCTCCTGAAACTTTCTCCCTGTGGGTGGCACTGCTGGAGGAAACTATTTAACAATGAAAAAGATGTTATACTTCTGGGCTACTGATGCCTGCTTAACTGGAAGGAACCAGGTTTCAGCTGCATGTTACATTTTACAGAACATAAAATAATGGGTGTTTCTATTTCAGAGCCTTTTATAAGAAAAGCACTTTGATGTTTAAATCTCAGACATATGAAGAATAGTAATTATTTTGTCATCAGTCCTGTACTAATCTTTAGTGAGGATAAATGCACTTGTTAAAAAAACCCAACAACTTAGCCATGTTTTTTAAAGTGATTATTACCTAAAATGTGTCTACGTTCTGTTCCTGGGACTCCAGGTTCACCAGAATAACCAAACTGCTTTATCAGTTTGCAATTCTGGATTTTCAACTATATTAAAAAAATGACTAATGCAAGTCACTCCCAAATGCACAGGGACCCTCTATTTATGTACTAAACATTTGGGTATTGATTATTGAATAACTGATATTATTTTTTAAACCTTTAACCAAGAAGTGATGCATCTTATCCCCTCTTAATCCCCTGTCCAAACAAATATGGTTCTCCTGTCTTTGCAGGCACAGCATTTTATGCAGACTTTTTTTTTTTTTAAAGATTTTGACGTTAAGTTAAAATGAATGTGCAATCACCAATATCTTTTTCCAGAAACAAGTAATATTGACTCCTGTACTGCAGAACTAGCTGCAAACCTAGGAGGAACCTGGCCCCTGGTTCCAGATGTGGGGGAAATCCGGCTGAAAAGGACTGGAAGGGCTGGAAAGGACTTTTTAAAGGAGGGCAGTGAAAAGAGAGAGCAGTGCAAAAGCCAGTGGAAGTTGGCCTGGCTTGGAACCGCCAAATGATGGCCCAAGTGGGTACTTAAAGGTGACAAAAGGACCTCAGGTAAGGGTGTATTTAGACTGTAAGTTATTATTTGAACTAGTCAATGTGAAACAAAGTAATTGCAGGGCTTGTGTAATAGTGTAATGATTTGTCACAAGTGTCAACATTGAAATGACCTCCTTGTTTTCCAGGCTGTTATTCTGAAATCTTTTCCTCAGGAAAATAGTCCCAGTTTCAGTGTACCTCATCAGCAAATCTATATCCACTTACACAACACCTGTTATCATTTTCTTACACTTTTTCCTATTTTTTTCTTCCAAATCATAAAAAGTCAATGAACTTTTACAGCTGCTGGATCAGTCACGAAAAAGCCTGAACTGAAAAAATATTGTTGTATTAAAAAAAAAACTGGAAGATCTAAGAACTCAATTTGGTGGATAATAGGACATTCTAGAAATAGAAGAAATATCTCTCATTGTTTTTACGTTGGGAGTTTACATTTGCAGTGAAACATTGTGCTAAATCATGTTCCAGGATGCTGAGTCTCTACTACAGAATTCTTTTCTGTACCAGTAAGATTTAATATTAGGAAAATTAAAAATATAAGGACGGTTTAATCATTTGGCATAATTAATTTGTTTCGGGGCTGGTGCCGTGGAGTCAGCTGGTTGATTTTCATCTTGACAAGTCGTATTTTCCCGGCAGCTCCTGTTTCCTACCGATTATTCTGAAACGCAATATAGAGATGCACACCGATACCCTTTTTTTACTTATTAGCAGCTTTACTGTTTGCGGTGGCCACAGCGACTTTCTCCTGGTGCCCTGGGCTGGTGTGGAGGGCGGCTGGACACGACGAGGGCGATGAGGGCGATGAGGGCGATGAGGGCGATGAGGGCGATGAGGGCGGCGCCACTCTCGCCCCCCCCGGCTCCATCCGGGTCTCTCGGCGCGGCCGTTGGGAGCGTTCAAACCCCGCGGCAGCCAATCAGCGCAGAGAGCGCCCCTCCCGACAGCCAATCAGCGCAGAGTTCGTCCCCACCGCCCGCTCAGCAACCTGCGCTCCGTACAGCAACAAGCGCTGTGCGTCTGCCCAGGAAATCTTTGACAGCCAATGGGAGCTCGCTGCGCGTGAGTGGCAGGAGCAGCGACCAATCTAAGAGGGACAAGGGCGCAAGGATGGCCAAAAGGAATGGAGAGGGGGCGGGACAACTCGCGGCCCTGGCGAATGAGAGAGCGGTTTACAGAGGGGCGGTGGGGGCCGGCAGCCAATGGGCGGCGGTGTGAGTGCGGTAGCTCGCTTTTTGAATTGGCGGCGGCCGCTGATGGCGGATGGCGGCGGGTGGCACCGGCGGTGAGGGGGCACTGGGGCCGGGGGTGCGAGCGGTTCGGAGCGGGGCCGATGTGCTGGGCATTTGTGGGGTCTTTGGGCCCCAGCGCTGCTCCGGGGCTCCTCAGGCCGCCGGCCGTGCTCCTGGGGCAGGGCGGAGCCCCCGGCCCGCCGCACCTGCCGGCTCGTGAGGCCAGAGGCTGCGGCCGTCGCTCGTCCTGTCCTGTCCTGTCCTGTTCCCGGCTATCTCTGTGCAGAGGGCTCGGGAACCTTCCTGGGTAGTTCCATGGGAAATGTGGGAAGTGTTTACTGTCCTTTCCTTGCTGTAACAAACATCTTTCGGTTTGTGGGTGTTTTGTGTCCTTCAGGCTTTCCACAAATTATTGGGAGGTCATTTCTTAGTATGATGCTGTGGGGGGTATTAGCTCTGCCTGAAGCCTGTAGTAATGGAGTTCTGACTTTTGCTCTTTATGTGAGGGAAAACTGTTGTGTTCCTGTCTGTGTGTGCTCTTTGTTCTCCTCTTTATCCTGGCACTATCAGTCAGTAAGTTTAGTGACAAATATTGTTATTATTATATGATTATTAAAATAAGGAATACTTTTAAATGCACCCAGATTGTAACCTCAAAAATAAATAAATAAATTGGAAAATCCATAAAGAAAATCAATACCCAGACCAAAGTCTGGGCTTCTTCAAATATGCAATTAAGTTCTTTCTAAGTTCATATGCGTGTTATTTGGTATAATAATAGCCATACTGATGTCTCAGACTTCTAAGAAATAATCTCTAGGATTTAAGTTTAGTTGTGCCTTTAACTAGAGCACTTGTTTTCTTCTGAACTTACATATAAATTGTCCTTGTGGTAATCACTACTAACAATGTGATTTGAATCTGCCAAGATTATGTTTCCTTCTACCTTCACTGCCAAAAACATTGATAACTGTATAACAGTTCCTGATGGTGACATTGTAATATTCTGGCCAGGTGATTCCCCAAAGACTCTATGATTGAGGTTACTGTCTCCTCTTGCTCTGTCTTAAGCTGCTTTGAGAAAAATGTGGTGGGTGTGACTGGGACTTAGGTCTAGGAAACTCAATTCTATGAACTTGAACAGCTGTGACCTGGAAATTGAAACTAAGGTGGCCAGTCTGGTAACTGAATATGTCTAGAATAATGATAGATTTATAGTGTTACTTATTGCTCATCACTGTATTAGGAACTTGTGTGTTATGAAGATTTGAATCCTTTCCACAAGTCCCAGATGTGATCTCTGGAAGATAAAACCTTTTCTGTATTGCTGGTATGCCAAAGTGCCCATTGCTTTTTGTCTTCTGACTTACTGTGCTGTGTAATAGAATGGTCATTACACAATTTGTAAAATAGTATGTGCTGTTCTCTAGGGGTTTTACTGCATTAAGAGGCCTCTTTCAGACAATGCTCTAGTGCAGTATTTGAGTAGCTGCTGTTTTAAAAGGGCATTTACAGTCACAAGAACAATTTCAGTTAAAGTGCTACAAAGGGTTATTATCCAGCGGCAGTTCAGCTGCAGTTTTTGCTCCAGGTAACTTCTGATATCACTGTGCAAACACTGGAATCTGGGTGTGTGATGAATCACAGGACCTGCACCCTGCTTGCCTCGTGTGTGACAGAAAATGTGCTGTGTGTTAGGCAGGTGTCTTAGAACAATCTTTGTGGTCAGGATTTGGGTTGGTAGTTCCCAGAAAATGAGAGAGTTAGGGATTCTGCCTTTCCAGTAGGTGACAAATCTGATGGGCAGGGAGAGCCCAGATGCATTCTGTTTGGGAAGAGAGAAGGCCTCTATCTGATGATAAAAGGGTCCTTCTACTCTATTATAGTTAATGCCGGACAGTAGACCAGACCATATAGCTAGACATATATATGCATATCAGCTTTGTAGAGACTCTCAAGCTTTTTTAATTTTTCTAGGAGTAAATAGTCCTGGCTCTACTCTTTGGGTGCTATTTCTAACCACAGTATCTCTAGCCAGTTCACCTGAAAAATCTGATTTTAGCAAGATGTTGTGCTTACTCTAATTCTTGTGCTAATAACAATGCTAACTTTAGTCTCAACTGTAGCTTATAATAGTTTGTCACTGAAAGAAACAAGTGCTTTTAGTTTGATACCTTGTGGTTAAGGTTTTTTAAATGAGCACTTGAGTTTGCACTTGCCTGTGCTCAGAACTGAAGTTCCCTCTCTGCAGCTCTCTGTGCAGAACCATTCTGTAACAGCTTTGTTGTCAGTCCTTTCTATCAGTTGTGTTACTCTTGATGCTCTTTCAGAGCTGCTCTATCATTGAGTGAGAGTTCAGTAAGAGCCTAAATGTTTTGTTTTCTGAAGTCACTTCTGACAGCCTTGGTCATAGGACTCTTATGGATGAGCTTTTTGCACCTCTAACTGGGTTTGGCCCCTCTACCTTCCAGCTGTTGAAGAAAGAAACAAGACATAATCATGGCTGACAACAGTACTCTGGTGTCTGAAACTGGCAGGAGCCTCTTGGCTGATTCTTCTGTTCTTGATTCAAAAATTATAGAAACCTCCAAAGAGAATGTATTCCGTGCTACTGTTCTGGATGTTGAAGGTAATGGGGGAAGTTTATTTTAAGACTACTCAGTTTTTGCAATGACTGATTACTTTGTTGGTATTTAGTAGTTTTGAAAAACCTAAAGTGCTTTGAACTCCAAAGTTGTACATAGAGCAGGGAAAAGGATATTGATCTGGAATCCTTTCATTAAGAAAATTTGGAATTAGAGCCCAAATTGAATGAATTTTCTGGCTCTTGTACAGAAATCTGTCAGTTCCATTTGATGCCTCTTCTGTGGGATAAATCACTCCAGGTGATAGTTTGACACCAGTGTTTGGAAACTGCAGCTGCTCTGTTGTGTACAGGTGGACAGATTAATAGGTATAAGGTAGAGAGGTGGAGAGATTAAAAGAGCCCAGAATTAATTCAAGAACAAATCTTGAAATTAAAGGGCAACCACCAATGTTTTCCTCCAAGGTAGTAGCCAAAATCTGCTGGTGATCTGTTGATGCAAATAAAGTGGAGGCAACACTTGTTCTTCCTCCTAATATTTTGAAGGCTTATTAATACGTGGGGAAAAAAAAGAACAAGGCATCTAACTTCAGTTCTGATATTCTTGGTAACTGCTCAGTTACCAAGAATGTAATAAACCTTGTCAGCCAGGAACACAGAAACTAGAAAAGATACCAACTGTCTATTTTCCAGCAAATCTTGGTATCTAATTCTGCTAGAAGCATTAAGCCTATTCATTTTTTAGGTTTTCATTTGCTTTTTGTCTTTTTTCCTCCCCACCCCTTGATTTACATTTTTGCTTTGACCTGGTCATAAATTGCAGATTCATGTTTCATCTCATACTAGAAAGTTTGGGCTCTAAGTCATTTGGTATGCCTCACTTAAAGGACACTCTTCTTGAAGTAACATTAATTTTCAGGATTGCTCCTGATAAGAAATCTTGAAAGGCTACTGTCTGCCTGTATTCTTCTATACATTATTGCTTGATTTAGACATAGCATGGATTTTTCTGCTAAAATACAAATATTATCCTTGCCTCTCTCTAAGCAGAAGAAATGCCTCAAATAGAAACAAGAGTGGTTTTGGTTCAGGAAGCAGGGAAACGTGAGGAGCTTCTGAAAGCCTTGGAGGTATGTGGGCCTGAGATAAAACAGTCACTGGAAGGACATGTTATGCCTTCAGACTTCTAGTAACCAATTTGCTTCTGTACTAAAGTTTTCCTCTTCCACAGACCATTAAGATAATGGAAGTACCTGTTATAAAGATAAAGGAAAGTAGTCCTGATAAATCAGAAGAAAAACTAATAAAAAGTATTATTCATATGGTATGTCATGCAATTCAGCACATGTAATTGCATGCAGCATGTTACACTTCACTGAGACTGAAATGTGCATACACTTTAATTTGAATTAATTTGGTATAATGGTCATAATATATGCTAATGGTTCTGGTGGTGTCACAGGTCACCAAAATTAGCACTTTTTAAAAATATGGAGTAATACTTGCAGCTCTTACCTAGTGGTGTTTTCTAACAGGGGAATCAAAATATCTGTGGGGATATCCAACTGCATGCTTGTATTCAGTCACACATAAGTTTGAGCTATGAACTGTCAATGGGCTTCTCTTTCAATTGAAGGTTGCATTTAAACTGAAGTGCAAGAAATGCTTTTCCATTTCCTGATTTGAAAGACATAAGAGATAAAGTTTGAAATTAATGTTTGAAATTGGAATGGACCAAATTTTTTAACCCCTTAAAAATACCAAGCAATGAACAAAATCTGTTTTCATTTATAGATGTTCTGCAGTGTGGAGCTTGCTGTTGGAAATTGGATGCTACTTTTTAGCAGCATCCCAAAGTACCCAAAGCTGTTCTGACAGTCTGAAATTTCATTTATTTTTTGAGCTTAGGGTGTTTTTTCTATCTAGTTACTTCCAGTGCTACATTATCAGTGTGAACTGATATGTAAACTGCTAAAGCAACCAGAATTCTGAGTCTTCAAAAGCAGGAATTATTTTGACATTCAATCTTAAAGCATGTAGCAGTTCATAGCTCTTCTTATGCTAGAGAACAGTGCATTGCATTCAGCTTTCACAAATCCTAATTCTGTTTCTGAAATACGAATCACATGTTTTTCTAATGGTCCAAAATAAACATCAGTTGAAGTTTACACTTGTACAAGTATATTGTCTGAGTAATGCTTTCCCTTTCACGCCTGTGCATCAAGGAAATTAAAGTGCCCTACATAAAGACAGACACAATAGAAGAGCTTGGAGATTCTGATTCCCCAGAATTTGAGACGATCTTTGTTGTGTCAGACTTCCAAGCTCCCATCTTTAGCAACCTCTGCAAGGCAGATTGCCGAGTCATCGGGCCGCCAGTCGTGCTGCACTGTGCACAGAAAGGAGAGGTGTGTACTTCCTGCTGAAATCAGATGAATACTTCCCTGCTGCAGTGAGTTCTGACAGTTCACAGTAAAATCTCTCTTGCTCTTCCAATCAGTTATAAACTTTCCTAGCAAGAGAATTTTAAGAGAAGCAAGTTTTTAATGCTGAATGTCGCACGTAGTGAGAGTGCAGGCAGACAATAAGGCTACAATTGCTGATGTAGCTGTGGGAGTTGTTGATCACCAGTTGGGATTGTGACATTAGGAAAGGCAGCATACAAATGATTATCTAGTAATCACTTTATATTTCCAAAAGTTGCAATGTAGAGCAGGTGGATTGGGGAGGTAATAAAAGGATGGAGTGCTACCTGTAGAACTTGGGGATGCTCTAGTTACTTTATCAGCAGGCCTGGAGCTAGGGTATAACTGAATACACAGACCTGGACTAGTGTCTGATGCATTCTTAATACAAGAAGTGACAGTAATGTATTAAAGGTAATGTGAAAACTTTAATGGGAGCAATATGCTGTTGACTCATGAGCTTTCTTGTTTTCAGCCTTTACCTTTCTCCTGCCGTCCGCTGTACTGTGCAAGTATGTTGAACTTGGTACTGTGCTTTACAGGATTCAGAAAGAAAGATGAATTAGTAAGTGATTTATTCTTCTTCAGATTGGTAAAACCATGTTAAGTATATTTTCAAGATACTCATCTGCTCAATCACCCATAGGGTTTAACCACAGCTCAAGCTTGTATGGGGAGAATGAATTGTTTGCTCTTATCTATTTTTGCAAGTCCAGAGGTAGTGATATTTGAGGATGGGAACAAAACTTTGTTCAAGTCATTTTATCTGTGTCATTTTTGGTCACTTTTTTGTTGAGTAGTATTAAACTGCTCTAATTCAATAGAGCTTAAACATTTTTAAGTTGAGGCTTCAGATAAGATTTTTACCCAGTAGTGTCCTCTTTCTTTGTACAGGTGATAGAATGGCCAAGTAAATCTTTGTAGCTCTGTCCAGAACATTTGCAGGCATGTTACCTTGTCATGACGTTGTGCTACCAGGACTTTACTCTTTATTTGATACTCTGGCACTTTGCTTTTCTATTTCACTAGTCAGTTGCTATCTAATTTCCCTACTTGACACCTGGGAATCAACAATATGGCTCCACATCTTCATCTGAGAAAAACCAAACCCAAACCAAAAAGCCTTTGCCTCATGTTTGGGTTAGTTGGGTTTGATCTAGAATTGACTAAATCAGCAAGGAAAATGTGAAATCTAACATGTATGAAAAGGTGAAGGCATTATGCATGATAATCATGAGAGTACTGGTGGCTTGGATAGTCTTTAGGCTACACAGCAAGGCTGTATTAAATGTTGAAATAAAAATAAATCTTAATAGTTCTTTTGATGTATAAGCTATATCTTCTGGTGAAGTGAACAAGTTGTTTTAAGAACAGATCAGAGTATTTCTAGACATTTAATGTAATCTTCTGTAACTTGCTTTGTAAATCACTTTTTTACTGAACTCGCTCTTCAAAAGATACTGAAAACTTTTCATCTTTGTTTTTCAGGTTAAGCTTGTGACCTTGGTTCATCATATGGGCGGAATTACCCGAAGGGACTTCAGCTCAAAAGTTACTCATCTGGTGGCAAACTCAACACATGGAGACAAATTCAGAGTATGTAAGCTTGAGTTGGTGTTTCATAGAAACCTTTGGAATTTGGCTCTTGCAGCTCAGAAGCTGTGTTTTTTCCTGTGCTAGCAGCAATATCTTGTAATGGTGAATTCATCTCTGTCTGATTCAGCTTTGGCATGTTTTTGTCTCTGTGGGAGATGTAAATAACATAAATTGGAAATAGACAAGTATAGTAAATAACAAGATTCAAAATGGTTAAATATTGATTCTGCTAGTAGTTAAGCCAGCGATGAACAAAGGTCTGCTTTTGTCTGTCCAAACAATAAACTTTGAAGTAACTTGCAAAAAACTTTAGTCCTTAATTGGTGCATATATTGTAAAATTTTTATTTAACTTGTTATGGATGAGGATTCAAATATTCCTTAATGCATAAATAGACATGAGTGTGCTTTTTCTCTTCTGGTTCTGAAAGGGAATAATTTGAGATATTTGTGTTCAGTTTAGAAGTAAATAACAGATTATAGGTTTCTGTACTATTTAATATGACTTAGCAATGTCGGTGCCCCTTGACTCTCCCTTGTTTTAATTATTGGTACTATGTTGCTTTTTTTTTTTCCCGTGTTTGTCTTTATAATCTTGCAGTTGGAAGAGAAGTCCAACTTTTTGTTCAAACACTCCTTTTTGCTGACTCAGAGGAGAAAATGTAGGAAAACTGTACAATCTCTCAAGCTGCCATGGCAGCTACCTTTCAAATAGTCACTTTCTCTTTGATAAAAACACGATAGGGTGTTTTTCTTCATACAAAGTATCAAAAGCAGAAAAAATATGCCATATTCTACTGGAACAAAGATTTGATTTTGTGTTTTTGTGAGTGATGAAGGATATCAGACTAACAAAATGGTACACTTTTGAGGAAATGTCAAAATAGCTATTGATCTGATCTCCTAGTCACTGACGTCATTCTAACTCTGGGGAGCTGTAGTTGGATATGGCTCTTGAAGGAATATGTTCTCTTTTTGCAGTGTCTGTCTTGAAAAGTAAAAGGAAGGTTACAATTTTTTCTTGACGTAGGAAAGATTTAAATGGAAATATTTGGTTCAACTTACACTTTTTCTGTTTTGTAGATTGCTGTAAGTCTTGGTATTCCTATTGTGAAAGCTGAGTGGATTTATAAGGCATGGGAGAAAAGGAATGAAAGGTAGGTTTTTATTTCCCTTCAGCCTTTACCTTACATCCTGTTCACCTGAAATGTTGTGAGCTTCTGCTTAAATACTGACATAAGTCACTTATTAAGTGATGTTTTTGTGCATCCTCTTTCTTTCAGTGATTTCTGTGCAGCTGATGATGACTTTAGAAACCAGTTCAAGGTTCCACCCTTTCAGGATTGCATGTTAAGTTTCCTGGGATTCTCTGATGATGAGAAAGCTAACATGGAAGAAATGACAGAAATGCAAGGTGGTTGTTTATGAAAACCTGCGGGAAGAATGGGCTGGAGTTTATAATGATAGGTGCCACAGAACTGCTAAGTGAGATACTTATTTCTAACAAGAATATTCTTTCCTCTTGCTAATTTGCCTTTTTTTTTTTTTTTTAATCTAGGAGGACATTATTTACCAGTTGGTGATGAAAGGTGTACGCACTTGGTGGTTGAAGAAAGTACAGTAAAAGATCTTCCATTTGAACCTTTAAAAAAACTTTATGTTGTAAAGCAAGAGGTTAGTGCTGAAAATTCCTTAGAGAATGCTGCTATGTAGAACTGTGTGTGCCACATGCTTGCATGTGGCTTATTCTGAAAAAATACCTTCCATCCCAACTATGTTACTATTATAGATTATTTTGAATATTTTTAGCTTTAGGTGAAGCTCTCTAATGTGTTTGTAATGTGTGTTCTCTTTTTTCCTTTAGTGGTTTTGGGGAAGCATTCAAATGGATGCCAGAGCTGGAGAGTCCATGTATTTATTTGAGAAGGTATGTTGAACACTCACACAATGCACAGCATATTTTGGTGGTAAAATTTGCATGCAATATAGTGTGTGTGGGGCCAGAGATCAGCTGGTTTAAAGCAGCATATAAATTCCAGATAATCCATTATAAATTTTATACATAGAATACTAATTTGGAATAGAAACTTTTTTCTGCTTCTCAAAGGTTTTATTTTTAATAAAACAAAATGCTACTGTGTTTTGTATTTTAAGAAGGGGAAAAAGAAGCTTCCATTTTGCCTTGGCTTCCCTGAGAAATTTCCTTCTGTGCTGTGTGTTGATCTCTGCACTGAGTTGAACTGGGCACAGAGGACAAACCCACTGAATGAAGTTTTCTTTCCCTGCAGTCAGAGAGTCCTGACTTCAAAAAGTCGGTGTCGCTGCTTTCCCTGAGCACTCCCAACAGCAACCGCAAACGGCGCCGCTTGAAAGAGACTCTGGCCCAGCTGACCAGGGAAACAGACATGTCCCCATTCCCTCCTCGGAAACGCCCCTCAGCTGAACATTCCCTCTCTATTGGCTCCTTGCTGGATATTTCCAACACTCCGGAGTCAAGCACTGCCAATGGAGGTATAGCTAAAGCCTTCCATTCAGCCACACTTAGTGTTTAACAGCTCTTGCGTGCAAGTGGAAATGGTGGTGGTAGGGAAATCTTACAGCTTCTGCTACAGATTTGCAAAGTAATTCCAGGCTCTTGCCTTTTCAAAGTGTGGAGGAAAAAACTGGAGTGAAGAGTTCAGACACAGGCCAAGCTACCTCTTGTCATCACAGTAAGCATTTTCATATCTGAAGGAATAGATACAGAGGAGATAAATAGGAAGTACAGCTGAGTGTTACTCCAAAATGCTTCAAATACTCTGCTGGAAGTCAGTAGCAAATTAGCAGCATAGTCCACAGTAAATAACTAAAATGCTCTCCACAGGATACTTGGAGGAAAGAGGACAAAGATTGTTTTCTAGAGGAGGTAAAGGGAAAATTCCTGCAGGCCCCACTCCTAGATCTTTGAAATGTTCTGTTGAGGCAACACTGTGCCAGCAAGCTGTCATGTCTAAAACTTCACAAGAATATAAATCAATTGGTTTTGAGTGAATAGTCAGAGTTTTAAATATCTCTGCACATGGTTCTTGTGAAGAGAGGAACTGCAAAATTTTGGGTTAGTCAAAAGCTGATACCCCAAGTGTTTTTAAAAGGTCAATTTCTATCATATAGGGGAAGTATCTGGAGCTGCTACTGCTTTAAAAAGGCAAATTCAAATCACATAAGAGCTCCCTATGAGGCACAACCTATAAGGGATAATTCAGAAGGAATTCAGGGAAGATGATGCTAGTGCTCTTGTTACCCCTGGTAGGGAATTTTCTTCTAATCCAACAGCAGCAGTCAGTCTCAGAACGTGCTATTTTGGAAACAACAGATAAGGTACTTCATTGTTAACTATGGCAGTAATGAGCTTTGATATCAAAAAAGTCAGTATAGGTCTCTGAGATACAACACATGAGCAAGTATTTAAAGGTGGACCTGGAACAGTTCATGCATTTGACTTTAGCTTTAAGAGAAATTACTTTCTTGAGCCTTTCCTCTTCCCATATAGGATGAAATGTAAGTGTTGTGTGCAAGGGCTGATTTTAGTCAATGGTTTTGAAATGCACACCTAATGCAAGGATGGTAGGCAGCTGAGAGATAATTGTTTACATGGCAAAGTAGAAAAGCACTTTTGTACTGGTGTATAAATAATGTTCAGCACCTAATCCTTGCTTTCTGCTATATAAGGTAGTAATAATAGGTCAAGTCATTGACCTCCCCATAAGTGGCTTATTAGTTTCAGTCTAATTTTGAGGAATAATATACTACTGTTGTTCTATAAGTAGGCTGTAATAAAGAGAGCTATTTTCTTGAAAGAGCCCTGGTAACTACAATACAAGCTTTTAAAAAATAAAAAACCCCAAACTTCAGTTAAAAATTCTGAAGTTGGTTTTTTTTTTTTTGTTTGTTTGTTTAAGGGTGAGATTTTTTTTTTTTAGGGACGCTATTGTAATAAAGCTCTATTTTCTTTTGGGAATATCTCTTTATCAGAAACGCCAAAATCCTGTGCAAGACCTTCCAAAAACTCAACTCCTCTTCCTCTCAAGCAGTCTGCAAGATGGCAGGTTGCAAAGGAATTGTATCAGACAGAAAGTAACTATGTTGATATTCTGACAACAATTATTCAGGTAAGATGGTTTTCAAACCAGTCCAGGTCAATTGTAATAAGATATCTGATGTTTACATCAATTAGTATTTTCAACCTGGGATCTGCAATGGTATTGCAATATATATGGAAATTAAATTGGAAGTGTCAGGAAAATATGATCTTCATGACTAGTATTTTAGATATGAGTGAATAGAGAGAGACGGCAGAGGGGAAAAAATCTTTCTTTTGAGATTTTTCCAAGAAGAGCAGAGTATCAAACAACTCACAGGAAGAGTTTAATTTCTTGAAAGTTTATTTCTATTGCAGCTGATTATCTACTTAAAGAATGAGCCAAGATGTGTGTGAGTAGAAAGAGATTAAAGGGGATTATGCTGTAGAGATGTATCCAACTAAGTGTTTCTGTCTTCAAACCACTCTCCAAAACCCACTCTTGCTGAATGGAGACATCTCAAGATTGTGACTGCAGGAAATGATGGTCTAGAAGGAAAACACTGTTGCTTTCATAACTATTTCTAACACAATGTTGGCAGTTGGGAGGGCATTAACTTTTTTTTCTCTTAATTCATCAGTTATTTCAAGTTCCATTGGAGAAGGAAGGACAACTTGGGGGACCAATCCTTGCACAGGAAGAGATCAAGACCATATTTGGCAGCATTCCAGATATTCTTGATGTACACACTAAAATCAAGGCAAGCTGCACCTTCTCCCTTGCAGGGAAAGCTTTTATAGAGACTTTGAATCTTTTCTGCATGTTTTCAGTTGCATCTGCTGGGCTGGATAGGTATCAACTCTTCCTGGTGCTGATACATATTCCTTCAAGTAGTGGCACCTGCCTATTCCTGGCAGCATTTCACTGTAGACTGCTAAATAGTGAGATTTGCAGACTACCTGCAATTTGGTGATTTGTTTGTACATTTTTTGTTGTTTTTTTCTAACCAGTGGGGTCCAGTCTGGTTAATCACACCAGCTATTGATGTGTGCCCACTGAGACAGAGATGAAAGTAGAGTTGTGTCCGTGTGTCAAATTGCAGTCACCTGCAGCACACAGTGCAGTGAGAGTTGCTTTGATGTAGTTGTTGTGTTTTCTTTCATCTCTGGTGTTATAAAGATATGAGCAGTGGCAGCAACAAACCAGTATTAGTGATAAATCCTTTTCACCTAAGATGAATACTGAACTTTCAGCTGTGTCCTCCTGTCTCTCTTATTATCTGATGGTGATTGAGCTTGATCCTTATCAAGCTCATATAGGCTTTAAAGGCTTGGTCTCACTTTCCTTGACACTCTGGTGTAGCAAGTAAGTGGAATCTATCCTAGTTCTATTTCAGTCCTATCTTATAGACTTAAGTCCTAGATGAGTTTTGCGGTCTTAATTAGAATTGGTTCAACTGTCTTCTGTGTATCCTTTTTCAATATTCCTTTGGGATATGTTGTATTTGTGTTGGATGCAGCAGTGTCATCTTGCGGCAGAGTTGGCTAGTCCTGACATGCTGCCAGGCTCTACTTGCATTGATTTACAACTATATCTGCATATTCAGTAAGCCAGAGATCTCTTGTTTTTAGCCCTCAGTAGACTGGAGAGGCTGAATGTGAAATTGTACAGGTTTTAGGATTGCCTGTTTCGTCAGCACAAAAACACATCTAATGATGTGTTTGGCAAAATACTGATCCCATTTAATGGCTTTATGCACTTTATGCTCAGCTTGTTTTTTCCTTCCGTCCCTGTATGTATTCTAGGAAGACCTGGAAGATCTTATGATAAATTGGACTGAAAGCAAAAGTATTGGTGATATCATTCTCAAATATGTAAGTTCCTGATTCTTTCTTTATGCTTAAAAGTATTGTCTTGCCTTACAAACAGTGTACTTCTTGGAGCTAGCAAACACAAGCAAAGCACTGCGGAGAAAGAACTCTAACTTGTATAATTGTCTCTTTTATTTAGACTTTTCAGTTGAGTTAGGTGATACAATCCATGTCAAGTTTTAGTGTGTATGTCTGTTCACAGGTATGGATTAAAACTACAAATAGCTACAGTTTGAGAACTGTCATTTGCAACACTACAGACATGCTTTTTACTCAGACATTAAAAGCCACTTCCTGGGCCCTTAGCCATCTGCTACCTCTGATCAGTAGTAAAGAACTAGGAAAAGAATTTTTCACAAAAACTTACGTTCTTTCTTGAAGACCTGAAACTTGTTAGTGAATAAGGAGTTCTGTGTAGAACAGGAAAGCTAATTCTGCCAAGTATTTTAACATAAGTAGGCTGCTAGGTATCTTGTGATTTTGCTGATCTGATGATTGAGACAAATAGTGCTTGCTTCAAAAGTTTTCAGTCTAAGGTATCGCTTCTGGTGGTTTAAAAGGTGATTGCAGTAACTAGTGAAAATACCTGTCTGAAATTTCCAAAATTCTCAGCATAAGCCTGTGGCTAGGTGGGAATCTGCCTCCCACTTGAGCTGCTCAGCAGCTTCTAAGATTGTCACGTGTTTGCTTGATGCTGGTGAGAGCAGCCTGCATTTAATCAGCAGCATCAATCTGGGGCATCTGGCATGCAAAAATGTCTTAACTTGTTCTGAGTACACGTATGGGTTTACAACACATTTTTTATTATTCTTTATTGCAACGTGACTTTGAGCAGCTTTGTATGGCTCAGGGCATTTGAACATATGTATAGTGATACATAATATGTAAAGCAGAGCCCTAACAGTTGTTTCTTTCAGTCAAAAGACTTGCTGAAAACATACCCTCCATTTGTGAATTTCTTTGAAATGAGCAAGGAGACGATTACAAGATGTGAAAAGCAGAAACCAAGGTTTCATGCCTTCCTAAAGGTAAGTGTCTGCAGAACTAAATCTATGAGTAGAACATGGGGACTGTTAGCATATTCTACTGAATGCAGTACACGGAAGAATGTGACATTTTGAAAGCTTGAAAGAATGCAAACATCTCTTGGTGAGGCAGAAATAGGAAGGATTTGAATTTCAATCCCTCAAGCTCCTCATAAGACTCAGAAAAAGTCTGAGTTCCTCCTCTGTTAAGCAGCTTTCAAGGTGGTTTGATCATGTGCATTTGTTGCTGGAAAAAGTTCATCCCAAATCCATGTCTTCTCCTTTCTGTAGAGATAACTGGAGCTGCTGCTTTTACTGGTCCCCTCCCTGTGTTTGTGAGACTTGTATTTCTGAAACAGCTTTTAATTTTCCTTGGGCAGCTGTGAAGCTCCAGGGAGGTAGAATTTCTCAGCGTTCTTGTGACTAATGAATAGGAGCCTAACAGCGGAGATCTAACAGGAAGAAAGTTATCTGAAGATGAGGCTTAAGACTCTTGATCTCTTCAGATATGTGTGCACTGTTAATAGTGCAGTGTAGCTTTAACTCCTATATCTAAATAGTCAAATAATCACACTGACAGTTTCAGCTCGTGTTTTCTGAGGGACTAGGAATTGCATCTAACTATTTGATATCTAAAAGATGGGGAACAAATAAGAGAACAGGCTGTCCGCAGTACCACTCCACATTAGCAGCTGGAACAAGAGCTGAAGGGTTGATATGGACCTTTTAAAACTTGACATTCTGAGAACATAAATCACTGTGTAGTTTTGAATATAATATGGTTTTAACATGTTTTGTTAATGACTGTGGTAAAGAATTCTCACACTTGTATAGCAATGCTAATTTCAAGGAAGGCAATTTTTCTCTGATCTTGTGCTTTTCTTGTGTATGTGTGTAAAAAAACCCAAGTAAACATTATTTCCTTTTCCTCAGATAAATCAAGCTAAACCTGAATGTGGTCGCCAAAGCCTTGCTGAGCTCCTTATCCGTCCTGTTCAAAGGCTGCCCAGTGTTGCCCTACTACTAAATGGTAACCTAGTGATGTCATTTTTATTAGCTTGTCTGCGAAGGTGTTAAAACCACAAGATGGTGTCTACTATTTGTCATCATTAGCAACAGCTTTTCTCATCTGAAACAAGCCCAGTTATGTGAGTTACCATGATTCCTGGCAGTCAGTGAGACCCACTATTGAATAAAGCATAAATTCTGACTAAATTCTACTTGTTCATACATTTGTATGCAGGATACAGATAGAGGAACAGTTTGCACTGACAATTCTGTCTCTTCAAACAAGAATATAATTGAGATTCAAATGAAACTAACATAAACTAGAGAGCAATTCATATTGACAAGACTCACAGTTTCATGTGTTCCACCTGGTATCAACCACGTGCTGTAATAATGATTTTGTTAAAAAAATCCACATTGCTCTTTGTTTCAGGTAGAAAAAGACTTCTGTGCTTGTCTCTGCACTTCAGTTAAATTTTTAAATAGTTTAAGGGTTTGGTTTCTGTATTGTATGTAGTTTCTTTCTTAATGAGGTGTCTGGACAGCTTCTGTTCAGCCTAGTTCCCCACTTAATCAGTGCTACTTGGACTCCAGGGTAAATCTGATTTCTTCAGTCAGCTTATCTTAACTCGTGTAAATTTGAGTTTTTCATATTTCTTTTCAGGCACTTGTAATATGTGTTGAATTTTTTCTTTATGTTTTTTAATTGTAGATATTAAGAAACATACATCAGAAGAGAACCCAGATAAAATAACTCTAGAGAGAGCTATTGAATCATTAAAGGAGGTGATGACGTAAGTCCTGTTGATTCTATGGAACATACTGTTAAACATACTGCATTTAGATCCCTCTGTTCCTCCTAAGTTGTCAGTGTTATGTTGCCACAAGGAACAGTAAGTAAACATAACTGTAGGTGTTCTTCAGCCTCCTTTTGGCTGCTGTTGCCTCTGGTGTTCTGTGCCAGAGCTCTGAAGGAGTCTCTGATGTTCCCCAGCACTTGTACCTGAACCTCTGCTGAATCCCTGCCTCAGCAGGGACTGTCCCAGTCCTCTGTTCTGTTCCAACTCTAATTTTTGTCTCTTCCCTCTGGAATAGAAGAGATGGGTTTTGTCTTTAATCTTACTTCTATGCATATCTCTACTGAAAGGACAGACTTTTGGTGGGAGATTTGGTTTTTCTTCTGGTCCTGTATTAGCTCTTCTTGGCACTGTTCCACGAGTTAATTAGCTGAAAGCTGAAGTTGTTTAGATTGTAAGTCTCACCTCTTTTGAAGGGTAGCATATGTCTCTAGCAACAAGAACTCCTGCATTAATTGGATAAATGTTTGTCCAGTTTTAACAACAACTTTTAAATTGTAATTATTCTTGCATCTGCTGCTTGGTGAGCTGCAGTCTTGATTTGGGGGAGATAAACTGCAGGCTGGAAAGAACTGAGTTGTATAAGTCTCTGGCTCAAAATCTTGCCAGGCAGGGGAGGGGGATTCTGTTTTAACTGATTGGTGTGTCAATTGGTGCTGGTAACGTGACAAGAAAAGTGTTCTAGAGCTGAAGTTTCCTATGTGATTTCATGTAGTATTTGACTATTTTTTCAGGCAAATGTGGCAAGTGCTGCTGTATAAATTCTGTCCCTGAATGTTTAGTTTTATTGTTTTTGTATGTCTTAAATGCAGTGGATACATTTACTGTTGCTTGGTATTGGAGATTAATATAATATGCTTTCCTTAGACACATTAATGAAGACAAAAGAAAAACAGAGGCCCAAAGGCAGTTCTTTGACGTCGTCTATGAAGTGGATGGATGTCCAGTAAGTAATTCCTCCAAAGCTGCAGATCTGTTAAATGACTGCAGTACTTTGTTCCCTTCACAGAAGTGTGTGAGGCTACAATGCAACGGTGCTGGTTTAAAGAGATTGCCAGTGTTAAGCTGTAAGCAAGCAGTAATCCAGCCCTTGAACTAAATGCTTAATGAGCTTTTTGCTTGTGTCATTTAGGCCAATCTTCTGTCCTCCCACCGCAGCTTGGTTCAGCGTCTGGAAACTGTAGCACTTGGGGATGACCTCTGTGACAGGGGAGAGCAGGTCACACTCTTTCTGTTCAATGATTGCCTAGAGGTAAGATGACTATACCAGTACGTCTCATGAACTTAATTGTAAAAGGCTTGACATTACACATAAATATAAATAAGTAAAATTTTAAGAACTTTTGAGGCAGAATTCTAAATCACAGATTGCTGATAGGTCAACACATGCTGATGTTTCCTTTCCATTAACTACTGTATAAGCCAACATAGTTATTAATAAGTCATGTCTGCATAGGTGGGAGGTGTTAATGTAGCCTTTAATGTCTTGCAGCCAGAGTGAAAATATAAAAAAAGCTAATATGTTAGAAAAATGTTTATCTGAATAGCACTTTGAGTAGCACGAATGGATGAAAAAGTGCTGGAGTCCTTGGCTCATCAGGTTATTTGTCCTCTTAAAGTTTAGTTGTGTATAATGGGAGTGAATAGTGGGCCTTGGTAGATCTGTCTGTTCTTAGTCTACCAAAAAAACAAAATCATAATAAATGCCTTAAACTAAAAATATGTTAGGAAGAGCTAGAGGAGAAGAATAATCTAACTGGGTTTTGGAGACTAATGTGGAAAAACTGAATTTATAAAGGACACTTCCATAAAGTATTTGTTGCTGTCTGTAGGAGTGAAGAACATTGTCTTTGAGGAAGACCAACTCTAAATTAATTCAAAATCAGTGCTGTCCTGAGCAGCACTTAGATACAAAAGCCTGTTCTTGTGACTAGTGATGAACTCTTCCCCGGAACTCAACTCAGTTTCATCACTTCTTGTAAAGAAAGGAAAGGAAAATAAAACCACTTTTAATAAAGCTTCTTGGCTTGTCTTTTGAACAAGAGACAAACAACAAGATGCATTACTTTAACACACCTTACATATTATGCAAAGCCTGCTCAGTGGCTGCATGCATAAGCAACAGCAAGTGATATTTCTAGGACATAACACACCACACCTTAAGTTGGTTCCTGCATATAGATGTTTTCTTTTCTGTTTAAATCTAGACTACCTTGTGGCAGATTTCAAAGGACCCTTGTTTGTTATGCAGGGTAGAATTGAGGTCTGTAAGGCAAAATTACTTCCTCTCTAGGTATTTTTAAAAAAATTTAATGTATTTTTCAGCTTTGATGTTTTGATGCCAAGTAACAAATATTACTTGGGCTGTAGGTAGTGAATAGTAAGATAAGTGAATTCCTTGAAGATTTATGTGGTAGAGTGGCAAGATTTTCTGTGCCTTACTGGATAGTAGACCGTAAAAAATAGAGAAAGGGAACAACGGCAAGAGATCTTCCAACTGACCCTTTCTATTCTATTTAACTGCAGATTGCGAGGAAACGGCATAAAGTTATTGGAGCTTTCAAGAGTCCCCATGGCCACACAAGGCCTCCTGCATCTCTCAAGCACGTTGTTCTCATGCCTCTCTCCCAGATCAAGAAAGTCTTGGACATCAGGGAGACAGAAGGTCTGTGTGTTTTGAAGTGCTGTGGTAGCTAATTAAATGGTTTCAGAGTGTGAAGGGGAAGCTCTGCTGTTATGGAATGGAATGCTAAGGTGTGTTTATTGTATGATATATTAGGTATGTGATCTTAGTAAAAGCTTGTGTTTGAATCTCTGTATGAGCTTGAGAATTCCTTGTACTGATGCCTTTTGGCTTTTCAAGAATCGCTGCAGGATGCTGAATTTGGCAGAACTACTAGATGACATTAGCATAAGCCAACCAATTGGCAGTGTGAAATAAACAGAGTTAAACACTTGACAGCTCTGGATGTACAAAATAACAACCAAACCTCAGACTTTAGCTCAGAGCATTAGACTGGCCAGAGAAAAGTGCTTTTGGTGTGAAACCAAATTTTCTTCTAACTGGTGATGATAATGCTCAGGAGGAGCTGTGCTTGGCATCTTAAAAGATGACTTAATTTCTCTGTCTGCTTTGCCATACTGCCTTGCCAGTGACTTATAAAGAATCTAGTCACACCAGTTTCTAGATTTCTATCCTGGTAAGATTTGGTTTTTCACTCTAAGTGATGATATGCACATCATGTGTTCTGCTTTATGTTCTCTGAAGCACCTGAACATAGAAAACCCAGTTAAGAGAAATGGCAAAGAGGGTAGGTGAAACTGACTGCTCTGCAGATTATTTGGTGAATAATCAGCTATTGCCTGATTGCAGCCTCTTGATGATGGCTGTGGACAGAACTATGCTCTTGCAAGTGATACAACAACTATTGTGTCAATAAAGACAAAATCATTGCCCCAAATCATGTTGTCTGTAATTCCAGCTCCTGACAGACAGAGGGTTCTGTCAGACCCTTCTGAAGTTTCCCCCCGAATTATATGAAAAAATTTTTTTTCTTTTTATTAATTCCTTGCTTTTTAAAAAATAAACTGTAGATTGCCAGAAAGCTTTTGCCTTAGTTGTGAGGCCACCTACAGAACTCAACAACAAGCTGCTCAGTTTCCAGATGACAACTGAAGACCCTCGCAAGGAGGACTGGCTGAAGACATTGTGTCGGCACGTGGCCAACACCATTTGTAAAGCAGATGCAGTAAGTACTCTGGAACCATGCTGCTGATTGAAACATTTCCTTCTTTTTGGTTTTAAGCACCTGAAGCTAAAGAAGTTAATAGTGGACATGCCTGAGGTAAAGTAGAGCAGAAAACATTTGTGCTAACATGTCTGCAAGTGAGTGGTTACAAGGTAGAAGAGGAAGCATCCTGGAGGTTAGTTTGCGCAGAAGATAAGCAGTGCTTAAAAATCAAAAATTATTTGTAATTAATTTGTGATGGTGAAAGAGTATGATTCAACTCTGCACTGTAGGTATAGCAAGAATTTTTTTACAGCTGTCTTTGAATTTACAATCCCAGTGTTGTTGATCATTCATGTTGGATAAACTCCGTGTTAGGTTGAATTCTTTGCTCTACACCTTATCTATACCATAATGCAAGAGACATCTTCCTCTCATAGACAGAAATCTACAACCTTAAAACAAGGACATAAGAAAAACAGTGAAATAAAGGAGGCACTGGTTTTGTCATATTTCTAGAAATTCAGTGTGTGGGCTTTCTATAGTGAGAAAACCACTAATTTGAGGAGTAAATCCTCTCCAATTACCGCAAGAGGCTTTCAGCTAATGTTTTAATTATGTAAAAGTCTATGCATATCAGTCATCTCAATTTGCTGAAAATATATGCAGTACAGATAGCTGAAGCTATGTGGGGTAAACTAGAAATGCTTTATGTTCTGCAGTGTATTCTTACAGTACAATATTTGGTTGTGATCTTTAAAGGCATGCTTGTTACAGGAGAGGTAATTAAGTAATGAAAACAGCATCTTAGTTTTTCTGTGTATCTTGTGATCCTAAGGATTTAGGAATAAGAGATTTGGGCTTTGTGGTTTCCCTTCCCTTATAGGTACTGAGTAGGAAAAGTGCTGATGTGGAAGTGTTAATTTACTGTAGTCTGCGTGTTGCCTATCTTCAGTATTTTGTGTCACATATACCTTGGATTTTTAATAGAAATTAAACCTTTGTGTAATAAATGTATCATTCCCTCTTGCCCCAAGACATTCAGAATCATACTCTGACAAATTGTAACCTACTTTGCTGAATCCCATTAGTTGTAATTTCTGTGCCTATTGCTTTGTACCAACTATATAATACTTCTTTCTTTCTGATTTAAATGACAAATTGAACTTCAATTTAAGCACTTTTGCCTGGTTTGAGATTTCTAGAGCATTATGTGAATGAGATGACGTTGACTTTGCCACCTGGTGGCAGCAAAGGCTTTGGCTACTCTTCCTTAGGCTTGGGAACGGCCATAAAGCTCCTGACTGGGGTCCTTCTGAGATTTTTTTTTTTTTTTTTAAGTGTAAAATGTCTTTACTCAAAATGCAGACAACAAACAGCAAAAAAAATCATCCCAGCAATTTCCCACTCCCATGTGTGCCCCTCTGCCCCCCAGGTTTTGTATGTAGGTAGACAGAGATTGCTTTGCACATGCTGGAGTTTAAGAATGAGGCATGAAAAGACCCCCAAACCCGTGGCTATTCTGCAACGTGTATTGCACTTCAGCTGGAAGTCTTTAGTCTTAATGTTTGACAGCTGGAGCTCTCAAGATTTCACTTCAGAAATGTGCTAGATGTGTCAGTGGAATAAAGCAATGTTTATCTTGGAAACTCCCTAGGGATGCCTCAGAACTACTGCCTTTAATTTGGTCAACCCTGGGCTTGAAACTGAATCAGACAAACTGAATGTAAAACTACTGATGAAATGGTTTCACAAACTGATTGCACCAGCTGTAGATCTAATGAAATGGTTTGAAAACAAATAGCTGCTGGACTGTATAAAGCATTAAATATGGAAGAATATGGAAGCTAAGCCTTCTGAATCTGATCTAATGGACTAGAAAACTATTTTGGCAAGTGCTGATATTTGGCTGTTAATAAGACTATTTTTGCCTACAGGAAAATCTCATTTACGTTGCTGATCCTGATTCAGTTGAAGTAAATACTAAAGATATGGACAGTACTTTAAGCAGAGCATCCAGGGCAATAAAGAAAACATCAAAAAAGGTAAGATAGTGCTTTTTATTCAGAGAATTGTGCTGGGATTTCTCTTTCAGGTGGTTTGTAGTATTTACAGTAGTGACAGGAGAAACTTAATCTGAGCTAAAACTCTTAAATATAATCTCCTTAAAGAAAGAAGGTGAGGGATGTTTAAGGTTTTGGAATATCTGTATATATAGTCTTAAGTATTACAGCCATAACTATTATGTAGTAATTTTTGAGTCTGTTATGGAACTTATGGTGTTTAATACTTTGAGTCTTTTAAATATAATGCAAAATTGAGAGCAACTTAAAGGAGGGGGGGCTTGACTGTGCAGGGCTGAGGGATGTCGGGAAGCCTTGGTGACCAGACCTTGCTTTGACTTCTCTCTGAATCTCTGCTGTCGTCTCTCCCTCCTGAGTTGTCCTCATATTTGGACAGAAGGAGAAGAGCAAGGATGATGGGGTATTTAAAAGTCATGTCATTTTAGGTGTGGGTGTTTGGCTGGTTTTGATCCAGCCACCAACACTTGATACACATCGTTGAGATGTTCAGAATGGAGCCTGCATAATAGTAGTTATTACAGCCTCGTTTTTGTCAATCTCCTCAGGTCACAAGAGCCTTTTCTTTCTCCAAAACACCCAAGCGAGCTCTCCGCAGGGCTCTGATGTCTCACAGTGCCACAGAAGGGCGGAGCCCCAGCTCTGCTAACGAGAGTTACATCGGCAGCCGCCTGACCAGCACCTCGTCCCTAGCGGTGAGTGATCTGATCTGCAGAGCAGGCCGAGGAAAGCACCTTCTCCACATCACACTCCTTTCATATCTGCTGCTGCTTTCATTTTACAATTCCAACATCCACAGTGGGGAAAAATTATTTTTAACTACATTTATTGTTTTCAAGAGCTTTTTAATGAGAAGCCTTACTTGCTGAAAATGCAGAAAATTTTTGATGCACTAGAAACTTGGAGTTGCCTTATACATTTAAATTGGAAAATCCCACCAATCTCTGTTGCTCAGGATGGAATATGTTTCCTGTTCTGAGAGAGTGAGAAAGAGTGAGAAAGTTTCAACACAAGTCTTATATTGGTTCATGCTTTTGATTTTGATTTTTGAAATGTGGTATACAACCCTGAATAGTATGGTGAATGTTTCAGTCAAAGTAGTGAGATTATAGACATCCTGTGAAACAAACTGGGAAGGAAGAGTAGAAAAACATAGATGCTGCAGCCTGCAAGTTTTTAAAACAACAAGGAAATTATCTCCTTGTAGATGTTTAAGAAAATTTGATAAAATAAAATATTGTTCTACATATTGCAGCTCTTCTGCTATGCCTGGCTGCCTGTTACAGCTTTCTTCTGCTACATTAGGCCAAACTCAGTTTCCTAATACAGTCTAGTAAAGCAGACTAGATTTGGAGGAATCTTTTAATCATCTTTGCTTTTTATTATAGCGTTTGAGTAAATTTGATGAGTAAATACCTACTATCTAGTCTGTAGTATGTGGGACAGAAGGCCAAGAAAAGGGAATGCTGTTCATCTTTCTACTACTGACTAATGTGTCAGTACTTTAATATTGAGGTAATTCAGTATGTTTGAGTGGCCATTAAATTGTACACATAAAGATCTAGCCCTGCTCTCCCACATGAGAAAATATAAAGCAGAAAGGGAGGAAGCATCACAGCAGACTCCCTTGCTTTAGAGGACAAAAAAAAATTCTGCCAATGGGGCTATAGCCTAGTTTTCTGTAGAGAGATTTTTTTCTTCTATTATTATTATGGCAGCAATTGTTTTTGCATTCTAATGGTCTTCATTTTGATACAGCACTGTATCTCATTCTCACGAATTTGCAAGTCATGTACTTTTCTTTTTGTGCATATCTACCCCAGACAAAAATACTTGTTTTCCACAAAACCTTAAAAACTTGCAAAACCATGTTCCTGTTTCAGATTTTTCCCAGAGCTCTTGCACCTCTGGGGTAATAAGCTGCAGCTTGGCAGCAGATCATGTGTTGTGTTTTTTTTAACCAATGCCACACACCACTAAACTTGCATAAAGCCTTTTTGGTTCAATGATAACGTTGAGAGGAAAAGAGGTTTGGATTCCATCCCCTCAAGTTGTTGATAGGAAACTAAAACTGCAGGGAACCTGTCTGAGTCCATTAAGAGTCAAAGCTGTTATTCAGACATATTGCTTTATTTAAATTAAATCCTGGCCTATGCTTATGTAGGAATTTTTTGGTGCAGAAAAAAGACCATAGAGTAAAAAGAGCAATAAAGCTTGGATGCTTGGGGTTTTTTTCTTGTTTGAGCTAACTCTTAAATCCTTCCTAATTGTAGATTGCTCGTTCCTCTTCCACATGCAGCCTAAGTGGATCTGCCAAATGTGCTGTTAATGTCCACCGCTCCAGTTCTGTTGATTGGAGCTCTCAAAATTCCAAGCCTGGACCTGTGCAGTGTCCTGGCTCTCCAAGTACTTGTCTTTCAAATGCTGTAGAAGCAAAAGCCTCTTCCAACTTGGAGAGCTTAAATGGTCATGCCTTGGACAGACCATGTGCTTTCCCTGTTACTGCTGCCACTTGTGCTGATGCTGGAGATAACCAGCGTGGTGCTGAGAAATTCTGCGCATCAGGTCCTGATTGAAGTGAGCAAGAAATCCTGAGTTCTCTGAGCTAAGAGAGCATGGTACAGCCCTAATGCACAAAGGGCTTCAAATGGTGTTGGGTTCTTTAACATCCTCTAATGCACAGGTTGGAGTCAGCATTCATACGTGGTTTTCTTTCTGGTTCTGGGTGCAAACTGATTTTTTTCACAAACTTTTAAATGCAATTTTTTGGATTTTTTTTTCTTAGTTAACTGAAAGGAATTTAACTGTGTATTGAGTTATCCAAATGGCCATATAGCTCACTGGCCAGAGTTCTGGGGACTTTAATAACTTGGTTGCAAGGAAGTCTTGAGCAGGTCATTTTACCTGTGGTTTTAGTTTTTTGTTCTCTATCTGTAAATAAAAAAAATCTAGTATAAAAAATTTGAGTCTAATAAGAGCTCCTCTATAAAGAGGAGTTTAGGGTTAAATTTTCAGATATTGCCAATGACTGCAAATAGGGGACATGCCATAAACAGGCATAGGGCTTGTTCATAGTGAAGTGTGTATATCCTTACCTGCCCAAAATATCCCTGTTTAAAGGATTCTTGAAGTATGCAGGTGCACAAGCTGCCTAACTACCGTGACCTGTTGATGTGCTGAGAAGCTTGGCTGCCTGTTAAGAGCAACAGAGGATTGCTTGTGAAAGTATCTTGAGGTCTAATGTGAAAAGAATATAAAATCTCAGCTAATCCAAAGAGGTTTACTTTTAGTGCTACATATTGATGTATTGGTTTCACTGTAATTAAATCTCAGAAGCAGCTTATTCTCCAAGCATCAGAAAAGTCAGCTTCTTGCCTAGTGTGTGCCCATCCAGGCACAGCTAAAGCAAGCTCTGACAAATCATTGGGATGTCTGTTGCCTCCTGCAGCCAAGGAGACATGTGTTCAGCATCTCATTTGGGGCTCGGAGCTGATGATAATACAGAAAGTTGTAGGATTGGAGGGGGAGCTGTGTTTCTCTAAGAGATTATCACAGTGTATCTTGCCTTCATTTTGGAGGGAGATTATTACTGCAAAAAGTGATGCAAGATGTATACTAATTCTTCTTAAAAGCTACTCTTTAAAAACATGTTCTTGCATTCCACATCCCTCAAGGCTACTAACAAGGAAAAAAAATTTTCTTCTGCAATGTTTAAAATGTGTTAAGTTTCCTGTTCAAACCCTAGAAATGCTGAATCATTAATTTCAAAAGCTGCCAATCTTTGAGAGCTTCTGCACCCACACATTCCTTGTAGGATATGTCAGGGTTGAGATATGACTGCTGCACTATCAAGATTGGCTCATAAATGATCAGTAACTTTTTTTTTTTTTCTTCATCAGGGTGTTCCTTCTCCTTCCTTGGTCAGCCTTCCCTCGATTTTTGAAAGGAGGAGTCACACATTAAGCCGATCAACAACCCACTTGATATGAGGCAGGTGGGAAAGACTCTGCTCTGTGGGAGTGACTGACAAAGCAGGTGGCTGGGCAGTGCCCTGTTACTGACATTAATGGTACCTTAGTCATTAGCACTTAGCAATGATTAGCAAAATGTTAGATAACACTAGTTAATCACAAGGGGGGTTTAGTTGTGTTGAAGCAAACCAGCCGATCAGTGGAATAAGTAACTCGGCCTTCATTAAAACACAATGTTCCCTTGCACAGATTTATTTCCTTACCAGCATAACTGAAACATTTTCTTCTATGGAAATTGTCCCCTCCAGGCACTAAACTGGTTTGTCAGATCTTGAAATGAAGATGATGATAGCATAATTTACTGCTAGTTTGGATGACTCTTATGCTTGCCTAACTTCATCTACTGGCAGAGCACTCTAATGTTTGAATTGTGGATTTCTTAAATGGAGATACATTATGAAGTACCTGACCTTTCAAGTATGACAGTTAACCTGTTGTACAGCTGCTTATTCCAGATATTTTTTAAATGTAGTTGTTTATAATTAAATAGAATTGAGTTTTATGATTATGGTCTGCAGCCTCACTGTAACACAGTGGTATGAGGAGCTTTGACCACCAAAAATGATCGATTGAATTCTTTGTCTTGCTTTGAAGTGGAAGTCTGAGGAAAAGAATTACACTCCTGTTTAGTAGGGCTGTTAAAAACTAAACCCCCACACATTCCCCATACTTGGTTAACAAATCATTATTTAATACATGGGATTATTGGTGTAATAATACACCAATATATACAGGACAGTGTAACTTCAGGGTCCAATTTTGGTGTGTAAAATTTCAGTGTACTACTCCTAAGGCTTTTAGGCTTTCTTATGTATTTATGTCTTCCTTTAAAACTCTGTGTTCACTTCTGTCATCTCTGAACAGTTTGTACCCTGCAATGCACTCTCACAAACTACCTAACTATATGAATTTCTGCATTTCATTAACAGTTCACTGTTGGTATTAGCAGGAGTTCACAATTTCTGGTTTCTTTTTAACCACCTGTGTTTTGTCTTGTATCTGTATGCAACTAGTGATGCTTTTGAATGTGTCAGACTGCACTGTTTTTAATATCTTTTTTGCCAATCTGAGAAATGTAAATAAACTGTTTAAAATAGCACCGCTTCTGGCTTTGCTAAACAAGCTTTTATGAAAGTTTACTTTTTTATATGGGGAAAAAAAAAGCATTGTTGGGCTCCAGCCTACAACTGTACTTTGATTATCCATGTAGTTTTTCCTAATAAAGTATACCACTTGATAGGCCTGAGTCTTTTTTTGTTTTTTCTTAGTATATTAATCAATCTCGTCTGGATCTACATGTCCAGTCCATGGTTTGTTTGTTTGTTTTTGGTTTTTTTTTTTTTTTTGTCCTTGTCCATTCAGAATAAGCATCTGGGCTGAATATGCACTGACACTTCTATCATGAAGTGGGTCTAGAAAATAATCGATTCAATAAATACTAAAAAGCCAACAACAGTTCGTGGTTTCTGTTGTGGTTTGTTTCGTTTGGTTTGGTGTGTTTTTTTTGTTTTTTCTTTGTTTGTTTATTTTTTTTTGTTTTTTTTGTTATTATTGGAAGGGCGTCTTCAACCTGGTAACTTCTGTGCAAATTTGCAGCACTTCAACCTCAGTTACAGTGCTGAGTCCTCCTGCTCTTCAGTTGTTGCACATAGTAATGGAGGAACCAGTTCTGCCCACTCTTGCTAACTCTTGGAGGAGGAGGAAGGCTATACCAGCTTCTGGCGTGACTTTATCCACTCCTACATAGTGGATGCATTATCTTAACCTGTAATGTCAAATTTCAGCGAGAGCTGCTTCTACTTTTATGGAAAAAATAGGTGTACTGTTAGCAAATGTTAGGATTTAGAAGGGTGTGCTCAGTATTTCTCTTGACAGAGCGGGAAGGGAATGGGAGAGTGTTTTACAGCTGTCACACAGCAGCAAAATCTTGAGTAAGATCACAGAACAGGCTGGGAGGTAGAAATGAGCTTTCTGAGTTGAAAAGGTGATCCAGAGTAACAGAAACAAGCCAAAAGAAGGAATTTTTACAAATGAGAAGTTAGCCCCACCTTTTCCATTTCCAATATTATACCTACTTGTAGCATTGGAATAAGTACAAAATTTTAGAGGGTATTTTGGCTGTTCTTTGAAATCTGAGGTGAGACTGCTTCCCCAAACCAGAATTTTAAACAATATTGCTTTTACCATCTTACCTCATGGGATGTGACTTACTGAGCAGCAGTAAGCATCTGGTTTTGTACACCATCTAGCTTCAGTCATGATACAGACAATTCACATCTCCTGAATAATTTTTTAAATTTCAATTTGGACAGTTTAGTAGAATTCAATATAATTTCTTAAGTCTTTATGTTGAGATTTTTGAACTATAAAACTACATGATCTGTTCTGCAACTCCTTTAAGGAGAAAAACTGGCTTAAAAGGACATTCTATCTTTGTGCTACAGTCAGCCAACACATGTTCAGCATACAGAATTTTCTTCATTCAGAAAAACTGGAATTCTGAAGAATCGGTCAGAGGATGGTCTTTGTTTAAAACACAACCTTTTCTTGTGGACTGTACAAAAAGTTTAATGAGCTGCATGCAATGCTGCAAGAATCCTCTTAACCATTGAAGGACAGCTGTCAAAGGAAAAGGTCTTCTTTTGGGTGGGAGTTTGGTGGGGTCATGTTTAAGGAAGCAAAACCTTGTTTGCTTGCTTAAAAAAATTAGAAGAGCCCCACTGAAATATTCAAGAAGAGACTGAAGGAAGTCTGGAATAGAGGTTGGAGCTATTCGCATGCCTAGAACTCATAAATGTACACTCACGGACTATTAAAGCATTAATGGCCTAACGTGATGAATCTTTTATAGGTTCTTGTTCAAAGGGAAAAGGTGGAGATCTCACAGCTGCTCCAGAGCACCTGTTTGCAAATTTGTCGTAGATTCAACAGGACAGCTTGACCTGTGCTTTGCAGAGAAATAGTTGCTGTTTCAAGGCAAGCTGAGGAGCTGCAAGCTCCTCTGCGAGATGGATGTTTACAGCCCCTGAAAGCCAGCCATCAGAGACAAAGAGGGGCAGCTAGGATGTACTTTAAAAACACAAAAGCTGTTGAAAGCTGAAAATGCTGGCTGAGTGCTCCTCGCAGCTGACACTGGAAAGGGGAAGGCAAACTGGTGCCACGTTTTTTGCCTTGGGACCGGTTTCAAGTGCAGAGCCAGAAACCTGCCCTCTCCCACCACTAAGGAAAGCTGAAATGGAAACGGGAACACCATGAAAACAAATTAAACACGTAGTGAAATAGATGTCACTCTGTCAGATGTTAGGTAAACAACAGTAATTTTTTGTAAAGAACATTACCACTACTGAGGGCAGAATTTTCAGCTGGCACAAAGTATCCTGTCAGCCTCCATGCAAATACAACCAGGCCTTTGTATACTTAATTTAAGCAGTTAGAAGTGCAATTACCACCCTACCTGCAAACTGTAATTAGTTTAAGCTGTGTTGGTGCCTTTATCAGCTGATCCATCCACCGACACTGACTTCAAGTACAGAGCCTGACTATAGTAGGAGCTACCCTCTGTTTTTGAAGTAAGTTATTATATATAAAAATATATGTGTATTTTGATAAACAAAAGGTTCTTATAAAGATGTATGAAGCAGCCTTTTATTTTTACGTCCTGTGGGGAGGCCTAGTGTGTGTATTTTATATGAGTGAAATTAAGGAATTAAAGTTCTAGTATTTATACTAACATGGATAAAAAGAGGAGAACCTCTACACCTCATTCCACCTCTTCCCCCAACTCCTCAATTTCTTTAAGGGCTGAAGAAGAAGGAAGGGCTCTTGGCCTAATGCTGGAGTGACCAGTTTTGCTGCTCAGCTTCAGGAGTGCTGTAGAGCCCATCCTAGCTTGGGGGAAGTAAAATCTTACACCTACCAAAGCCCAGAAGCAGGTTGTGTTCTGCTGCTCCTGCTCAGGTTTCTCTGGCTGCTCTGAAGATCAGGCAAATTTTACACTTCTCTCACTTCCTTCTCTATCCAAAATGCAACAACCTGGTAAGTATGCCATCAATTTATTAATAGATTATTTCAAATGGAGTTGAGTGGAATATAAATTGCCTGAGCCCTTAGAGATTTTGAGTTGTGTACAGTTAACAAAGGTAATAATTATTAATGTTTATTTGTCAGTGTCTGGACATGCCAACTGCCTCTTGTAAATATTCAACTTGTGCCTTCACCCAAACCATCAGTGATGCAGTGGTTGGGTTGGACTGTGAACTCCTACACACTTTCTGCTGCTCTCTGATGGCATTTCAGTGCTTTCTCCAATGTTTCAGCCTGGAGGGAATGTAAATATGAGCATAAATGGTTTTGAAAGTGTGCCTTTTTTCTGTGTTTCAATGGCTCATGCATTAGAGTTGGTATGGCTGACAAATCAGCACTGATTGCTAATTAAAAAGTGGAATATATTAAGGAGTTTCACACTTTCACTTCTGCCTCCAATTGAAACCCTGGCTGTATGTGTGCTAGGAAAGGTCTAATGGATACAGTCTAATTACTTGCCATTTTTGCTTTGACTTAACAGTTCATGAATTACAGTAACTGACTAACAGATCACTGCTGATTACTAATTAAATGGCAGAATTTGGTTTTATGCACCTCCAGCTATTACCCCCACAAAAAGTGACATTCCACATCTTAACAAAAAAAAAAGGCTTTTTCTCTGCTTGTTTGTTGATGTGTAAAAGCTGATGTTATCGTCCCTTTGAAAAATAAAAGCTCTTTGGGCACATTTAACAATAGCAGTTGATAAATATATTTCAAAAGTAAAGTTACTGCTACACTGCTATAAATGAGGCTTTGGGGGGAAATTCTTTCAAGGCAGCTGTGCTGGTTTTGGTTGAGGCAGGGTTAATTCTTTTCACAGCAGCTGATGTGTGGCTGTGCTTTGCGTTTGTTCTGGGAGCAGTGTGGATAACTCAGGGATGTTTTGGTTATGGCTGGGCAGGGCTCACACAGAGCCAAGGCCTTTTCTGCTCCACACCTCAACCCTAGCGAGGGGGCAGGGGATGCACAATGATTTGGGAGGGGACAGAGCCAGGACAGCTGACACCAATGACCCAAGGGATATTCCAGATTCTATGATGTCGTGCTCAGCTTAAAACTGAGGAAGAAGGAGGAAGTGGGAATGTTCAGAGCGATGGCTTTTGTCTTCCCAAGTCACTGTTGCGTGTGATGGAAAGTCACTGTTACAGCTTTCCTGGGGATGGCTGAACACCTGCCTGCCCATGGGAAGTGGGGAATGAATTCCTTGTTTGGCTTTGCTTGTGTGCATGGCTTTTCCTTCCCTTATTAAACTGTCTTCATCTCAGCCCACAAGTTTTCTCACTTTTGCTCTTCTGATTCTCTCTTCCTCCCACCCTGGAGAGCAAGTGTGCAGCTGCGTGGGGCTGAGTTCAAGCACGACAGCAGCACAAGGACTCCTTGGTTCCTGCCACTCATTCCTTATGGATCACCTCAGCCCTCCTTAAATGACCACACAGAGCCAAGGGAGTTTTAATCCTTTATCTGCAGGAGAGGACAACTCTTTCACTGCCAGAGGGACTCCCCAGGTTACCCAGACCATTGAACAAATCCAGGAATGGACTGATTTCCTTTCTCTTTATTTGCTTTTTCTATTCAACATACTCAGAATTTAATCTGATTCTTGACAAGATCAGTACTCTCCTAATTTGTGGTATGTCTTAATTTGTGATAGTGATCTGTAGGGATCAGCTGTTGAGGTTGGCAATTCTCATGATGGTGTCTGTCTGCTGCTGAATGGCACTGGGAAGAGTAACGGAGAGAGAGTAAATGGCATAACTGCTTAACTCCTGCTGAATGCCCAGAAATATTCAGTTCTATCCCAGACACAGAATTAGAACTCATTAAAATTGCCACCAATCTTTTACAATCAAAGATATGGCCTCCTGATAAACTTTTCTTTATGCTGGTTTCACCTGTTACAGAAACAGCAAAACTTGTATTCTAAAAATAAAAAAAAGACTGCTGTTCTGAAAAGAAATTATGCTTCTCTAATCTCTTTCAGTTTGTGAGCAGGCCCCTAAGCATGTGAATATTTCACTGTGCAGTTTGTAAAAATCCATCAGAGATAGCTCAAGAGCAAGGGTCAAAAGAAATGGTATGATACTTGAGATCCCATATATCAAAAAGCACAGTGTAAAAATCCTTGGCATATAGGTGATCTTAATGGTCCCTTCTGGACTTAAAATGTATTACAGAGAGAAACTATCAAGTCATTTTTATAATTTAAAGCTTTTTCTTTTCCTTGTTAGTAATTCTTCCTGTCTGAATATCATTGTTCACCTTAAGCAAAATAGAGAATATATTATTAGTGGAAGGTAATAAAAAGGACTCTGTGTTACTGCGGTCAATACCCGTAATAAATGTAAATTTTGGTATTCCAAAGAATGTCAAAAAGGTCCTTTTCTCTTTGCTTCCATCTAAAGTATTTCACAGCATTGCTGGTAATAGTAACTCAGAGCAACACATTTCTACAAAGATAAGAATGTGGTAGCATTGAAAAACAAACTATCCCAGGTCATCCTAAATGAACCACTGGAATGTTGGTTAGAAAATCTTAATGAGCAAAAGAAGCCCATGTGAAATTGTGAAATTAGGACTTTTGACTACAAGGCTTCAGAAGACAGTTTCTGATACTTACCTATAACTCTGTCATTCATAATGGTTTCATCTTTCAAAAAAAAGATATTGGGAGATTTAAAAAATGTGTAGATATCCAGAGAAATGGGACAGTTGCTTTCAAGAGGCACTTTCACTGAGACCTACTGTGCCTCACGTTCTCCATGTGCCTGAACATGTGGGCTCACAGTCTTGGTGAGTACTGAGATGAAGTTTTCTGCAGCTGACAGCCCACGGGATGTAAAAATCCCAGCATTTGCTCTCTTTGAGTAGGAAATGACTGGGATGACTCAGCTTGAGTAGTTAGCATAGCAAGAGTGACCTTTAGAAGAAGGCTGTTGTGTGGAGCTGCTCTGCCACTGCTCTCTACAATTTTCCTTTACTCGACTGGCCAGCTTCAGAGAAAAGGTTTACCACTTTAATTGAATATTCTCCATATTGAGAGGAGTAAAAATAAACATTCTTCTCAATTTATTCACACATACTCTGGAATCATCCAACTGTGACATCTGAGAGGAGCTACATGATTATGATCTGAAATGAGAACAAAGTTCATCTTGTGCGAATTCTTGTTTTTTCCCTGCAGTCTTTGAAAGAGGAAAGAGATTGCAGAATCTTAATACCCATTGAAGCTGAAGAAAGCCAAGGCTGTGAGCTCCTGCATTAACCTTTTTAGCATTCTGCTGGCTAATTGTCTGTCCGTTCCACCTTCTCTTCCCAGGTTAATGGGGTGTTTAACAGGGGAGGACAGGAACAGTTGGCCAATCACACCACAAAGCAAACTGAAAAGGTCAAAGCAATGTGCTGTATTATTCATGGACTGTACCTTGCCGAGGTATCTCAGATCTCACGTCTTCTCATGATGAATTACAACAAGAACAAGAAACGGCCCAACGTGAAATTTGCTCTTGTGACAATAATTGTAGTTCAAATCGAGAAATGTAAAACTGTGGCCTGCTGCTGCTCTGGTTTTTGAGATTGGGGGTGTGTGATCACATCTAGCCTCTGAGTGAGCTGCAAGTTACATTTGTATGGCCTCTCAGCTGTGTTATAAATTTAATAGCATGTATCCTGGTTCTTCTCATTTCAGCCATGGACTTTGTTTTAGAAGTACTGTGGTGCCTAATATCCCTCCTATATCTATAAACTCATAACTAGATTATAAATATCTTAATATCAGGCTTTTTCTGTTATATGGTATTGTGTTTTGAAGTATTAATATGCTAACTCCCAGGAGGCCCTCAGGAGTGGACTGTAAAACAGTCCTTATTTTCAAGAATTTGCAATCTGTAGAGTCAAATTTGAAGGAAAACCTGGTGTAACCATTGTATTTTCCTTCATCTTGGATGTGAAACAGGAGATACTTGCACTGTACCTGAGGTGCTTTAAATGATTTTGAGTGCAGTCCATCTCACTGACCCCACAGAGTTCAGCCACAAGCAGAGCACTGCTTTAATCCCTGCCAGTGGATCTCATTAGTGCATGTCCTTGTTTAGTCCCTAAAAATTGGATGTTATCAGCTCACCTCATCTTGCTCCTCTGGTGATGTGTTTTATGCAATACTTTAGGTGTAGACCTGCTTTGAACCATAACCTTGTATTTTTCAAATGTTTTTACCATGCCCCTTTGACAGGAGAGACTTCACAAACAGTGGAATATCTTTTTTAAGCGCAACCACTGCCTGGTCTACCTTCTCCAAGTTGTAATTAGTGTTGTAACCTAGGAATATACCACACCTAGCACCTGGAGGAGTTGATTTTGCTTGTGTCTCTTGCAGGGAAGAGTTACAAGGCAGTCTTAGAGGAAAGGAATACTTTTACCTTTTATTTTCTTTCCTTTCTTAAAACTGGTAATAGTGTTCTTTGCTTTTCATTGAGTGGTTTCAACTGCCATCAGTTGCCTGGGGGCAGTGAACCTGGCTGTCAACAGATAAATCATTTCTGTGACAAAAAAATTCTGTGATGGAGGGAAACAAGCCCCCATCATTCATTTGGGAACAGGTCTTTGAAAGAGAAGTGACCTGAAGGTGGAACTTGTGGGGATGGTCTCAGATGTGTCCTTGTGCATGGGACTAAAATAGACACAGAAACCATGGGCCAGGCTTTTTAACGTGCCCTTAGCCAAAAAATGAGGATGAGGAATCAAGTCCAGCTTGTAATAATATTTTCTGAATGAGAGAAACTGTGGTTTATGTCTTCACTGTGTAGAAATTGCCAGCTAAGTGGCCAGAGGGTTATTATAACCCAGTCTGCAGTTTATTTAAAAAGCAAGTTTATCTACTTCCCCCTCCTTCAACTTCCTCATTGCCCAGCCAAAATGTAGTATATCCATGGAGTAAATAATTGCCTTTTTTTTTCACAACCTGAATAATCCTGAGTAAAATCCTATGCACATTGGGACCTAGAGATCTGTGCATTACAGATGGGTATTTTTGAAAACAGCAATGCCCTTCTCCATGACAAGAGGCTTCTTTCATCTTTGCTTTGTGTTGTTTCCTGGCTGACTTCATCTCCTGACAACTGCTTTTGTCTGAGGCTCTCTGGGGGCCAAAGGGCACAGTAGCCAGGTGCCGGCCTAGATGTTTCTGACACCTTGCAGATTGATTTGGGCTGTGGCCTCTCTCCCCCTCTCTAAGTGATGTATTGATCTGCAGTGTAAGACAGGTTTTCCGCCCTACTTGATATCTGAGAAGTGAAATGTCACATCTCACCTCGGATCTGGGTCTGTCGCAAAGCTCTGCCATGAGACTGGAACATTTCTCTCAGTGTGCTCGGGTCTCCACTTGTTCTTGTTGTACACACAACTTTTTTCTTGGCAATGCTGCTTTTTTCTTCCCAAGGATCACCTGCTTTCAGTGCACTTTATTGTTTTCCAACATTCCAGGTCAAAATACCTAATTTTCATTAAATATTGCAGAATTCTAAGCCAGCTTGAAACACATTAAGAGTATTTATTTAAGAGCCTCATGATTTACCAAATTGTGTGCTATGACTCGGTGATCCGTGGAGAGCAGTCTCTCTGATTTAGTGTGTGTCTGCTCATCAAAGATGGATGATTGCCACTATGTGTCATAAAACTTCATCTGACAAAACCAACTCCATGGCAAAATAATGCTGTCTCCAAAGGGCAATAACTCTTCGTTTCTCTGTCTTACATATTTAAGGAGCTCCAATTTTTCTCAAAAAGATTTCTTTATTCTGTTAACAATGAACAAAGGACTATCAAAGCTTTTGCCAGTTTTTCTTATTTTTCAGAAATCTTTTTTGAGAGCCTTGGAAGGCAGTCTCTAGCAGCTAAAAACCTGTAGACTGATGTCTGAGATAAACAGATAATGGGAATTAAGTGGCTAAATACCGTTTGAGGTCCTGGATTTTAAATTAAATCTTAGGGCTAGGGGCTGGATTTTTCCTTTCTTTCTATCTTTTTGTTTTAAAATCACCCTTGAATAAGAAAAAGCAGTGAACTGAATGCTGGTTTTATAAGGGTGAGGTTATTTTCTTACAAAGTAAACACAGTGCACCAAAGGGCACTGCCAGCCTTAGCAAAGCCTGTGAACTTCAGCTGGGCAAGCATCACCTACTCAGGTGACCTCTGGAGTGCTGCTGGCTGAGGATCCCTGTTTTCCATGCTGCCTGGGTGAGAAGCCAGGAGGGGTTTATAGTTTGGATGCAGAATATTCTGACAGCAGGAAATTTTTGGCTGGGTGTTACTTACAATTTAAAATGCAATACAATTGAATGTAACTGAATTTTAATTAATACAACTTAAAGTTAATTCCGTTTAAAATAAGCCTTTCACAGACAGCTCAGACTAATACAGGATACTAGTACAGGATAAAGTCTTGCTAAACATAATCTACAGAAAGGGGAAGGATCATTAAGTAGAAAGATGACTCTTGTTGGCCTATCTACCCAATACCTATAAAATCTATAAATCTTCTCTTTGGCTCTATAGCTAAATGTTAGGATCAGAAATATACAGGTTTGGAGTCAAATTCGTGTCTTCCATCTCAGCTTTTCTCATCCTTTTGTTCCTTAAACACAGCAGAAGATAATTTCTTAAGTAGATTTTGATTAGTCCAACATGGAATTGCAAAGAAGTTATGTCAGAAGAATGTGCCTTTCCTTCTGGAAAAAATCTTAAAAACATTTGCAATTAGTTTATCTCAAAACTAATTGTCTTTAGAAAGCAAAACACATGAGGGCACCTCTCATAGAATTGGCTGCTGTAGCAGTACCCAACTTCATATTTTACGTTTTTTCTCTCTATTTGGATTCAATAACTTTACTGCTGTGGAATAGACTCTTTCATTGAAATCTGTTCATTGAAACCAGGAATTTATCACAACTCTGCCTTTAAATGGCATTGAAAAACAGCCACTTTAAAAGGAAAGGATGATGAGGAAATTAATCTCAGGCAAGTTTTTCTTGATAAGGAAAGAGAACAGAGGCTTCTGGCATTTATATGCCAAAAATCAACGCACAGAGAAAAATGAGTATTCCACACTGCTGTGGCAAGAACCATTTTTCTATTAAATCAAAATGAAGTTCTGAATAAATATGTTTTCCCGTGAATATAATACACTAGAGAATACAGTAAAAAAATAATGACCTCAGTATCCCCCCCAATAAAACAGTAATTAACCTAATAAAGAGCATATTCAGGTATTCATCTTCCTTGCAGAGGTGATTTCCAAAAAAAAGAAAAAAAGAAGAAAAAAAGATGGAATAATAGTACTGTGTACAGGTATTCTGTAAATACCAAGCATTCATAATTTTGTGTCTCTCTCTCCCCAGCCCTTGCCTTTATTCATTCCCTTTGTCAGCTTTGGCAACACGCAGCATCTCTGGAAGGTGAAGATGAGAATCATCTCCCTTCACACTGAGTTATACTCCAGACCCAGACCCTATATAATGTGAGAATCTAAAGAATCAATCTTCCAATCGCATTTTAAGCTGAAATAATCTTGGAAAAAAAAAAAAAAGAAAAAGTCTGGATCTATCATCCTGACACACGTTCAGTGGAGCGTTGTTTCTTTAGGCACAACACAGAGCAGCTGACTGGGAATTAATCTGAGTGGCTTCCCATTGTAGTTCTTCATGTGTTGAGCTGTTACCAAAGTGCTCCTCAGCCTGAGCTTGGAGCTGTGCCTGTGCTCTGGCCGTGGTTTGTGCTGTGAGTCTGTGGGAGAGAAGTCAAGGCAAGCAGGAATGTTTATGGACTATTCCACCTGTCCCCTGGGCTGCTGGGGGGACCTGGAATGGCTCTGGGAGAGGAGCTCTGCCTGCTCCATGGGCATTTCCAGGGGACCAGCAGTGCTTAGCACCAAGCATGATGCTACAGGAAAAGAGCTTCTGTTGTGCTGAACATTTCTGGGCACTTGTGTCTGGACTTCTGCTCCTGTGTTGCCAACAGACCCATTGGAACAGGAGCACAGAGAGGTTGGGGCTCTCTGAGGAGCCTCAGGGGCTGGCTCTGCTGGGATGTGCTTGCCCTATAATCATGTGGAGGATTAGAGGAAGGAATCATTATGCCAGCCTCATTTTTAAGAAGCTGAAAATAAAAGCTTAGGAAATCATTGATCTGGCCAAAAGCACATGGGAAGCCTCAGAAAGACTAATCACTTAGTGCTGAGCTGCAGTCCAGGGGCTTAGCCATATTATAAACAACTGCTAAGCCCCCAAAACTCTTCTCCAACAGACCAAATGAAAATATCTACTTAACTTTCTTCTGCAGTTAAAACTCACTATTTTTATTTTGGGGGTAGTGTCTGTGTTTGGGTGAACGCAAAGAGTGAGAGGAAACAAAACAGGTCCTTAGTGATGGGTAGGCTGTGGGGTGAGGGCAGTGGTCACCAAAACAGCAACAGCCTTTACAGCAGCTCCTTCAGGACCATCCAGGAGCTCTGGCTCTGCTGGTGATGTCACCAGGAAGTCCCAGGGGAATGATGTTCCTACCTGGAGCTGTAGCTCGGCTGCTGTTGTGTGCTTTTCATATTGATAGAATACCTGTCAGCTCCAGCCCCCAAAATAAGTTCTAATATGGCATATCAGGGGTGGAAATAATAGTGGCTTACATAATTGCAATGTTAGTGACACAGCTGATGAGCTGATGATGTTATTTGCACAGCAGTGATGACATTCAAACCCTTGCCGACTCACAATTACACGGTGCGTGTTGAGCCCGAGCAGGATTTAAATTACCAGGAGCACACAATGAAAATACAGTCTCTTGACAAGATAAAGCGGGGGGGGGGAGCAGTGGAGAATGGCTTAAAAATCTCTTTTTGGTGGCTGCGGCGTTCAGTAGTGCTAATTCATGGCTTTTTACCTTGCACATTTCATTTTAAGGAAGTAAATTGGAAGCATTATGTTCTGCCTTTTTGCCTTGATTTAAAACCTGCCTTTGCCCGCTCCTCTGCTGCCTGGCTGTAGTGAAGCACCTTTGGAACTCTCCCTGGGAAATGCAAATTTCTTGAATCAATAGCTTCACTTTTTTATTTTCTTTTTTTTTTTTCTTCCCCTCTCCCAGTAGAAGTTTAAATAAGAATACATGTGGGTGGGAGTAGGTAGGACACCGTTTGTAGCCAGCCCAAACATGATGAGTGTTAGAACAACAGCTGAAGGAAAATGGATTTTGGAAAGATTTATTCCCAAGCAGAGCAATAACTGGCTACAGACTGATGCTGAGATGGAATCCCAGGGATATATGGCTGAGTCCTGCAGCTGCTTTTGGGCCAGAGCAGCACTGAACCCCAGGTGAAGAGCTCTGCTGGGCTTGGCTCACAGCACAGCATTCACTGCTGGTGTTATCAGTGATTCACATGAGACTCATTTTGGGCATGATCCCAGCCCACACAGAGATCAATAACACTAGGTCAGTCCTTTGCACCATTTGGATTATGGTCCTCACCTGTCATGCCTTGATCCCCACAAGTACCCACGTGTGCCACCCTCAGTGCTTGGCAGGTGGGCAGAGGCACCACAGCCCATCTGCAGGGGCTGTGCTCAGCTCTCTGTGGCTGAATTGCTGCCTGACATCCTTAGAGTGAAGTCCCTTCAATCCTCTCCTGAATGTACAAAACTAGACTTTTCCCATCTGCTATTCTGTGGCTTTATGGTCTTTTTCTCAAGTGCCTGATGACCTGAGAACTCATGAAGACAAACTGGGCTTCACCCATTTTTAATCCTCTGCTGCTATGATATATTTCTTTCAAGATATTCTTTGTATTTCCTCCACCCCAGTTACTCATAGCATTACTAATCTGGATCAATCTCTGCAGCTTTGGTCCAGCTGGAGGCTCCTCAGTGCACAACTGCTCCATCTACTCAAGTTCCTCTCCCTTCTCCCTCATTAGCTCCTGATTTCAGGCTGCTCCTGACCCTATTTTTCTCACTGAATTTTTTTCTCAGTGTTTTGTCTGGCCTCTGTGATGGAGGGAGCAGGAAAAGGAAATTAACAGAATGAAGATCAAATGGAAAGAGGGAAGAAATAAAAAAGAAGGATGCCTTTTAAGCTAATTACATGCTTGGTCCACAGCACATCCTTGTGGTGCCTTGTAGGTGCTTTGGGACCAAACCAAGCAGAGAAATGTAGGGTTCTGGGGACAGAAATCTGAAAATGAACCAGGTCCTCAGGGTTTTTGTACTCTTTATGTTAATATTGTATATATTTTACATTGCCTCCAATCATTTGTGTTTCAAATTCTTGCACCAATCATATGTCATGGAAGATGACATTGTTGGAAACAGTTTGATTTTGGGAGAGGCAGAACAAGAAGCAAGTGAATTAAAGCACCTGTGGCTCTGCAAGAGTACAGATACGTGTTGTAGGTGTTTTCAACTCTCTGCCTTCAGTTTACACCCATGAGTTATCTGGGGGCCAAAGGCTTAGGGGAATTAGGACAGAGACAGATCTCCAGGCTGGTGGCTGAGTGAAAACATGAAACAGGACAAGAAAAGCAAACTTGCCTGCCCCACCTAGAGGAAATTACACTATTTTTTATGCCAGAGGAAAGCATGGGAAGGACAAGGGCTCTGTGTGTGCCCTTGGACCCAGAAGCTGCTGTGGTGATGGCACAGCACAGACTGCAGCACTGACAAGTCGTGTCTCAAAGGTTTCTGCTCCTTTATTCTTTGGCAAAATCAGCTAAATGAGCAAGGTTGTGTCTGCCCTTCCTCAGTGCCACACATCAAGGCGTTTCTATTCTGACATGGAGTGAGAAGGTGAAAAGCATAATTAGTGCACCAGAAGTAGCTGGATGGACTGTAGGTCAATTAGCCTGCTCTGAATCTCAGTTCTGAGTTTGCTGGGAGATGAAAATTATCTGTGTGAATACTGGGCTGATCACCTCATTCTTAACTGACATGGTCTCTAAGGATGGGCAGAATCTGTAAATATTTCTGCTTTTGGTAGTTGTCTACTGCAGTTTCTGTCTGCAATGAAAACACGGGGCTCCTTGGGTAAGAGGCACTGCAACAGGATTAGCTGGAGGGATGAACTGCAGAGGGTCTTATCAGAGAGACAAAATGTGGTGTCTTTGGCTTAGGGTTTGATTCAAACCTTCAGGAGTTCTTGAAAATGACATCCTATAGATCCACACACAGATAAGGATCACACCGGCCTTGTTTGGAGCATATAAAAATATTTTTGATCCTGCCCTTTTGTACCTGCTGGCCAGTGATGGATAAAGGGGAGTGCCTGGCTGCTGCGAGTGCTGAGCCCTGCTCTCTGGATGCCATCCTGATTGATTTGCTTGTGCCGTGCAGGGAGGTGGAAGCAGCACTTGCTGGCTGCAGCTGAATTACAATCATGGCAAGATTTCACTGTAAGGGACTCTGGAGGTCAACCGGACCAGCCTCCTCTTCAAAGCAGGGCTTTGTGGGGACTTTATTCTCCACTTCTGAAAAACTTGGTGCAATTTTGGTGATGCCCCTATCATTCCCTTCTGAAATTTCCTGGTTGTGCCCTGAAACACCCCAATACCAGAATACCCTTCACTCTTCCTGGGCACTCCTTGGAAGAGTGCCCTAAGCCAGAGACAGGGGAAGGCTGTGAGACCATCCATCATTCCACTGCTTTTGTCCAAGTCCTGATGGGCCACAGATGTCATGGAACTTGTCAACCTTTGCTGTGAGGGGCCGTTCCAAGGAGCAGATGTCTGTGTTCAGTGACTTACTGACTGTCCAAAGGAAGCTTTCATCCAAAAATGGGGGAGCTGCTCTCATCACAAGCTGACTTGCAAGCACACGCAACTTTTAACAGACCAATGTGAATTTATTTGAGTGCAAATGCCAAATATCAGTGTTAGAGTATGCTAAAGAGTTTAGAATAAAATGAGAAAGAGGCAGAATCCAACATGGAAAAACTCCTCTAGGGAAATAACTTTGTTTAGAGAAAAATTTAGTTGGATAAGCAGCAAGCAGACTCTGTAAATTGCTGTATCATTAAAATATGTCTTGCATGGGTGCATGTGTATGCATCCTCTGTAGTGTGGTGCCTAAACATCCAAACTTCCTAAATCCCAGTACAACTCTGGGGAGTCGTGCTCAAGGAAGAGACAGGTATTTTTGAAGATGTCTGCAGGAGTTATAAATAACAGGTAATGGCAAAAAGGATCTTCTGGCATACAGACTATTTTTATTACTTGGGAGCTCTAAGTAATAGAAGGCAAATGAGCTGACTTCAAACACAAAACACCTCTCAATATTTTCCTTTGTCTCTCATAGGTGCTTGCTAAAGCACTCCTTGGAGTGATTATAACCAAAGGAACTGTACTTGAGGGGTCTATGAGTAAGTAAGGATGGCTATACAGGGTGTGGAGGAACAGCTTGAGAAAAGCTACTGATATTTTAATAAGGATTAAATCCCAACCTATACCTTCCATGAAAGTCAATTAGAACAGAGGTTGCTAAGTACTGGGTGGGGGGAGTAATGAACTTCTGATTTTCCTGTTTGTGTGTGAAGTGAAGCACTTTGTTCTGTTCTGGTTGCTTTTGTACGGGAGGATGTTTGCCCAGGATCTGAGCTGCCCTGGGCAGGGCAAACCTCTTCCCTGCATTTGTCTGGGCACCCAGCTCTCACCTTGGACCTGCTGCTGGAAATGTTCACAGCTCAGATGCCAAAGATAAATCTGCTGTTCTCTTGCTCCATGCCTGCAGTTCCCCTGCCTCGTTTGCATGCACAGCCCTTCTCTAAAGAGGGAATTCTGACAGACAGCTCTGCCTTCCCCCCGTGCAGGGATGGGCTCAGTGAAACATGGAAAACCAGTGTTTGCCTGCAGGTCCCTAGCACAGCAGCAAAGCCCCAGTGCTAAAAGCAGATGGTGGGAAGAGTCTTTGTTGATGAGGAAAGGGGAAAAGATAACATTGATGCTGCTAATGAATTACACTTAATAACACCCTTAGAACTCAGACAATCCTTTTATAATTCACAAGCTCTTCTGAAACCCCTGTCCAGCACAGTGTTTACTATCAGCAGCCTGGTTGACTCACACTGTTTTTCACAGCAGTAGCAATTCCTGGTAACAAGTGTTTATAGGGCTGGAGACCTTCTGTGGTGGAGGGCAGCAGGTGAACACGCTGCCTGTTTGTAACTGACAGCACCATTAGCAAAGGCTGGGGAAATGTTTACCTAAATCCTTATGTGGGCACTGCCAGTGCCCAGAATCACCTGTGATTTAACTGCCAGGCAGCTACAAGCACCTACATTATTCCAATTTTAGGACACTTACTGCTTAGTTGCCAGATTTGCTGCTATTTAAAATTATCCCAGTGACTTATCACACCTTATAGCTTGGTGGAATGGACCAAAGGCCTTCTCAGTACAAAACTCCTTCCTGATAGCATTAGCAGTGTTTTGTTGGAGCTCTCATGGCCCAGGCATTATGGATATAGATATGTTATTAGACTGATTGATTTAGCTGGAAAAAAACTATGCTTTTAGGTACAGAAATTTAATTTCTTTCTGGTGTGGAGCAGAAAACTTCAAGCTTTCCATGTCTCCTTTAGTTCTGAATAAAACCTTGTGTGCCCCCAAGTTCCCTGTTAGTAGCCACAGCTCTGTTTTTACAGTGCTGGTCTGTCACGAGGCAGAGCTGTTTGGTGTGTGACCACTGCACACCTCAGTGTCATGTGGACACTGGTGTCTGCAGGGTGGGAAATGGGCAGGGTGCAATTGCTTCTTCAAGAGAAGCCAAGGGCCATGTGGGCATCTTGCTGGGGACTCTTTCCTTCTCTGGTATGCAAGGCATAAAGAACCAGAGACTCACTGGGGCAGAAATTGATTTTGGGGAACAGGAGAACTGATAACAGCTGAGCTCCCACTGTCACCTCTCTCTTACTCAAAGAATTCTGTGAATGCTGTTGTGCTTTAATTGTCCCTGTGCTGGGGCTGAATTTATTAATGGGACTCTTTGGTTGCCTACAATTCTTTTATATCACCTGAGATTTGTGAGGCAAATCTCATTTTCTGCCATGTACTCTCTCCCCTCCCCCTGCTTGATCTAAAAACTTCACTCAGAGTTTAGAACCTCTGCCACAGTTACTTGTTGTCTCTGTTGAGGCTGTTGCTGATTCAGAGTTAATCCTTTTCAGAATGTCTCAATGTTTTCTGTAATCTTGATATGAAGCCACTCTTCAGTCAACTCTAAGGAAAATTCTTGCATTTTTACCTGGTTGCTCTGCTCTTGGTTTCCTTCACTCTCAGTGTACCTGAATTGGTATCCACTAACATTGTTTTTCTTTTGCATTTGTGCTTTTCTGACTTCATTGTACATTAGACTTCTATTCCTGTTTCAGAAAGTGTCCTTTTCCTATCCTTTCCCATCCTTTGCTTTCCCTTTTCACAGTGGGTCCACACATTCATGAAACACTCACCTGCACAGCCCCAAGAAGGGAATAAACCAGGAACTGGCTTCCTACTATTAATTTAGGAATAGCCAAGTTTGAGCCAAGAAAATGCACCAGAACTCAGGGGCTTTTGAAGCCTGTGTGCAGTTCCCAGTGGCTGTGGCGTGGGCTTGGATGACTTTATCAGGTGTAACAAAGTGATATCCATCTAAAGCTGCTGGAATAGCCAGCAAATCCTATTCAGCAACATGTCCAGTTCCCATCACCATCCCATGAATCTCCCTCCTTGCTCCTTTGGCTGACTGAGAGCCAGTCTGTGGCCCTTTTCCATGGCTTGATTTTCAATTAAGAGATAATGTCAGTGGAAGAGCACAGTTCAGACAGCATCCCCCTGCTGCTGCAGAAGGCAGAGATGTGGTGAGCAGAGGTCAACTGCTGAAAATCTACATGCCTGGCTAAAATATTATATAATATGTTAGGCTAATTTTACTTCATTTCATATTCACATATATTAGAGCAGCTTTTGTTATATCCTTATCCTTATGTAAGTTACATCTGTTCTTTTATTCACTCATCCATGTTTGCTCTGCTTTCAGATTTATGAAACAGGCATTCCACTGAGCTCAGCAAATGATGGGCATAATAACTTATCTAAATTGCAAAGTATGTGATGCCCTTGAGGTAAACTCAGTTGTGAAGGTTTTATGAAGTGTCTCACATGTGGAAGTGGAGGGAAGTGTTTATTTGCCAACTCCTGTCTCTCCTTTGGCTGTTCAAATGATGTTAAGAGGATCCTGTGAAACTGCTACAAAAGCCTAGGGGCTAAATGGAGGAGAGAAGTAAAGCTGCATTATTATCTTGGTAGAGAAAGCAGAGCCATCCTGGCACTTGCACTTACACAGCTCTTCCCTCTTTGGATGTCAAAAGTTTCTGGTTGACAGGCTCTAAAGTATCTATTTATTTAATGAAATGCCTCTCGCTGTAACAATATTGTGAGGCTTTATTAATGAATTTATGGTTATAAGATAGGAAAGTAATCTCTTTTTTTTTCCTTTTTTTTTTTTTTTTCCTCTTGCAGTACTGCAGAGGGGCAAAGGCTCTGTAGAGGAAAGGGCTGTTTTATGTATCTGAGATACTCTAACCCTCTCTGCCTGTCTGTGGCTGCTCTAAAGTCCTTCACTGACCAGGCAGAGTCCTGATTCCATAAGTTATTCAGGGCCAGGCTTTACTGCCAGTCCCACCACCGATATACACATCGGATGTCACATTGTGTGTTACTCTGTCACCAGAGAAGCTCAACAATAACAGCCAGACCTGGCTATTCTGGGAGTGTCCCCCTCTGCTTAATTGAAAGTTCCTGGACTGAGTTTTATGGGACAGAGCTGAGTTATCATCCTAATTTCCATCAATATCTCTTGGAGTTTGCTGTTCATCGCTGCTGAGCCTCGTGCATCAGAGATCATTGTTAAACTACTGGGCTAAATAAGTCTTGCTAAAATAATAAATTCAAATATCATCTGAATTAAGAAGAGACTTTATGCTTTAAAATCCAGTAAGGAAAAATACATTTCTACTTACCTTGAATAGTGAAGATTAAGCCCCTTTTAGAAAGGGGGTTTGATTCTCTTTTCCTTGATGTTTCCTATTGATAATTATTAGGTGGGATTCCCATGCATAGGGAGGGCTTCAGAGAGCCCTCATGCATTCATTCTCATGCAATGCTGAAGTTGTTTAAAGATATTTAAATACCTTCAAGACTCAGTTTATAACACATTTTGGACAGAGCCAGTAACCAAAAAAAATAGTCCTAAGCCTTAGTATGTTGCCTGAAATCCTCTGTGAGCCCAGTGCTCTGGCTACAAGCAAGTTGACTTTGGGAATTTCTGACAACTACAAAAAGAATGAAGTTGGTAATTTTTTCTCAGGAATGTCCATATTCCTGAAGTAGACTCATTCCCTCCATTAATTGCTGGAAAGGTTTGAGGGTCTCTCTTTTCCCCCAGCTGCTGGTCAAATTTTATCGAGGGGACTGTGAGCAAAGTGTCAGTAAAATTCTGCAGAATAGGGATGTTGGGAGACTGGTCAGACCCATTTTCCCTGCCTCTGAGGTATTCCTCAGGGATACCCAGTACTTGGGTAAAGGCTTTGTGGGAGGATGTTTCTTAATTTCCCAAGGTAATCTGGGCTTTCCTGGGTCAGCTCTCCTCGTGGCTGCAGCCACAGCCTGGTAATACTGAGAGAAGCATCTTCCATGCACTGATGTTCTCTTTTTCCCAGCTAATTATGAAGTAATTTGTCATTTCTTTGTGTTTAAGCTCACAAAATAATTAGCCCATGTGATAAATTAGTTGGCTTAAAGACGTAAATCTGTCAGTGAATTGGATGAGCAGTGCAGCACCCAAAACACTTGAAGCTACATATCTATTACTACTTTGTCAGCCCTGTAAACTCAAAATTGTTCAGATTAATTCCAAACTAATTTCATAAACTCTCCACTATGACATTAGAAAAAGTGTTTGGGTGTCAGGCTTTGTGCCCTTTGATGTCAGATTTCAGCCTGAATGAATTTTTTATGGCTGACTCTAGAATATAAAACCCTGAAAACAGTGGTTTGTAATGGCAATTCTGACAGACCCTTTAACCATTTGGAAAATAGGCACTGCTATAACCCTGCTGCATTAGAGAAAACTGTTGAGTGCTTTCATTAGGTGCAACAGCTGTTTCTATTGCAAAAGCCAAACCTCACTGGTGGGAGCATAGCTGTCAGCTTTCCAGAGCTTTGCATTTATAGCTGATTGTATAAACTCCTTTATGTTCTCTTCTTTGCTTTCCAAAATATGTAAATTAATTCAATAGAAAAATATAAATAACTACCTTGAAACTAGTTATGTGTGAAGATTCTTTGTAGGCTCCTACAATCAGTGTCATGTGATGAATGAGCTGAGAAATTCGGAACTTTTGGAACTGGTTCTAGCTCAAGTGATGTGGTAATCCACACCACATCAATTTCTAATCACCAGATTTAATCCTCCTCCTTGGTAATGTGTTAGACATCTTTAACTTAATGTAACATTCTTAATTTGAGCTGATTTAAAAAACAACCACAAACCACCAAAAAATTCAACAAACCTCTCTCCCCTAAGCTCCCTGAGTGTTCTCCTGTCTCTTCTATTTAAACATAATTTTTTCCTAAGAACATGCTGAATATGCTGAAATGCATTTTTTTTTTGAAAAAAGTAAAGTTGATGATGCTTTTCGTTTCTTTATCCTGACATAATACAGAAAAATATTTTAGTATTATGAAACAAACAGTGAGTTCTGCCTGGAACAAGATGCCTCAAATCAAATAGTTATGTGAGTTGTCAGAAATTAAATGCAAACATATGCTCAGAATGCAAACGAATTTTGAAGCACCAAATTTTGTAATGGCAGGGAGCAGGTTTCAAAGCATTAGTAAATTTCAATCCCAAATATTGAGATTAATGTGGCATAATATGGGCTACCAGTCCATTTTCAGATGTTAGCTTGATTTTTGTTAAAATTATACTGAAAGCAAAAGTATCCAGAGAAATATAAAGAAATATACAGACAAACACACCAAAAACCAAGTTTGTTTTACTGAATTTGCCATGAGATATTTGTCACTTTGTTTTAAAAAATGTGGAAATAAGCAAAAGTTTAAGGAACCTTTAATAAATATTTACCTATCTCTGTTCAATCCATTCTCAACAGCCTCTGACCTGTGGTCATTCAGAGATGTGAAAATCAGGCTGGTTATTCAAACACATGACTGTGGGTTAAAATGCTGACTTTTGGAAAAACCTTGGAAATCTGCCTTTTAAGTCTACTGTCTAAAATGAGAAGGTTAATGATTGGAGAAGTACAGGGAATAGGTTATTTGTAGCTGTTATTTACACTCATCTAGCTAACAATGTTTACTATATAAGTCAGGGAAAATATATGGATTTGTATAAGTATCATGTGCAGCATTCATATTGCAAAAGATTCTCATGATCTGTAGGCAGGTGTGAGAAATTTAGAGACTATCCTGGTGCAATGTCAAAAAAGCAGGAATATTTGTCCTTTGTTTTGCCTCACAAGCTTTTGAAAGATGAAATCCAGTCTGTCTATAATTTGGAGCATTTAAGATTTGATTAGTTTCGGAAAACATTCTGTTCTTGGGAAACTTTATCAAAAGCCACTGATCTGACAGCTAACTGAGGCAATACACACCTACTCAGACTTTCTCTAGGGAGAGACAGATTTAAAATTGTAATTAAAATAATTTAGGAATATAATGAATAGAATCACTTTGGAAACACCTTGACCCTCCACCCCTGTGGTGTCTTTGAAATGTCTGAAATGAAACATCTCTGTCTCATTTGCTTGTCCTGGGTACCCAGACTCCGTGCAGGCAGGGTTTGGGGTTTTCAGTGTCTTACCTGAGATCTGTCTGCAAACCCCAAACCCCAAAGAAGGACAATTTCAGGTCCTGCCAGTGCAGAAATCCAAATCCTCTATTCAGCAGCCTGTCATTGCATGCACAATGCAGAGTGATAGTGCATCCCTCTGGGATCTGAGGGAGTTGCAAGAACATTAATAACATTTTCCCTCTCTGGTAATGTGTAGCTATCCTTTTCCTCACAAGGGGCCTCAATGTCTGTGGTGGTGAATGCCCAGAGCTGTGATTTTCTCTGGTTTGAGAGACTTTGTAAAAATGTAGGATACTCCTCTTACACCCCAGCCTGTCCCATTATTCATTCTGCCGGGTCAGACTCATCTGCACTGAGAACCAACACAAGGCTGCCTGCGTTTCACAAATCCTTTCAGAATTAAATGGGCCAGTTGCTGTGCAGAGACTACAGAAAGGCATTTACATGTCTTTTACCTCTCACATCACCAAAGCCTCATTTGAGCTCCACTAACAGACCTAATTTGTTGGGCTGAATTTCATTCCCTAACAACTTCCCCCCCACATCCAATTAGCACTGTACCACACATGACAAAGATAGAAGAGAATTCTAATTATCAGCCAAAAAGAAGCTATTTGGGTTGGTTTTATTGTCTTTTCTTTTTCTTTTTTTCATGTGTTAGACAACCCCATGAGACTGTTAGCATGGACAAAGTTCAGCCATAGGGGCTAAATCAAATAATAAACATGCATTTGTGGTCAGTGCCTGAGCACTAACAGAGTTCAAGGGGTGCAGTCAGGTTTCAAATAGCACTTACATTTTTTTACCTTTCAAATAGATGTGACTCAGGTGGAATTTTGCTCCCCAAGGAGCAATATATTCTCCTGCCCTTTGCTGCTGCTTCTTACCTTCTCAATTTTAGCCCACACACGATCTTCTTCACTTTTTCCTTCAAGGATGTCCATGGCATCAACCATTAGTGACTGCAGCTGTGGTACTGAGATAAAAATTATCAGCGTGGAATTCACACAGAAATAACTTCTCTAAATACACAGATTAAAACCTAATTAAAAAATCATTTGTACGCTGATGATTTTATTACTCATCTTTCACACAATGAGCACTGCCACCTCATCTTTGCTTCAGCCATTACACTGTATTATTGTGATATAAAATTCTTCACAATGGGAAAAAAATCCTCTGGAAAATTTGTACTTAAGCCTATACATTTTAATGCAGTAAATGTTTATATTTAGTAAAGGAAGGCTTGGGTTGTAAAGAATAAAGGCTCCATATTTTATTCTTTAGCTGTCTGAGATATTCTGTGTTGTACATGAATGCTTTTTAGTATTTTCTCCCAAGGCTAATGTATCATCATTTAAAGCAGCATGTAAAACCTTACAAGAGGACAACAATAAAGCTGAGATGCTTTTACTGTAGCTGGAAGTATCTAGCTCATTTTCCCTGCTTTTACTATCCTTTTCCTTTGGCAAACCCTTCCTTCTCCCCATCATTCAGCATAACAGAGCATAAAACCAAGGCTGACAATTTCTAGTGTAAACTATAAAAAGAAGCTGAGGGGCAATACTTGATAATCAGTCCTTAGTGTTAGAAGGGAGGCAAAAATTCCAGTTAGCTGCAGCACTGCCTCCCTCCAGTACCCTTCCAGGTTAGTCACAGCATTGCCTCACCCTGCACCTTTCCCAAACACCTGGAAATGCTTCAGCAGCTCTTAGTTCAGTGAGGGAGACACCAGGCTCAGATCCTGTGAGCAGCCATCAGTATTTTGGGACAAAGTGGGAGAAATTGGTGTTTAATACCTGTCACATTGCTGTGCTTTAGTATGTCTGTTCCAAAATGTTTAGTTGCTTAAAGAGAATGCAAACAATAGTTTTTAGAATCTCTTCCCAAATCCATTACTCATTACAAGGAATTGCACTGTATAAGCATTAGAATTTATGGAGAAGTTGTTTTTTCCTTCAAGAAATTGCCTCTTCCATCTGTACCTAGACAGGCAGCAGTCTAGTATGAGAACATGGGTGGTAAAACTTAAAACATCAGCATTTAGGCTCATCTGTACAAGATAAAAAAATGCTGCCCTGAGATTCAAGAAGCAGATCTGCATTTCCTCAAGTTACCCTACACATTCAGGTATTTGAAGATAAAATTATTTATCTGCATCCCAGCACTAAGTAAAGGATACAGGAAACTTCTTTTGAGTCTCTAACGAAATTTGTTATGCTCAATCCCAGCCTGTTGTCCCTGTGCTTGTGCAGCCATTAAGTTGAATATTGTTGGTCCAAACATTTTATGAAATCTTTTGGGTTTTTTTTTGAGCATCAGCATTGATGAAAAAAACAAACAAACAAACATAGCACCCTATAAATTTCTGCCTCTCACTTCAAGAGTTAACTTGTCAGAAGTTTTCTATCATCGTACTTTTATGACATATAATCTCCTTCTATGAATCCAGAATAGACACAGCCCAGAGATTAAGGGTATTAAGGGCAGAATGGGCAAATCAGATCCTGCATCAAACCAGGCAGCAGAGGAACTGCTCAGGGAAGGGGAGGATGTTTCCAGTTCTTTCCTTGGAGTAATTCTCCCAAGAACTGGCTGGGCAGCACCCACTGGGACAGGGACCAGGCATCAGTAATTCTTACAAAGCTGATCTTTTTGGAAATTCCCCCTCAAAGAGAAATGTGGCTTAAAAAAAAAAAGGTCCTAATTTGATTTTAAATGAAAAAATATTTTTTCTTTTTTAACAGCCTTTCATCTTGATTTATGATGTACAAATATGGTGACATTGAAATCATAAACCTTGGAAAGATTTTCTTCAGGGTTTTTTCTCCACTTATATTAAATTGTTCAGGCTGAGATCACAGCATCTTTGTTTTCTCAGGGTCTGTGAAAAAATACTGACTTAAGAAGGCCTCAGTTGAGGTTCCCTGTGCCATATCTTAGGACTTTATTTATTTAAAGACATTTACACAGAAGAGTTTATAACAGAAATGCTTTTGGCATCCTTGTGAGTTGTACTATTATAAATTCAGCGTCTTTTAAACTTTATGCAACTTAGTCAGTATGTGATAATAAACATTTGGCATCTTTAGCCCTTTCTAACTCATACAATTTAACTGCCTGCCTTGGTCATAAAGTCTTATCTCAGTTTTACCAATGTAAAACCAGAATGACCTCAGAGGAATTATTTTAAATTTTTATTAGTCCAAGTGCGATTAGAACTTGGCCAGCTCGGTTTTCTTCAAGGAAGAGAAATTAGATCTCTCTTAGAAATGCTGGTGAGGAGTGAGACTCAAATGGGGTGGGTGCTGTGGCTCTGAGCCCAGGGACATGGGACTGCCTCTGGAGCAGTCACTGAGAGCTGCTGAGCCACACCAGGACAGCCCAGTCCTGCAGAGGACTCAGCTTGTGTGGACCCCAGTGGGATGAGGAGGGTGGCAGGAGGAGGAGCAAGCAGGATCTGTGTCTGCCTCTGCCTGGTTGACTCAGGAGTGCAGACCCAGCCATGGGCAGGGATGTTCTGTGCCCGGTGCAGCTGGGATGTGCTAGGGAACCCGTTCCTGCTGGCGTAGGAGAGGCCTGTGCCATGTGGGCTGGTGTCACCAGGGAAGATAAAGCCCATTAATCACTCCCTGGTGAAGTTATTCTGCAAGTTCTTGCCTGCAGTCTTGTGCCTTCACACTGTGGTGCCTTAACTTTACTAAAATATTCCAGTTACAAAGCAACTGAGCCTCCATTTGCACACAGAGAATAAAGATATATTTTACAGCTGGGTGGCAGAACAAAGAAAAATAAATGAACTCTGAATTAATGCAGTGTAGCTGGTAGAGATTTTCTGTTTTTATTCTTTTAAAAAGGCATTTTACCTTGTTCTTGGTAAACAAAAAATACATGTTTCATTGAAAGATTTAAACCCTGTCACTTAAATGTCCCAGCATGGACCTTTGTTCTGCCCAGTCCTACCCTTAAGAGACTGAAGACCTGTCTTGGGTGGCCTAAAGCCTCTCCAAAAAGCTTTCCAGGGAGGTCAGGTTTATGATTACTACATGACAAGATACAGACAAGAGAGTGAGAGCCTGTGCTGAACGTGTGATGTACTGAAAATATTGTGCCCTGGAGAAAAACCTATCACTGAAATATGTACCAATAACTCAGGAACCTTTAGTCAGCCTTGAAATGTGGGCCTGCTGAAGTTTAATACCAGAGAACTTGAATCAAAAGGAGAATGTCTTTTAATAACACAGTTTCTTTGCAATGTCGTTTCCCCTTATCTCGAGCCCAGACTTCAAAGTCTGGCAACCACCTCCTGCAGTTGCAGGCTGCTGCTTCTCTTCCCTAAAGCAAGCTGCTGTGAAGCTTTAATTCTGCAGAGCTTAGGAGCTTTGCAGGACTGCAAACAAATGGCAAGGGACTAGCTTTGGGAAAACCAAGAGTTTTTAGTTGGATCATCAAAATTGGACTGCATTTAAATGCAAGGGCTGCAGAGGGATTTTTAAATTTTTTTTTTTTTACCCTAGAATGAAATGCTTAAAATTTACATGTACCTGAGCTCCTCTTTCCCCCTTCATAAAACCTGACAGCCTTGAGGAAGAATAATCATATGGTACTTTCTGATTGCAGCTTATTGATGTGCTATCAGGCCTTTAATGACTCCAGTCCCAGCCCTGCTGGCATCTCTGCCTTCCTCTCACAAAGGGAAAACAAAGCATGGCAGGCACACAGGATTATTCAGAGACAGAGCAAGTCATGGATGGAAGCAGGAAAGGAAACCTTTCCTTTCCTCCTCTGCTCAGCTGTAGCTGGATTGGGCCTGTTTTGCAGCAGGTGGCTTCTGAGGTGAGATAACTTAAAGTAGCACAATCTGAATAATTGCAATCATTTTCCCAGACTGATTTGGGGAGGTTTAGGGGAAAAGAAGAGGTTTTAAAAATATGCCCACAGATGAGTCATGCTGGTTCTATAAAAGTCATCCTTGCAGGTGATCAGCACCTCCTCTGATAAAGCACTGAAGGACGATTTAAAAACTACTTCAGGGCTGCACATTGGAAAAATGAGTTATGGAGCAAATTGCAGTGCAGAGCTCTGGCCCAGCCCTTCCCTCCCTGGCTGCCTTCTTCTTAGAGGCCAAGATAGGAGTTAGAAATAAAACCTGACCAGTTCTGCACCCTCCCCAGTGACTCCCTGGAGGCAGGGGATGGTCCCCAGCTCAGCCATCACTTGATTCATCGCTTGGGACTGGTCCTCCTCCCTCTGCCAGTGGCCAAGGAGGCTGGTGTAATGGAACCTCTCCATCACACTGCACACGAGCTGTGCTTGCCCTGTTTTCCCAGAAAAAGCAGGGAGGTTGGAGGAGAGTCACAGGAAAAAAAAACCTTGTCCTTTAAGCCCTGCACCTGGAGGCTTATCAACCCCTATATTTGTGCTGGTAATGCTATAAGCAATATGATATCCAGCACCTTAAAGATAATGCTGCTGACAATCTCTGAAGAGGGAAAAAAAAAATTCTTGCCACACTCTAGTAGTAGTAGTAGAAAAAGAAATATGCAGTCATAACATATGTGAAGAGGGGACAGCAGATAACAGACTTGAGTGCAATTTTCTCATTTGGAAATGGCTTTTCCATAATCCCTTCTATTAAATATTACCTAACTTATATGGATTGCTTTTAAAGTTTCAGGGAAGAGGTTGAGGAAAGCGTGCAGTGTGTCAGCTTATGGTTTGTTTGCAGACTAGGCAAATCCAGAGTTTTCAAATATATAACCTTGAGGACCTAAAACCTGCAGAGGTGGTCTCTGATCCTCCAGGCAGCCAGGCACATGGTAAATTTTAAGTGTGTGAATACAGAAACTCAGCCAAGTGCTTGCATAAAATCTCAGCACCTGCTGAAGTGTTTGATGGATGGCAGCCTTGCCACCATATTTTCAGAAGTATTCTGATGCCAAAAATGCAAATAAGCACCCTACTGAGATTTTCAAAAGCAATTTGGCCTAGATTCCCTACGAGATGGAGCCATTGCATATCTGAATGCTCAGCCCTTCAGAGTGAAATTTCCATTCATCTAATCAGGGTTTTGAATGCACTTAAGTGCCTCAAATTCCAAGAACTGGCATCAATTTTCAAAGCCACTTCCAGTATTTTTAGCAGACCTTTGTTCTGGCAGCTCCATATGGTGGCACCCTGATGCTGCCATTTCCATGCACTTCAGGTAGGTGATTCTAGGTCCAATCATGAATTGAACACAGTGAAAGGAAAGTTTGGAATGACATTTATTTTTTCAGCAAACTCCATCCTGTTTTTAAATTGAACCTCTCTTCACAAAGAATCTTCATCATTTGGTTTGGTCTTGATCTTGGTATTGCAGAAATTAGTACTGGGCAACCATCAAGTGTTGCCATCAAGTGTGAATGTGGTTCTTTTATCAAGGCTAAGAATTTAATAACAACTCTGATCTTGCTTTCTATACCTCTTATAGGGACAGTGATGGAAAAAAACTCAGTTTTCTTTAACTTCAAAAAACCACAAATAATCCTGGTACAGTTAATTTTACACCTTTAATTCTAATACTTAAGATAATTGTGAAACAGTATGAAATAGAAGACTGTGTGCTGGAGACCATCACAGTAATGGAGCTGTAATCTGGGAGCTCCAGATGTGAGAGCAACTGGAAAAGAAAGACCTGAGGCAGTGGGCTGGTATTTCCATTAGCTGGAGGAGAGAATCAGGCAGTGCACAGGGAAAAGGAGCTCTGGTCAGCAGTTCTCTGGAGGATTGCAGCTAGCTCCCATCAGCTGTGTTTGGAGAGGTTAATTGAAACCCAAGCACCAGAGAGCAGAGAAGCCAGCACGGTAGGAGATACCTCTTTTGAGAGAAGTGTGCTTTGATTAGTCTATTAATGAAAATGCCAAGAGCTTATTATTCTTCTCAATAAACATAATGGAGGGCGGAATTCCAGAGAGAGCAAACAACTGAAAAGCAAAGGAGAGATAAAAGACAATGATAGCAGGAGGACCATTGTGTAAAAATAGGTACAAACAGGACAGTTAAGCTTCTGATAATTCAGGTGGAAGGTCTGCAGTGTGCTTCACTCAGAGCAGAGAAGACAGAAAGCCTGACTAATTCTAAGAGGGATTTTACTGAATGTATGAGTGAGATATTTGGTGAAACAAAGGTTTATAACAGCACATGACCTGACTTGAGGATCCAGGAGAGTCCTTCCAAACCCATCTGCTCATGAGCAGTTAGCCCATCTCTAAAAGAGGAGACTGGGACAACCTCCTTAAAAAGTACATTTATCACTTGAAGAGTCATTTTCTGAGGACCTGACCTAGCATTACTAGGAGATAACAGCAAAGAAAAAGTTTTCTGTGCTGTCTGACATGTGAAATGATAAGTCCGACCCTATGTAGTTAACGTGGTGCTGAAGCACGGAAGAAAAAGGAGCTCAGATTCCACCCAACCATTGGTCTCTGAAAGCCCCAGGCAGAGCTGTGTGCATTAAAAGAAGAAGCAATCAGTTAATGAGAAAGAAAGAAAGAAAGAGAACTCTTATCAGCGCCAAATAGTCTCACAACATTTGAGATGCAGCAAATGTTTTTTCCCTGCTATTCTTGAAATCCGCCCAAACCCTTTTTGTACAAGCACTAAGAAATGAGTGTTGAGTCATCAGCTCAGAAAGCAGGTAACAATCCTCTCTCATCATGCTGTGTCTGGTGGGGGCTTCTCCAGTGATTAAGAAAGTAAAGGCTAAAAGAAAACAATTTTTTCTCTGCTTGACTCTTCAGAAAAATATAAAGGCAGGCCACGTAGCTCCATGAAACAAATTTGGCACCTGAGCCAGCACTCACTCTGTGGACACAGCAATGCTATTTAAATTTAGAGTAGGTTGGAAATAAATAAATAAATGACTGACAGGGTTTTTTTACCTTTTTTTTTTTTTTAAAGGGATTAGAGGAGGTTGAACATTGTCAGAGGTGGTGTTTCAGTGACAATGAGAAATGCAGAAGGAGAAAGTAAATAACTGCTGCTGGCAGGAAGAAAATTTCCACTGGGAGCTGATCCGCATGATGAGAATTACATGAACTGTAGCAGAATTCAAGGGGCTACTAAGCTGCAGTAAAAAACATAATAAAGTGACCTGGCAATCAGATGAAAGTGAAACCAGCCCAGGTAGCCACAGTGAAGGTTAAGCAAGCAGCAAACTTAAATGGAGACTCAGTGGAAAAGAGAAATCAGGTAGCAAAGGAATAAAAAATGCAGTATATGGAGTAAGAGTTAAATTCTGGTTAGAAATTCAGTAACGTATTCAGATAAGAAACAGGTAAATGATGCTGCTGTTACTTTCGGGATGTATCTCACCCCTATTGACTAGTATTTCAAGAAGAATTTAAAAGAGAAAATAAAAATAAGCAATTGATGGATTTTCTGTTGTTTCTTAATTCATAATGGGCAGTCTCAGTAAGAGGGAGCATTCCCTAGAAACCTTTTTCCTGCACAAATTCCTTTTAAACTAAAACCAAAAAGGGTGTTTATTCCTGGAGGCATCTTTGAAGACCTTCCTGCTGGGAGAGAAATAAGGTCCTGCTGCCCAGGGATCATCCCTGTGACATCCTCCTTCCTCTGACCTTGGGATGAAAAAGCACCCACACAAAGCAGATCAGCCTCTGCTGGATGGAGCTTACCTTAGCTCTTGCTGAACACCCAGCACTAACAGCCAGAACAAAGCTTTCATTGCAAAAAGAGCATGTGAGAGGAATGAATCATGTGTCCTTTCATGTATTGAGAACTTCGGCGTGATACCCCCACCTTTTCCTTTTCTCTATACGCAAGAAAGGAGTCATCCCTTCTGCCACTTCTATTAATAAATAAAGTTAAATTGCTGAATGCTAAAAAAAAAAGCAAAGCAAAGTATTTGGTCAGCCTGGATTTTAAGCAGGATGTGTCATATCCAACACTCAGGGCATATTTAAGTATCAGCTTGAAGAGCACCACTTTGCAAAAGTCTGGAATTCTCCCCAGTAGTTCTTGTCTATTGTGGAGTCCTTTCCACTGTTTTTCAGCTCAGAAATCTGAATGAAGTGATGCCTTGCAAGCAGCCCATTGCAATAACAAGCAGGGAAAAAAAATTCCATCATAATATCTCTTTAATGCCCCTGGTATCCTTCAGGAAGTATGAGAGCTGAAACCTGTCTGTAGTAAATACTTGCCCTCCACTTAAAAAATAGACAACAAAAGAGTGAGATCTGTAAATGTTAGCATCATGCTGTGAATCATGTGGTAGGTTTTGCTCACCTTTATAGTATGAGCAGTCTAATAAATCCCTCTGGCCACTCTTTCTGCTCTTAAGTAGCATCATGTGCCATCAGCACGGGACCACAGCAAGAGAAAGGCAAACTTGGTGTGTACAAAGCAGCAGAAATTGCCCCAGTGAAATCAATTAATAGAGTAACTGCTTGTCAGTGCTGGGGTATGAATAGCTGCAGATCTGACCAGCAGAGATCTTCTAAATAAAATAACCCTTGTGCCAGGGTATTTCTGGGTAGATGAGGTTTATGGCATTTCCCCACCAGTGCAGATGAGGGGCAGACTGACATTCTTTCTCAAATTGCTTTACAATACCCAAATGCCCCCTTGATTTAAATGGGACTGGCTGTTCTTTATGAGGAAGGGAAGGGCAAGAGAAAATTCTCAGCTTTTTAAACCTCTAACTTCACATCATACCAACACTGTATGTTGTATACACTGTGTGTATAAAGAACATAACTAACTGTAAGTTGTGTGGCTGCACAACTGAGGTGGCAGAATTGCCTTGAATATTAAGTGCTGCCATGGCTTAGTAAGGTCTACTTTAGCCCTGAGGTGTTTTTGTCAAAAAAGAAAAAAAAAATCTGATCAGGGACAAGGATTTGGTTTGCACATTTGCATCTTCAAATGAAAAAGAAGACAGAAAGGAACGTTGGTTCTATTAAAAAACCCAAAGGTATTCTTTTATCTTCTTAAAGTAAGTTGTAAAGCTTAAGTATGTAGCTCAAGTGTGTCTTGCAGAAGTTTTTAATTTAGTTTGTGTGTGACAGAAGTAAGATGGAGTTGTATTTCTAGCTTAAAGAAAATTTTGGAATACTTTTAAAGAAACAAAATTGGCCAGGTCTGTTCAGCACCATGAAGAGATGCTATCCTCAGCAGCAGAGCAGCTCTGGCTCTGTGTCTGTGTAATTGCCATTGCCTTTTGCTCTTTGGCTCTGCTTGAACCACGTGGTCCTGTTCCTCCAAATTCATTTACAGAACAAGATAATTTTGGAAAATACAGAAGATACCCTATTTCAAAGTTTCTTGATACTCTTTAGAGACTGTACAACTGTGATAGAGGAATCTTACCTCTAAAAGCTCTGTGTCACACCCAAAGAGAGAATTGTGGACTCAATTATTCTTCTCAAACTGCAGTTTTACTGGGGCTTTTAGAAAGGCCAGGGGTTTATTTTGTATCCAGTACCCAACCCACTGTCTGTCTGCACTTGTAGCTTCCTGAAGTGCACTGAAGTGCAGTGCCCACAGCAGTAGCAGATATTTCACTTTCCCAAAGATGCCACTTCTGTCAGCCCACACATCAATAATCCAGGCTTTTGGTCACCCAAAGCCAACAGCACAAGGCTTCAGGAGAGAACTGGAGAGAAGCAGCTGTGTTTCCTGGGGGATGCCTGACCCTTCTCCTGCCTCTCAGCCACGCAGACACTTTGTGAGCTCCCATTTTGGAAAAGCACTGAGCACCTTTACCTCCCACCAACCCTGTGAGTTCAGGCACTTAGCGTTGTTTCAGCAGCTGCTCTCTGGAACTAAAGGAGATAGAGCTTCCTCAAATATCCAGCTAATGTTTCTTCCTTGCTAGGGGTTGCTAAGTAGCAGTTTTTGTCAACCTCCTATCTAAGAATATAAATCCTGTGATTTGCTAAGACACTCCTGACGAGAAAATGGCTCTGATTCCCTGAGTGCACAGAAAACTCCAACCCAGTTATTGCTAGGGAAAAAGCATTAACATTAGCATTCACAATCTGGGGAGGAGGAGAGGCTTCTTCCTCATATTTTCAGGAGAATAATTTAAGAATTGCATTAAAACAGTCTAGTCTACATGCAAATTTGATTTTTGACCTTTTGTGCTAATCAACAGCCATGCTGCTAAAAAGCTGTGTACATTATTGCAGAAAGTATGGAGTAGAATTAACTAATATACCTTTAATATGGCTGTAGCAGATTTGAAGGTTATTTCACATACTTCCCTACATAGGGATCAGGATCTGAATCATCAGAAATGCTTCAAGGAGCAATTATTAACTCTTGATGGAGATCCTGGTGGAATGTGTAGTATACTGTGGGTATTAAATATAGTGGGTAATTTTGGTGGTTATGTGGGCAAAGGATATTATATATTAGGCCATAAAGATTTGAGAAAATTGCATGTTAAATGATTTTAAATAAACTGGGTACTGTTAAATAATGAGGACTACTTTTAAAAAGTATCTAAACCCCATTTGACCTCGGCTCCTGGTGCAGTTCATGGAGAGTTTCTGTACATAGGAGGAGCATGTGCAGCATCCAAGTAGCCACCAAAAAGCACAACATCATTCCTACACAGAGGATTCTGCCACCACCCATCACACACCAAAAAGAGGATTTTATACTCACATTTATTCTGGTGCTTCTTATAAAATCCATGACAATATTTTCCCCCCAGTTCTTTCCCCAAATTGTTTTGTTTCTTCTTCCATGGTAGAACTGAAAGGTGCCTTCTGGTCTAGGAAATGAAATAAAAATACCATAGAATGTGTTTCTTTTCATATTCATTTTCTGTAGAGGATCTGTCAGGCTGAGGATGAACTAGAGGAGTGAGGAGGATGGGGAGACTTCTCTGGCCAAAGAGAAAAGGGCCCTGAGAAACTCCCCAACTCTTCTCATCCAGCAAGGATTTTGGAGATCACCCTTGAGCTATCCCAGCCTTTAAGCAAATGAATGCAACTCAAAAAAAATGGCAGTTTTCTAGTTACAGACCTTTCCAAGTTTTTTTACCAGGGCTTTTCTTTCTGAAACCTACAGTCAGTAAGCACTGGTGGGCAGGCAGAGATTCAACTGTGTCTGGCCAGGTGTAAATTCCATGAGGATCTGGAATAGCAAAATGAAGATAATTTCCGCTGTGCCATTTCAGTTGCAAGAGAAGCTACTTCTTTGTTTTGGAGAAAAAAAAAAACAAACCAAAACAAAACCAAAAAAGAAGTCTAAAAGGGACTGAAATGGATTCCAGAAATCTTGCCAGAAGAAGAGACCAAACCAACCCACCCAGCTCTAACAGAGTTTTGAAAATCCAGACTTTGCAACCTTTTGCATCATAAGTTTTTGCTGATGTGTAAGATAAAACTTGTACTTCCCATCTATGCACTTTTCAGTGCTGATCATCCAAAGCATTAGGAAGTCAACCCTTCAGAACACATCATCCTGATCTCTTAACTGCAAAAGGAGCTGTTTTGTTGTTCCCTGAATTCATGGAGTTTAATTTCCTAGAGATTTGTGCTTTTGCCATCACCATCACCACCACCACCACCACAATCCCAGGTTTCCTGCATGTCCTGATGTCCCCAGCAGGCACAGCTGTGCTGTGGCATGTCCAGAGTGTGACAAACCCCTGTGTGTCACTGGGGGGTCTCTGACCTCAGCAAGGACAGATGCTCAGAGCACTCATACAAACCACCTCTGTGCAGGGAGCTGGACCAGCTCTATCCTCCCTTCCCTTCCCCGCAGAAAATAAACCTAGATTGAATGTCAGTGTCACTCCTCACAAAGGAGTGCTCTGTTTGCAGGGAGCTCTGCTTTTAAGATGCCAGGCTGTGTGGTCACAGTGACAAATGGAGAACCCGACTCAGCGCTCTCCAGACTTTCCCTGACATAAATCAAAGCAAGTGGACCTGATATTTCCCTTGCAGCATATTCCGCTGCTGATGGATTCCCAATTTCGTGACAAACTGCATTGTACACTTGGATTTCGATGTGTGTCTGCTCCTTTTCCTTGGCAATAGGAAAACTTTGAAACCAATTCAGACCTTACACTTCAGCAGAACCTGGACTAAAATTGGACAGATATTTGTTGCAGAATAGGAAGGTATTTAAAATAACATGTTCGTGAGATGCCTGGTATTTACACCCACTGATAGAATAGGATTTAACTCCTATTTTTAATTTCACCTGTGAGAGATTCAGACCTGCAGTTTGAATGCTCAGTGGTACCACACTGGCAATGAACTAAACTTGTGGCTTGTGATGTCTTTTTTTTTTCTGGTGGGCACTATGATTTTAGGTTAGATCTGAATAGATAAGTTGAGTAAACACTACAGACTTGGCTGACTTCACCTAATACTGTTTTGAGTTATCTCAGCATCAAGTGAAGGAAAAGGAGCTGTATCTGCTCTGCCTGAGAGGGTTCTCAGGACAGCCCTGATACCCATATGATTTTCTTCTTTGCCTTTGGCACCATTTAAATCCCAGAACTTGCACTCAGAAAAAAATGAAACAAAATTCTTTTAACTGATAGATTTTTGTAAAGAGACGTGTGAAAGCAGAACTGGCTCCATCTATTTTAAAATTGACTAAAGCTGTATAGGACTGGGATCTTTTACCCCCCCTCTTTTTTTTTGCCTTCTTCCTCTTCCTTATTGGAAAAGGAGGAGTGAGAAAGTGACTGGTGACACTTTCAGAATCAGTCAGTGATTTATGAACACAAACTGAGTTTCAGTGCAACACTTGCACACTTTTGCTGCTTATGTGCTCCTGAAGGTCTCACCCTTGCTGTAAATTGAGAGAGTTTTATTTTATGCTCCTTTTAATAGTAATACTTTTGTCCCAGGAAATTCTCCACAGTCCCATCAGCAAGTAAATGGAAGACAGGGATTTTACAACTTTCATGATAGGTAAGTCCTCATTTTCTCTCTTTGAACAAGCCCAAAGCTCCTTGCAGAAATCCAATACATGGGTGGTCTGCAACTTGTAAAACATGATCTAGTTTTGTACTGCTTTTCTAAAGCAAAATAAGAATGCACAAAGCAAGTTTGCTTGTGTTACCTACTTGCATAGTTTTATGGTGAACACTAGGTTTCCTAATTCCTATTTGTGTTTTAGAAGGAGATTTTATTTTTTTCTTTTCTCCAAAGATGCAGCCTGTCTCCTTTTGGAAGCTCAGCAGGGTTAGGGCGATCTGACCTGGGGTTTGCAGGAGGTGGGCAGCCCCTCAGCCTTTTGGATGATTGTGTTGGAGGTGGCAGTGAGAGGTCAGCTACACCCAGTTTGACTGGCAAAGGTAGAGGATTTCCACAATCTGACGTGGGAAATGTACTTTTCATGTTTCTCAATCACCAACTCAGAGCCAAGTATTATCAGGAACAGCTCTGTTCCAGGTCAGCAGGTTGATGACAGGAAGAAATGTCTTTTACCCCCTGCCAAAATGTCATGCCCATTCCTCTTGAAACAAGGTCACAGTCACCAGAATTTGGGATTTGTTTACCTCAGGAGAGGCTATTGGAGTTCACTGTGCCAGGAGGTGACAACAGGCTCTGACAAAGCCCCTGCTCACTCTGGATCCTGCTTGTCTTCAACAGGCTGAAGGAAACCTGGCTCTGCTCCCACCCCTGCAGCTGAGGAGCTCTCAGAGGTGATGGTCAGTCCAGAAGTGCTCACAGAAGGGAAAGGTGAAGGCCCTGCTGCAGGGATGACCATCAGTGCTCTCAGAAGTCCATGGAGCTGGGAATGAGCTTGGGTCTCCCTGTCACCTCAGCACACTGCAAACCTACCTTGGAACAAAAGATTGGTGGCAATAATGAAATTCAATAACACAAATATGGCACTTCATGGGTAAAAACTGTATTTATGAGGACTTGCAGTGTGAAGTATGCACTTTGCCTCAGAATTCATTTGATTACCTAAATCATGGACAATCACAGAGCAAATCTCAGATGACAGTTTTCCCCCCAGAGATGTAGAAATGTCTGGAGCTCAAGCTTCAGACTCTCTCAGCCTCCCTTTAAGACACAGACACACACAAAGAGTACACAGTGCTCAAGACATCTGCTGTTACCTGTGAATATGTGCTGCATGTAATCAGGGTGCTCTTTAGCAAAGTTTTTATTTGACTCCTTTATCTTGTCAGCCCTGTCTCCTTTCACAAATGGTGTGTACATAACCGAAAAAGATACTTCTCTCTTGAAGGCTTCTTGAGTTACAGGCTAAAAAAGGCAAAAAAATGATTTCCTGTTGTGTAATGGCCAGTTAAAAAAACACCAGAAAACCCCCCCTACTTTCTCTGATGATATTTTCCCTCTAATAATTGCACAGTCATGCAAAGATAACATATTTTGGTCCTGAATATTAATTAGAGAGGAATTCAAATTAGTTCCAGAAAACATTGCCTATCTATACTCAGAAAATCAATTTAATGGGGAAAGAACATTTGTAAACAGTTTTCAGTGCAGTGAGCCTCTGTCTTCAATGAGGAGAAAAGTATTAGCTAAATTATCTCCTAGATGAAAAGAAAGAGTGATTCCATGCTCTTTGAAGGTCACAGCTTTCATCTGAGGGTTTTATTCAGTCCTTGGGAGCTGGTTAAAAAACACTAAGCATTCATATTACCCCTTGGGTTGGCACGAATCAGACACTGTGCCTATACGGAATATTAGTCTTAAAATATTGCATTTTAGCACCGTTTGCATTAAGAGTAAAATTCACTCCTGTGCAGAGGGCAACACGAAGCTTATGAACCTTTCCATCCCTTAGAAATGACTGGAATGATGCATTGTGCTGGTCTGGTGCAGAGAGGGGCATTTCACACTCGGGGGACCCCGGTGGTGCTGGAGCTGCCAGGAGGAGCTGCCAGCCTGGGAACAGCCTTGCTTGGCATTTTTATCCCCCAGAGCAAGGGAGGCTGAGCTGCAGCTCCTCCTGGGCTGGGGTTTGGGTCAGACAATGCTCAGCTCTACCTTGGCTGCAGCCCCTGCCCATGGCACCTTTGTCTGCTTGAGCTGGGCACTTCTTGCTGGAAGCTGGGGGAGCTGCAAGGCTTCATTATAGTATATAGTATTATATACTACAGTATATAGTATTATAGTATTAGTGTATCCTGGCAGAGGCATAATCATGGTTAATTGTGCCAGCACTAACACAGAGTTAACAGGGATGCTCAGAAATGCAGGAGAGGAAAGGATATTTGCATTTCAGCAGGGGGGGATGAAGCTCCCAGGTCCCCTGGTGCACTGAGGTGGTTCACAGAGAGTATCACAGTGGGACCAGCTCTGTGTGCTATTGACAAACCCATGTTTTTGTTCTCCAGTCTATCCCCCACCTGTGTAAAATTATCCAAGGCACAGTGTGGCTCTGTGAGTCATTCCTTCAGCTGATGACTGCTCCCACCACCCCAGGATGGGAGGCTGAGAGTGCCAATTAGTTAAGTATCCATGTCCTTCTCCCTAATGGCTTTAGACAACAGGACTTCTGATAAGGTTTTTATGCCAGTTTATTTCCATCCTGTTGATTGATATGGGGCATGCAGAAGTACTGTTACAGTTGCTTTGAGTAGATTTTAGGATAGGCTGCCACACGTGCACCCTGAGTGCTCTTACACTGATTACTCTGCCTGGATCTCGAGGGTATCACTGGGGATTTGTTTATATTTTAGATTTCTATATTTAGCCAGCACATTATCCTGCATTTATTGGGATGGAAGCAGGCTGGAGTGGCCAGTTTAGCCCTGGAGAATTAACAAGCCTTGAATGTGTGTAATAGTATCATGGCCACCCGTCGCAATAATAACATTCCACCCAGGTGAGGAGAAGCTCCAGCTTTCCGTGGGCAGAACCATGTTATCCATGGTTAATGCCACAGATCTGGAGGTATCAGACCAGAAAATAACAAGTGTGTCCTCCTACCAAGAGCTTGGGGGATACATGAGGTGATCTGTGCCCATTCCTTCCTGTGGTAAACTTACCAGTCTGCCCTGGTTTACAGGAAAGTGATTTTAGGTTTTCTTATTTCTGTGGGCTTTAATGATCTTCTTGTTCAGGGCCTTTGGAGGATCGTGTAGCAAACAACTCCACCAATCTAACTTTCTAAGATACATTTAAAAAAAACAACAACTTTTCCAAGTTTTTCTGAATTTCACGTGTAACTATAGACATGAATTAGGTCAGCCTAATTTTGTGTGAGATGTTGGGTATTCTGCTTATTTTTTATAGGTTGGCAGCCCTTTCCTAATCTGGACTGATATGAGCATGTGAGTGTGGGTTTGGGTGTATCCACACACTTCAGGTTTAAAATAGGTGGAGTGAGGGAGCGAGATGAAAAAGTGAGTGGCTGGACCAGGCAAGCTCTGCAGTCTGCAAAGTTCACTTTTGGGTTTGTCATCCTCAAGAACACTTCAAAGTCACACTTTGGGATCTCTGCATTGCCTCCTACCTGTGGCTACTCTGCACAGCAAATAGTGAATAGCTCTGAGGGCAATAATGGTGAAATGTCAGCCAATAAGGAAAAGAACAGATTCATCATTTCTGGTCAATACTAGTACTGAAGGTACTCTTATTATTACCCAAGAGCATTTTCCCCCCAGACTACTGACCCTGGACATAGACACTATTTGTTTTATTATCTTCTTGGATTTTTATGGGGTAAAGTCTTTAAAGATATAAAACTTCAGCCCATAAAAACTTTGGAGGAGAAAACTTTATATGGTGAAATCCCAGAGGATTCTTCTGCTCACGCCTTTATGTACTGAAGTCTGTCACTGTGGATGAATATCTGGCAGCATGTCCAGGAAGCAGACATGCCTCCAGAACATTTGTTGTGCTGTTCATATCACTCAAGATATAGACACACCAAGGAGAGGATTGGAAGTGCTCAATGGACTTCCAGGAATTCCTTGCAGAGAGGGTTGGGCAACTGGTTTTTCCCCATTTGCATGTGTTGCAATGTCCTTGCATCAGAACAGGCCTTTCTAAAATGTCCTGTCAGGTGCAGGGAGGAGGATGTTGCTGTTCTGGCCTTGAGTGGAAGGAGGGTGAGGCTCTCGTGAGCATGGGGGCAGCTGATAAACTGACAAAACTATAAAAAATGATGATTTTTTTTTTGCATATCTTGCAACTGAGCTCTGCAGCAAGTCTCATCACGTGGAGCTACACTCCAGCCCTTAATTCTGGAAGAGTTAGAAAACGTGAAGTCCCTGAGGTGATCTTAAAATCAAGGAAGAGCTCCTCTAGCAAGGTACAATAATGAATGTAAGGGCTGTGACTGACATGAGGCCACTGAATGTGGTTTACTTCAGCAGTGGACAGAATCTGTTTCTCCAGCAAAGATGCAAAAATTTGCTTAAAAAGGAGTTTGCAGAGTAACCTGGTGATAAGGAAGATTTCTTTTTGTAGTTATGGGACTGACTCATGCTCTGCTATGTCAGGAGGTTTATATCCCTGTTTTGGAAGTGTGGGGAATCAGAGAAATTCTGCAGAGAAACCATATGGAGACAAAGCGTCTCAAGGGGTATTTATATTGTCAGCACTTCTATTAAAATACCAATTAATTCCTTCACGAAGCACGAGCTTGAGGGATGCCTCAGTTACAGGTTTGAGGCATGTGCGTTGCTATCACGAAAAAGAAAAAGCCAAAAGACATTCTTAAACAACAAACTTTGTTTGGATCGAGGTTTTAAACTGGTATTTGACCCAGAACTGTCTCCACTCTTCTCTGAGCCTCTTGGCTATGCAACACCCAAGGTTTTCTTCCCTGTGAGGGTAGTGAGGCTCTGGTACAGGGTACCCAGGGAAGTTGTGGCTGTCCCTGAGATCCCTGGAAGTGTCCAAGGCTAGGCTGGATGGGGCTTGGAACACCCTGGGATGGTGGAAGGTGTCCCTGCTCATGGCAGGGAGTGGAACAAGATGGGATTTAAGGTCCTTTCCAACCCAAACCACTCTATAATTCTGTGATTCAACACTCACTAAAATTCTGTTAAGAACTCATAAAATGAATAGGTAGATGAACAAGAAAGGAACCTTCCCTGTGCCAGCTTCTGATGGCAAATGATGTAACTGCTTCAATATTTTTATGAAGCTCTTGCCATTTTGCATTAGAGCAGACGTAGAAGAAAAATGGCACTGTAGTGAAAAAGTCTTCATAACAGTGACAGTAGCTTTCCCTGCCACAGCCCCTAACCTTAATCCTCTTTAACTACAGAAAGGTTTAATTTGGAAAATCCAATTATCTTGACATCTAGAATTAGCCAAAAATTTAGATATCTTTCTAGTGCCTTATCTTGCAGCTGCAGTGCACACACAGCCCCTGTCTCATTTACAGTACAGCAGGAAGTGATGCTTTTATTGATGATTTTTATTAATGCAATGGTATCAGACAGGGTAAAGCCATTAGCCTCTTCTATGAACTACTTCCACTCCTAGGCTGGTAGTTAGAATTATGGGTGCACTGCAGTGCAACCTATGTGCTTTTCTCTATATCTTTCCAACCATAAAGAAGTCTCTGGCAGTCCTGCCACTAAGTCTGTGGCTGTTGTGATACGAATATCTTCTCACCAGCATGATCCTCTTACATAATTTTTATTTTATATTTTTTTTTCAGTGGGGAAAAAATATGCAGACAGAATGCCAGAGCACATCCCTTTCTGAATATGTTTATGGCGTGAATAAATCATGTTACACAATAGATGAGAAATTTCTGCTTATCTGCCATGTAATGCCTTCCCATTAATGTAGGTCACATCAAATATCAGCTTATTTGGGGTCTTAAGTTATTAAGGTATTTAAGTGTCTGTGAGTTATTTGGATGCAGCGTGTTTTGAAAGGGGATTTGTGGCGCGCGGCGACGGATCCATGTCTTCCCCAAGGCAGAGGTGCTGCAGATGGGTTACCTAAGGCTTCAAGGCCTGCTTGATATTCTCTAATAACTATCTCTTTATGTTTGGGAAGAAAGGAAATCCATGTTTTATACCCTTTCAAAGAGATCACTAATCATTAAAGAAAAATCCTGGAATGCACAGCACATGGAAAGGCTGGAGGCTGCTCTGGAAACTCCTTGCCTGTGGTGTCTGTGAACAGGCCAATTATCCTCCACATGAAGCTGGTGTCCAAAACCAGGGTATTTAACCAGTTTTGTTAAAAATGTCCCCTTTTAAAAGATAGTTTTGTAGTGAGGAATACCCCAGTCCCAGTGAGGCAATTCCCTGTGGCTGCTCTGGGCTCTCTTCCAGTGCTGGGAGAAGCCTTTTCCCATCCCCAATCCTCAGCAGGTATTGGGACAGCTCTGCAGGGCTCCTGCTAGGGCTGGAACAGGTCACAGCTTAAACAGCATGTTGTTTTTGTGGAAAAAAAATTATAAACTGTGCTCAGCTGAGCAGCTTTGGCAGCCTGGGCTCAAACATCTGAACTCAGACAGGCAGAGCCAAAGGTTGAGCACCACTGAGTGATTTAAGGAGATGTAGTCAGAATCCCCTGGCCAACATCTGGATCAGCATCCATCAGGAGGTTCAGGCAAGTGCTTGAGAGACAGGGAGCGAGCCTGGCAAGGGAATACTCCTGGGAGAAAGATGGGATATTTGCTGTAAGGGGTTTTCAGGGCTTTTAGCCTGAGGAGGAGGAAAAAAAAAAAGAAAGAAAAGAAGAAAAGGAAAATAGAATACAGAAACTAACTGAAGGCGATGTCAGCTTTTCCAGCACGGAGCTCAATGTCTTTTGGGAACTTAAATGTGAAGAGATGAATCAGACAGCCTGAGATGGTGACTGATGTGGTTAGCCTGTCAAATGGACAGCACTGCTCAGAGGGTCAGTGGAAAATCATGCCTGAATCATTGCAATAGCAAACTACTTTATGTGCCTGAATGGCTGTTAATTTAGTAGAAGCCGAGTTGACTGTATATAGAGATGTTTCTGAAAAGTGACTCTGTCTATTTTGGCATGGTATTCTCTGAAGTTCTTCAAGAGCAGGTGTGCAGACAGATCCACATCACCAGTAATGATCCCAGGAGCAGCACACATTCCTGCCTGCAGCTTCACTTCCCAAAGAAATACAAAGAAAGGGAAGAGGATAATGCATGTGCAACTTCTTAAGAACCTTTGCAATTCAGGGGAACAATGAGGGCCTGAGAACAGTGCAAAATGGGTGGGGTTTCATGCTGGCTTTTCAGTTTTCCTTTGTAAATCTTAAAGCTCTGCTTTGCAACCAGTAAAATACAGAATTAATGGAAAATTCTGCTTTTGAAATATGTACATTATTTTTGAGCTGCCCTGTGGATTTTTAAAATGGTCTAGAGTTTTGCTGACCAGGTTGTTCTTGTTGAGTATCCTTGAGACATGATTTATGGGCCCCTGTTAACAGTTACAACCCTAATTGGGTTGATAATTTGTTTAATATTGGGATTTCAACAGCTAGAAACTACAGCAAGGTATGTGTTGCCTATTTCATTCAGCTAGTGTTAAATAAATCCATCTTTTCTGAAATCAGAGACAATTAATCCATCTGCTTTAATAGTTGTGACATTTAAACTAATACCTTCTCTTAGCGTTATGATTCAAGCAGTATTTATTCTATCATTAATGATTTAGTACCAGAAAAATAGAAGTAGGGAGAAAATATGTGCAAGTAGATATTATTAAAGAAGAAAGGATGCAAGAAAACTGTTAAGTTCCTTGGTTTTGTGCATGTAGAATTGTTTCTGAAATGGAAATATCAGCAGTAACAACAGCAGCAAAAAGCTCCCAAATCAGTATCAATATGATAGAAACTCTCTGTTATGTTATTTTATTTGCCTTCTCAATCCAGTTTTTGATTACTCCATATTTTTACTGCTGTACCTGAGAGCAGAATAATGCTGATTTTCTGCAGCTGAGAGTTATGTCTTACAAAGAGTGTATTCCAAAGGCAGACTGGTCTGAATCCCTGAGATGGCACACACAAGAAGGGGCCCATTCTGTCCTGACAAAATGCTATTAATTTTAATTTTAACAAGTTGCTTCAGTCGTGATGCAGTGGGACATAGGAAATCCACAAGCTGGTCAGAAGTTGCACTGAGATCATCTGGACACCAGTGAGATGTCTCAAGAACAAACTGATCTTCCTACTTAAGGGACAAAATCTTTTTGTTCTAATGACCAGGATAAGGAATATAATTATGTTCAAATTTTCCACCAGGAAATTAAAAGCTCAGTGCTTCAAGGCAAGAGCTGGTGTATCTATGTCACCATAGATATAGAAGAGGGAGGATTACCTACTGGTCTTTATAAAGAGCTCTAAGGGAAATGTTCTCTCTTTTCTGGCATGAGAAAATTTAAAATGAATTCTTAAAGCAGGAACAAGCTCCACAGACCTCTGGGACAATACAAACTCAGGCACACCAGACACCTCCTGCCAGTGCACCCAAGAGCCACTGACCTTACACAGATTTTCCCCAGATTTGATTAAAGAAGGAACTTTCCTGCAGTGAAGTGTGGCACAGCATGAGCTGCTAAAATATCTTCAAGAATTAATGAGAAATTAGTTTTCTCAGTGATATGATGGCCAGGCTGCCTAGAGAGGCTGCCTGTCAGCTCCTATCAGTCATTCCATTGGGAGGATTGCAAAACATCCCTGCTGCTGCCAGCTTGGAAACCTCATGCTCCATAGCAGGGCACAGGTCAAGAGTGAGCACACAGCACTGCTGACAGGCCTGGGCACCAGCTGGGACTGCACAGGAGGCTTTGGCTACCAAGAGCTTTTCCCTCTGAAGTTCCTTGCCTTGGCTTTTCACCCCTGGAGGTGTGAGATGAGGCTGAGCTCTACAGGAGCTGACAGCGCCTGAAAATACACACTCCAAGTTGACATATCATCAAATGAATGGGTTTCTTTTCATAACCCACGAGAGATATGCACTGGATGATTTGTGTATTGGCTGTTAGATTAAAAATAGATGAATTAAATAGAGCTCATTGCAATAAATAATAATGGAAAAATTAAAGGTATTATAGCAAATATCTTCAGAGTGGTAGCAGCAAGAAAAAGTTTAAACTTCCTTATTACTATAGTCATGTATGCTCCCCAGCAGTTCTTGTCTGCAATATAATTTCTCAGCTGGTAACAACAAAACAAACAGTAGGCTTGTGATATTTCATCCCACAGAAAGAATTCCTCTCCAAACTTTTGACTGTGCTGGAGGTGCTCAGCTGCCTCTCAGGGCTGAATAATTTGCTTTATTGGGTGGGCTGTGTGCTGCCCTGTGCTTGCAGTAGCCCAGGCTTTTGGGGTGGAAGTACCTGGTGTTCACAGCAGTGACCAGAGTGCAAAGCAAAGGTTTGAAGCCACCCAGACCTCCACGTGCTGCTGGATGTTCTCTGAGTTTAGATGACAGAAATATTCTCAGAAACACAAATTGCATTTTCGGTGTGCTAAGAGCAGCTCTGTGGTGGCTGCAGTCTTGCCCAGAACGCTGAACAGGAATTAAAGCTAAAAGCCCAGTTTATGCAATGCAAATTAAAGGCTTCCTTTTGAGCTGTAGCAAATACTTGTTGGCTACATTCTGGAATTAAGGTTTTTAGTACAGATGGCCATGGAAGCATGCAGATACGAACATACAAGCTTTGAAATACTTTCCTGGGATTCTGTTAGTTTCTGCAACATATGCATGGCTATTGCAATGCCATTTAGTGTAAGACTGTGCTAGGTGGGGTCGACTTTGGATCTAAGTGCACAGAGGATGCTGGAGCTCAGCTTTTAGCATAAAATGGGCCACATGGTTTTCACAATGGAATAATGAAAGCATTTAGATTTGTAATGTGCTAGTGAGTTAAGACTGAGATATTTATAAATGAGGTAATAATTTATACTAAGATGGGAGTGCCAGATGTTGGTGAAGTCAGGCTGTGACTTTCAGGGTTTCAACCCTGTTTGACAGCATTGGGCTTTTTTGACATTGTCAGAATGTATGGGTGTGGTATATTTTCATTCACAGAATGAAACATACAGCTTATATTGCACAGTTTTTAGCCAGTGGAATTGTTTGCCAAGGTGTGAGTAAAACTGGACAGTTAGGGGAGGGATTCTTTCTGTGGGATGAAATATCACAAGCCTACTGTTTGTTTTGTTGTTACCAGCTGAGAAATTATATTGCAGACAAGAACTGCTGGGGAGCATACATGACTATAGTAATAAGGAAGTTTAAACTTTTTCTTGCTGCTACCACTCTGAAGATATTTGCTATAATACCTTTAATTTTTCCATTATTATTTATTGCAATGAGCTCTATTTAATTCATCTATTTTTAATCTAACAGCCAATACACAAATCATCCAGTGCATATCTCTCGTGGGTTATGAAAAGAAACCCATTCATTTGATGATATGTCAACTTAGAATGTATATTGTCAATTCACAGAATAAAATATTTGAACAGAGAAAAAGGCCCAACTTACTGAATAATATTATCCATTCCAAATTGCTTTTCCACCACTCATTGGCATTATAGCTTTGTTTCAGAGTAGAATGGAAGTTGGGTATAAATATTAGGTATTACATATCACTGTATGGAAGATCCAGAAATAGACTATTTACTTTTAAGGGGACAATCAAAGAAAGCTAATCAAAAAGCTAATCAAAAGAATATTTAAAGTTGCCTTGATCATGATCTGTAGGTACATATACAGGGAGAAGATGTGCTGAAGGATCTTTATGCTTTCAGAAATTAATGCATAATATGAATTGATGGAAGTTTAGATTGAATGAGTAAAGTTCCAGTCTGTAAACTGGGGCAAAACAGGTGAAAAAACCTGCAACAAATCATCTATTAGATGATGCTAAATATTCTGTTCCTGAACTGTTTAAATGGGCATTGGATAATTTTCTCAAAACCAGTCTGCTTTCCTCTTGTGGCACCAATGCAGGAAGGCAGTTCTGTGGTGTTTTTATGCAGAAAGTGAGGCAATTCCTTAGTATGAGCTCATGTGGCCTTAAAAATTGAGCAGAAAAAACCTTGGACTGTGCCTAAGAGAAGCTACTCAGTCACATGGAACAGGTCAGTGCCAAAGAAGAAGAAATATGTAAAAGATGATAACAGAGGGAACAATTTGAAAGTTTTAAGAGTGGTTTAAAGAAAGAGGACTCCTGGCAGTTGATGTCAGGGATAGGAGAAGTTCAAAGGAAAGTATAAACCCCATATCAGGAGAAGAAAACCAGAGGAGATACAAGATAAAGACTGCTCTGAGCACGAGGAATAGATCAGGAGAGAAAACAGTGATTTAGAAGCAGGATAAATATTAAAGAGCTTTGTGGATGAGAATTAAGGGCCTGAATTTTTTGCAGTAAAAATGTCAACTGAAGGATTCAAATGGTCTGTACAATATTTTGAAGCCATGACAGAAGTAGAAGACTTTTCCAGCAGTTAAAAGAATCATGATATGAAGGAACAAAAGTAGTCAATGCCATGCTTGAAGGTTTTATACCTGACCCACTGATCAAAGCAAAGAGTGACGTATTTAATCTACAAATCTTTCTTCACAGAAGGAAAAAACAAATCACCCTATCCCCTAACTATTCATTTTTCCTTGGAAAATGTTGCTCATGGTTGTGAGCCAGTGCTGGGGCAGAGGAGTAGTTAGCACGAAGCGCGTGCATCAATAGCTGTTGCTTTGGTTACAAAGGCACATGAGCATGTATAGTTGTGACAAGTTATTTTCAGCTTTTACACCACGAAATAGAGAGAATATTAATAAAAAAGATGATGCTACCTCTGCTCAGTCTCTCTGCTGCGGAAAGTCTCAGTGCAGTGTCACATGCTGCATCATCCTGATAATTGTCGCTGCACCCTGATGACATGGAAGGCATGCTGAGTGCACAGAACCCAGCAGCTCTGGGAGGGCAAAGGTTGTCACTGGTGCTGGGTGTACCTCCAGGAACTGCAGAGTGCAGGTTCTTGAGTGGGAGCAGCCCTGGGCACCCAGCTGCCTCTCCGGCGTGCTCAGCATCTCGGTGCCACTGAATCCCTGGCATAGCCCACGCTCAGGCACAAAAGGCACAAAATCTCTGTCAGAGCAATCCCTGTCTCCTGGTGAAAACCATGAGCAGCAGGGGGTCAAACAAATGGTTTGATCTCTCCTGGCATTTCAAAGCTTCTGCAGTGGGAGATGAAAGTGGCTTGGGAGAAAGGCAGGGAGTGGGAGCAGGGCACAAACACCGAGGTGGTACCAAGAGTCTGGCCAGGCCCACACAGGAGCTTTCTGTCAGGAAGAGAAATGAGCTGTGAGCTCTGGAGTAAAGTATTGATCAGCCAGAGTCCTACCAATGCCTACCAACATCCTTTGGCCCTTGCCAAAGATGATGGTAATGGCTGCAAGCAGTTCAGTTCCCCCTTCACTTCTGGTTCATTCCCACCTTAGCCCAACCACAGCTTCTGGTTAAGACTGCATGGAGGCACTGGGATGAATCTTGTCCTTCACACCACTTTTCCAGCCCTGTTGCATAGCAGGATGGCCTGAACCCCTGGGGGAGAGGACAGCTATGACAGCTCCTCCTTTAAAGGGTTATTCTTTGAAGCTTCATGTCCATGACATCAAGAAGGGAATGGATACCAGTGTAAAGAGACAAAAAAAGACACTCCTTATGAAGGAATGACCCCTTCATAAAATGTGTTTGTGAACTCAAGATTTTAAATGAGTCTGACCCAGTGGGGAAAAAAATCAAACTGTTCTGTACAGAAGAAATTCTCTGCTGGAAAGCACATACGAAAGTTCACAGGCACTGCAAACACTAGCCCAGTGGGTAATTCTCTGAATTAGATGCACTTTGCACTCACAGCAGTACTGAAATTCAGCAGCTCCTGGGACTCAGATTTATTCCATTTTTACCAATAAGAATGCGCTAATAATAGTTGAAAAAAGGAAGAATTTGCCATGTGAGGGAAGATTTAAAAAATCACATTTTGATCATTATTACTATGGCTTATGTCAGACATATTTTGCACCACTTCACATGAAGTACAGATGTAACAGGTGTTCTCACAGAATAAGCCAAAATAAATAGGATCAGAATCAAACCCTGACATTTTGTTGCATGGGACATATATACTGTTCCTAGAATCCTTAAATTCTTTGTATGGAAAAAGAGAGTCTGAGGACCAAGTCCATTTTGGGAGGCAGGAGGGTTCTCCACCAGCTGAGGCCCAAATGCTGCACTCCCTCTGAGGATGAAGGCTGGGTCTTCACTGATGGTGGCAAACTCCTGGAGAAATGAGCCTTTCCAAATAAAGGATCCATTCACCACAAAATTTGCTCCTTGGGAAGGAGTAGAAATTCAAGTAGAAGGAAATACCCTTCAACTTGAATTTGTGCTGATGGGGCTGAACAGCCATCTTAAATAAGTATCACTCAAGGCACAAGTCTCATTAAAGTCAATGGTCTACTCCTCACATCAGTAATCTTGGTAGAGTGGGGTCTTGCCTACTCATCCTTCACAGAGCACTGCAGATTCCTCTGAGACCATTTGTTACAGCCATTTTTTGCTCCCCTTCCAGTTGAGGAGTTTGGAAAGGTGTCAGAGGATTAGTACCATACAAATTGTGAGAGGGAAGTGGTAGGAACACTTCACAAAAAATAGCTTAGGGGGCCATATAGTATCTGGAATTAAATTTTATGGCACTCCATAAAATTGAAGTATGAGTCAAGGGTTAACAACCTTGAATTTTGCCCTTAAAATTAGTCCAAGAAAATCTACTTCATTATAAATAGGGTGGCACTGTATCGTGTCCTGTTGATTGATATGCCCAAGAGCTACCTTTGTCGGCAGTCTTTTAAGCAGCAATCCTTCATTTTGATCTTAATAGTGAGATAAGCACCTCCTTCCTCGTTGGGCTATCAATTTTTAGCTGCCAATACAGATGGATGGGGTCGCTTGTTGCACACACGGTGCCTCCCGTTGTGATGAATGTACAGTCAGCAATCATGGCCCTCCTCGTGACTAAAGCAGAATAAATGAGTGACCAGGGAGGCAAGGATGCATATAGTAATATTTAATGCAGGTGATATTAGAAGAGTGCAACATGAGTTTTTAACCAAAAGATTACACATAACTCTCAGTCTTTGTCCAGCCTTAAGACAAGCATTGGTAAATTTTTTAAACTATCTGCCAAAAAGCGATATTTCATTTTAATAACTTTTCAGTATTTTGCTCTAAGCAAATATTTAATGGATACTGTACAATATTTTAGCCAGGCTTTTCTTTTTTTCCTTTAATGTATTTGGGGATGAAATATCTTATATTTAAGGACAGCATCAACATGTACCATACCCTGTGTCTTGGCAGTGTTGGAGTATCACTTGTCTGTGGCAAACTCAGACATAGTTCACCTTTGTTTAAACTATAGCTTAAAACCCATCCCAAACTAAAAGTAATCAGCTGTACTGTCCCCTAATTGAGTACACTTTAGTACTCCCTCTGTCTGTGACAATCATTGCATTGCTCTTTCTAGGCTAAGGGATATTAAAGAAGTATTTTGTGAAGGATATTAATGCAGAGTCTTAACAGACTTTAGAAAATCAGTTTCCTTTTATGGCTGCCTCTCTACTCTGCTTTCTGTTTCCTTTCCTCTAGAGATTCCAAATCCAATTAAATGTGACTAGATGTAATTCCAAATTGTCGCTTTAGTCAATTAAACATATAATAATCTTGTGTACCTAATTACTAGCTCCAAAAGTTTATTTGTTGATGTAGTGCTATCAATGTGTACTCCTGCATGTTCCCCTTATCATCGCCTATATATTAATTGTGGTTTGACATTACTGTAAATTGAATTTGAAATTTCCCCCTAGTTAAAAGTCTCTCACAAACAGTAATCCCAATCCGGTTGTAATACCCTTTCAGAATGTACTTTCCAAGGCTGTATTATGTTCTCAATGAGATATAGCCAAAAATACATGGATTTAACAATAAACATTTCAAAACAGGCCCAGTATCAGGGGGTAACATATTGTTACAAACAGGAACTAAATCTTCCCTTAGATGTTCTCATACAGCTCCCATTAATTTAACTGGGAGAAAAGCAATTCAGTAGAATCCATGGATTTTTGCATAAGGACTGGATTTAGCCATAAGCTTTATCCAATGCTCATTCAAATCATTGGCAAGAATCCTCTTGACTGTGCTAGAACAAAGAGCAGTTTCTAATTGAACATCGTTAGCCCAGCCGGCACAGGATGAACAAAGGATAAAATCCACATTGCCTTGAAAATAATTGGCAAACTGCTCATGGGCTCCAAGTGGAGCCAGGGTTTAATCTCAGGAATGACATATGGACACTGTGGATGAAGCACAGGAGGTGAGCAAAGCACCCAGCTTTGCCTGCTTGAGCTGGTGATGGTTTTGAGGAAAGACCTTCAGTGTGTCCTGAGCTGCAAACAAGAAAACCCTGTAGCACAATATGAGGGAAGACTGAATGGATGTGTCCTGATATTCCATGCCTTTGATCCACTGCAAAGCTTGCAGCTCCCATGGCAGTGGCACTGGCTGCTCCACAGCTGTGTATGTGGGTGGTGGTTGCTTCTGCAGCCACCTCGACAGAAATAAGGGACTTCAAATCCAAATATAAGCCAGTCTGAAGCACTGAAACGTTGTATTTTTTTGCAGTCAGAGGCCATTTACAAGTGGTCATTTACAATCTGGGATCCCAAAGTTACATTGTCCCCCTGACTGCTGTCATTCCAGAGGTTAAAACTGTCGGGTCCTTAACCCTGAGCCAAGGCTTGCTTCTCCCAGCACTGCTTCCAGAGGAGCACAGAGCTCTGGACAAACCTGTCACCAATCCTTGGACAAGATGCTTCATCTTTTGCTGTTTCTCAGCCTCAGCTGTGAAATGCAGACACTCATATTTGACTGATTTACTGATTTGGTGTATGAGTCCCCCTGGCTCCATCGTTTGCTAATCCTTCACAGCCTGCACAGCACAATGTCACTCTGATCGTGGCAGAAGTCTCCAGGCATTGCTGCACTCCAGTTAAATGCCTTTTCTCTTTATTCTTCCTTCTTAATTTGTCCTTATTTAAATAATCAGAAGCACGCTTACATTTCCAGCATTCGTGTTTAGTTTTTCAACATCTTCTGACAGGTTTCCCTGTACTGCCCTATGCTGCATCAGGAATGGTGAGGCACAGACACAAAACCCCTCTGAGCCCTCTGATGCCTCCAGCCCAGTTTTGCTTCTCAATTCCACAGGGTCACAGGGAATGCACACAGGTCAGGAGCAATGCCTGCTACTGTGACCTCAGGGCTTATGAAGAATTCCACTACTTAGAAAATTCCACTTCTAAAAGAAACACAAGGATTAAGGCTCTGTGTATATGGCCTGTGTCCAACCCCAAATGCACCTAAGTCACAGACTTTTTCTCGAAGGTCTCCAAGGCTCAATGTACAGAACCAAAGTGACTTGTGAGATAGGGAACTATGAATTTCCAAAGGCAGGGACACAGATGATATTATCCTGTCTGAATAGGATTACAGGGCTGGGCACTGAAAAATACTTAGGGACCTAAACACTCAAAACCCAAAGGACCAAGTGAGATGTTTAGGAAAGTTAAAAGCCTGCCTCCCACTGAAATACATAAAGGCTTAAAGCACTGAGCTGGGGTCCTGATTCCTGGTGAGCACTTCTCCATATGGCCCATGGAAATCCAGGCAACAAAGATTTCCACTAAGAGACTGATGAGCCAGTGAGACACTCTGAAATCAGATTTAAGGAAAATATCTAGTTAAGGAAATACCATTTATAAAATTATTATTTAAGATCCTCACAGTGACCCAACTTATTAACACTTTGAAAAAGAAATCTCCCAATACATGAACTGATATTCCCAAACCAGAATGAGAGACCACTCCCTGCTCTGTCACAAATCAATATCATATATTACATGTGATGTGCAATGTTATGCAATGGACTTAGCTGCTCTGTCATGTGGGGATTTTGGACAAGTAATATTGATCAGCATCAGACCTCACTCTTTGTACATTGAGAGTGACTAAATAAGAGTTCAACTGAGCACAAGGAACAAAAGAATGGGAAAATAGCTCCTGTTTAGACCATGTAATGCATCTTTCTGCATAAAATGCCATCTTTTTTTTTTTTTTTTTTATAGCTTTAAAGATAGAGGGATTAATCTCTAAAGAACAAAGATATGTGCTTTCTTCCTACTTCTGACACAAGCACTTTATTGATATTCAGAAATATTTGCCTTGTATTTACAGAACCATCCACCACTAAATTTGAAATACATAAAATGTGACTGAGTAAGAACCGATGCAGTTTTGACAACATACCTTTAGGAACACCTTAGGGGATGTCAGAAAAAGGTAAAAAAAAGGGAGATTTCTTTGTTCAAGATGTATATTCTGTGGATTTTTCCCTATTTGCCAGCTCAATATGAATTTCCACACCATAACCAAACCCAGGTAGGTGATGTGGCAAGCCTGGATCCCAAGGTGTTCTGTAATCTCTGCTCTATCTGGCCACTTGGTGGTGCAGAATTATAAGATATATTTCTCCATGTGCTGGTGAGGAGCAGAACAGGGATCCTGAACCATCTCAGCCCATCTCCAGACATGCACAGGACTTGTGACAGCAGAGGCAAAGGCAGCTTTTGGTGCGTGACAGCTGCTGACACCAACAGCCTGTGCCCAGCCAAACCCTGTGCAGCAGCCACGCAGGTCTGTGACAGGAAAATGAATTGGTGAGGGTGTAGAAATAGGCAGAATTTTCTGGAATGCACCAAAGTGCTCCACTTCAAAGAAGACAAGAAATTAGCGTTGTTGCTAAATGTTTGTGTGTTCATTTACCATGGTGAATACTGGGAAATTCATGAGGGCAGGACTCAAGGTCAGCTCCTTAATCCTTGGCTGCTCCCCTTGAGCTGCAGAGAAAGGAGACAAGCCCAGAAGGGGAGAGGAGGATTTCTCTGCAGATGGCAGAGCCTCAGGAATAATCACAGCCTATGCACATTAGAGTAACTTTCACTCTCCTGTGCTATTCAGCCCTAATTGCGGCTAAGATCAAGAGGCTGAGAAATGGCTGAAAATTACCTGTGCATCTACCTCAGGTGAGCTCACCTGGATCTGCAGTAAGTGGTACTAACAGAGGGCCACAGCCACTGCACTGTGGTGTCAGTCCTGTGCAGACCTCCTGTTTGGGAAGGGTAAGTATAGCTCTGCTTTTTCAGTTTAACAGGAACTTTAATATTCCTATTCAGATCAGCTCTGATGCAGACACCTGGGCATTTAGAGATCTCTAATACAATAGCTCTGAGCCTGAGATTCAAGATGCAAAATAAGCTATAGTTCTCTTCTGGACGACCTTTCTTATTTTCTTCTGAGATTAGAAAAGAAAAGTGATGTTTATAACTGAAATAAGAAGAAGGTAGTAATTTTAAGGCAATTAGGCTATTTGAAAAGTGTACAAAATAATAATGCTTAATTTTTAAATACCTTCATATATTCTAATTACATGTAACCTCATTACTTTGATGGCATGGAGACATTTGGAAACTATAACATGAGGAGAGATAAACAGCACTTCAGAATACTGAGCAAATATAAAATTGCTACTGTCTCGTTTGACTTATGTGTAGAGTAGCCCCAAAATGGGGCAAAATATTACTATATGTGTGCAATATTTTAATGTTGCTAATTCCTGCAGAGGACTTGAAGTTCCTTTTGAACATTTCACTAGTGAGCCTTAAATGCATTGGGAAACTGCTATCAAACACTTCTGTCCTGCCAAACCCTCCCAGGTTGGTGATGGGGTACACTTGCTGTCTTTGCCCATTGCTAGAAAGCAGAAATAAGTTTCATATGAGGAAAATGGTCCCTGTATTTAGAATACAATTATTGTATTTATTATTATCTGTCCCATGGTTGCATGCAAGGAACAACTTTCTGCATGGTATCGAGATTGCTCTGCGATCATAAAAAATGTTTCTCATTTAATGGCAAGTGCCACTTAAGGACACAGAAGCTGCTTTTCCAAACGTGAGCTGAGAGATGCAGGGGGAAATCAGGAGCCTTTTAAAATGACAGGGTGATCAGGAAAACAGCTCCCTCAGCCCAGTGAGACTGGGCTCTCCATGACCTGGGAGGAAACAGGATGGGTGTGATGGACAGATCCCAGAAGGTGTGGGAGGAACTGTGCCAGTGCTGGCTTCACAGTGCAGCCTTTTGGGGAAGGAATGGCATGGCTGGGATGAGCTGCTGGTAACAGAGATGCAGTGAAACATCCAGAGGGACACTGTCCATGCTTGTTCTGGACTTGCTCTGGTCCCTGAGTTAGGGACAAGCCTTGTGCTGCCAAAGTTTGGGTTTACTTCTGGCAGGGGCTGTGGAAACACTAGAATTGAAGGCTTCCTCTTGCCTCTGGTGGGATCCTGCCTGATCAAGCTGCTGTTTGACAGCTTCAGGTGATAAAAAAGAATATGTGTGGCACAGAGATAATTTTTGGTAAATTTTAGACATGGACTAACATTGTATGTTGGTGTCATAAAAAATAATAGGCCATGTGGGCTTTCCTTTGGGCTTTGACTGATCCCAGCACTTGCCAGAGCTGCTTTCCTAGGCCAGGTTTATGAAGTGCTCCCAGAAGTGCTCCACTTCTGAGGATGGAAGTCACAAACCATCAGAAGCTCTTGGACCCTTTCCACATGGGGAAAGCCAGATCCAATTTCATTCATTTTCCCATTTCATTCCTAGTCCTGGGCCATGTGTCCACCTGGCACTGAGCTTTGGGATCAGTGCTCTGCAGCCCCTGGGTGGTCAGTGGGCTCTGAGCCAGTAGCTCCTGAAATAATGGTGTAAAATGAACCTCCCCATCTGTGGGAGCACTGCCTGTCCATCCCTGTCCTTGCTGGTGAGCCCTGAGGATTCTCTGTCATCACAGGTGGGTGGGGGGGTTCTGTTGCTGTAACAACAGATTTGCTTGGTTTTTTACTGGAACTGGATTTTTAATTTTTTTTTTTTCAGTTTAGAAAAATGGAAACAATTAGGCTAGAGACAGAAGATAAACTTTCCTGTTTTCCCAGGAGGAGGCTCAGGCAGGATGCACAGGCAGGTAGCACAGTGGCAGGTGCGGGCAGGAAGCAGGCAGCTGCTATCCCCAACCCCAAGGATTTACACATCTTTCCTTAGCACAACTGTGTGCCTCATAAAACAAACCTAGGCATAAAAACTAACCCAAATAATTCACATTGCTTTCTCACACCACCTTTTTGAGCCTGGCTGAAAGGGGGCACAGACCTGAGCTTCTATAGAGGGGTGAGGTTTACTGCTTGCAGAGCTAGTTTGCTTTTCAGCTGATGGGATTGTATAGATTATATGATTTTAATTTTTTTTTTTAAACCAGAATGTCAAAAAGCTGAGTCAGCCATCCCACAGCTATTAAGATCCTAAAACTTCTTCCTCCTTACGGATTGCTTACCCCTACTCTATGCAGTCAGATGAAGATGAGTTGTTTGTTCTGGCAGAGGGACAGACAGTCTGTTTTCCCCTACATGTATACAACTAATTTCAAGTCACTGGTGTTCCAACTGGTGATAAAAGAGCTATCTTAAGCTTTTCACAGAACACAGTGACACTGTTAAATCAGCAGAGCGTTTTGATTAGCAGAAAGAGGAGAGCTATACAGCTTAATGAGAAAAAGGGGCAAAATACCTTTTGTACTTGGAGGTTTAAACCCCTAGTTTTAAAGGAAATAGGTGGCTGTATTTTTCTGTAAGTTGCACATTTTCACCTTACTGCTGATCCAAGGCTATTCAGTGTCAGCAATAGCCTGCTCTGTTTGAGTAAGGAAGAAAAATTGCTCTCATGCCTTGTTGCTCATCTGGTTAGATCTTTTCCTGTGGATGTGTAACAGGCAGCTGTGAGAGCACAGCCCATGGGCTTGGAGACTTGAAGGACACATAGGCTCTGCTAACTTATCTCCAGGAGCTTTGAGGCTCACTTTTTGGTGCATGTTCCTTTTCTATGACTCTCGTCCTTGAAAGTAGGGGTGGGTGGTTTCTCTTCTGTCCTTAGAGACAGCACAGACCTCTGAGGTTCTTCTGTGGCACATACCCTGGCACAGACATGTCCCTCATCTCATCTTTCCCTGGGGCAGCTGTCACAGAATCATTCAGGTTGGAAAGGTCCTCTGAGATCATGCAGACCAGCCTTGGACTGATCACCACCTTGTCATGCAGACCATGGCACCTCCAGGAATGGTGTCCTTACATTGCCAGCAAGGTCAGGTTCTCCTTGGCCTCCTCCAAGAGCATTTTCCTGGTTTTAAGACAGAAGTTAGCCCAGGATCCTTTCCTGTGTCTTCCATTCTGGTTATTGAGGGATTTTTTTGATCAGCTGTGACAATGTGTCCTTTGGCAGGACACCTCCAGTTGATGCTGTTGGAGGCTGATCCTACAGCTAAATGCCTAAAATTTCCTGGTAATTCCAGACCAAATTTATACACAACACATTTGTGCCCATTTGTTTAAGGTCTTTTCATTGAAATGGGTTTTCTCCCTGCTGAGGTTTAAATCTTCACTGTGTTTGTCCAGAGCAGTTTTCCAACATGACCAAAAGAAGGAAAATACATTTACTAAGTGGCACCTTAGGGAAAGTGGCTGCAGCACTTTGGAGTTGTTTGCAGATGCTGTGACTCCACAGGGGTGTTTCTGGGACTGCTTTGCAGTGCCAGATGGCCTTAGGTTGCACTCTGCATGGTGCCATCCCATCCCTGGGCTATCCCAGAGGGGTCCCTGTGCAGCTGACAAAATTCAGAATACATGCAGATATCAGAGTCTTTACATTAACTCAGACCTCCTTGCATTTAGGCTCCTTCCTGTGCTTATTCTCCTGGTACTGGGCTGTGGGAGTGAAAACTGCACTCAGAGGACTTTGAGAGACGTTTGAATTACAGTTGACCCCTCTCTAACCTCTGACTTTCTCTGAACCAGAGAATTCAGTCTGGCATGTCTTCAGAGACAAGATCTCAGGGGATCTCAGCTTGATGGGTAGGCTGAGTCAAATGTGATTATCCGTGGTGTTTGTGCCAAGCTGAACTGCTCCCAGGCAGCCACTGCTGCTCACACACCCCTGCACTGCTCTGGGGGTGCTCCATTTAAATCCAAAAACTTTAAATCCAGAATGAGGGGTGAGAAGGCAAGGGATGCCCAACAGCAGAAAAAGGAATAGAATGACCACTTTCTCATTAAAAAAAAAAAAAAAAAAAAGGAAGCAGAAATAAATGATGGCTTATGGTTACAAACCCCGGGTTTGTATTTGCAGGAGGTCCCCATGGCCTGGGCTGTCTGTGATGAGCTGAGTGCACTCTGCACCATGAGCAGGGCTTGACTGAGCCCAGTGACTCCAGAGACATGACAGAAGTGGTGCTAAGCTTAGTTTAACACAATCTGCAGAAGCAGCTCTGCACAGTTTCTATAACACTATGTTAAACTAGGCTAAACTCTGAGTACTGCTACAGTCACTGCTTTTGGAACCACGCTGGAGTCAGTCTGTCAGAGTGTTCCTCTCCTTTACAAAATACATAATCTCATTGAAAATCATCTAGTTTCCTGAAAGCTACTCAATGTGGGGAAAAAAAGGCTGACAGTGTTCCCTCCTGCCTGCTGAGGTAGTAAATTTACTGATTCCTTATCTGCAGTGACACCAACCACAAATTTATATTTATTTTTGAAATCATATTTATGAACAGCTTCTCTGTTCATATCATCTTCTCAAATATGCCCATTTATTTGTATTACTTCTCAAGAAAGCTCAGTTTTTGAAAGCATATTTTGAAAAAAAACGCCCAAAAATTTACTACTGTTACAATTTTTAAAAATCTTCAACCTGACTTAAAGGGAAAACCCTCCTTTCCTTCCCAGCACCCCAGAAAAATCCCCTTTTTCACTTCATCTGTTGGGATAGTGGTGAATTTGGGGGTTTGAAAGTTTCCTGGGCAGGATTCCCCACCTGTCACAAAGGAACATATGGTCCTAACAGAGCTCTAAAACATCTGGCTGAGCAGTGAGCCTCACCTGTTGATAATTCAGTAGATGAAAATTTCTGCGTGAATCAGCATACCAACAAAATTTCAGGAAGAAGAGACAGTTCCCAGATCTCCTTTTACATCTCACTGATAACAATCACAACACTTTATTGTTTTCTCACAAAGTGTTTCTCTTTCTTAGCTTGAAACAGCTTTGTCTGAATAGTGAGCTGTGTTTTGAGATCAAAAAACAAAGGTTTGGTGGCTTTATGGTCAGGGGAAATATTCCAGATGTATCTGAAATTGCATTTCTTAAGAAATTTAGAAAAAGTGTTTTGTGTTTCTTGCTTGGGGAGGTGATTTCTTCTGCTTGTACTGTCGAGTGAAAGCCAGGGGAGATTACTTTGACATAATCTCAGTGTGTGTCCTGCTGAAGGAAAAGTGCTGGTTCTGCATTCTTTGGCAGAAGTCCCGCACAGAAAATTGAAGTTCATCTTCCCAAATCCTCTCTGCAAGTCTGCCTGGTTAGAGTCTTCTCCCACTCCTGTGCTGTTTTGCTGCTGTTTTAGTGGCTCCAGAGCTCTGCCTCCAGCATCCATCTTAAAGGATGAGCAAAGTGACCCTTTCAGTCTCTTGCCTAATTCACATTGGCTGCTCTGCCATTAGTTACCTAATGATTTGTGAAATATTTTGTGATATACCTTGTGGTCTTCAGCTGAACAGTCCCTTGTAAATGTCTAATGCTAGGAGTAATGGTGATACATAGCAAGTCACTGTTGCTTTTCCTCATGCATTTCTCTTTCATTTAAGCATCTTAGGTGGTTAAAAACTTCTGTTGCATGGTGAAACTTCGAGTTTTTTTGGCAGCATCAGTGTAAGCACACAAGCAGAGCTTCCTCTTGCAGGCTTTCCTCCTGCCAGCAGTTCCCATTCACACCAGCAATCTCTTCAGCTGTACACAGGCTAAATTTTGCAGCATACCACAGTGTACCCTGAGATCTTGATTATTTTTTTTCCTCTCACTCTCTCTTTTTTTTTTTTTTCCTCCTCTCCCCACCCTTCATTTGGAGCACATCTGAGCACACCTTTCACTTCCAGGGAGTGTGGGTGTAACTTTTATCCAGCACAGCTCTGGGACGTGATCAGAGCTCACACCAGTGCCCAAGAATGAATGAATGCTCCTACATGCATTTGCCTAATCATAACTAGGATGTAATTAGGATTATTCATGTTATGACAAAGAGGAGGATTGGATCATGTGCACAAAGCCAGCCCAGAACCCCCACTGGTTTTGGAAATGCCTGGATCTAAGATGACAGCCTTGCTACTGAGAGCTGGAATGAAAGGGATGTAGAGAATCCATCCAAGAGCCACAAGCAGTGTCATTTGCAGCTTCAGAATCTCTCTGTAAGCACCAAAAGCAAGCAGCTTGGTGTAGGTGATGAGAGAGGTTGGGTTCAGAATAATGCTCCTTTGAAGCACAAGCAACAAATAAGTTTAAATTTTTATTTCTTAAATCATTAAAAGCTCCTAATAGTCACAGTTTAAGACACATGCTGTAAGTACTTATTCTATACAACTCCACACTGTCTCAAATGAAATATGGGCTCTTTCTCTTGACAGCTGTGATATAGGAACAAGCATTATTAAAATTTTTATTGAGGTTATATTATAAATGCAATTTCATTAGGGTCTTGTGTATTGCTCTAGGGAAAAAAAATCCTGTGGTAACATTTTATATTCCTTTTAGCTTGTAGATAAGGTAATCAAACCTGCTGCAGCACAACTTGATATTAAGCCCTGCCTCTGCAAACATGAGTGGCAGGTGCCTGGCCCATGTACCTGGAGAAACTGTGCATCTGGAATGTATTCAATGTTAACTTGGAAGACTCTGAAACACTTTCTGCACAAGTGATAGGTTCTGCGTGGGTGGACCTTGGCATGTTTCTTAGACCTTAACTTTAATAGATGCAGTTCCAGGTGTAACAAATTACAGGCTTTAAGTCAATATCAGCAAAGATGAAAGAGTAAAAATAGCAGCAGCTCAGCAGCTGGATTGGCAGGCAGGGTGGCCTTTGATGGGAGCAAGGGGAGGGCAGCAGTGACAGCTCCTTCTGCAGCCAATTAGTTCCACCTGTGAGATCTCCAGGAAGGGACAGGGCTCTCAGGCCAGCAGCACTTCCCCCAGTCCTTGGGAAAATGCTAAACAGACGGTGTGCTAACACACAAAGGTTAGTATTTATCATTTCATACATGCTTTATGGAGTATTTAATGATAGATTAGGACTTCAGCAAAGAGATTAACACTACATTCTGTTACAATGAAAGCTTGCAAACCCGCTCTTGTTTCCTCATTGAGAGCTTTGAATATCATGGTAACATAAAAAACTACTGCTGTTATGATTTCAGTATATTAATAATCACAGACCTAATCCTTTTCCTGACCAAATCATCATTCATCCTCTTGAAATTAGGATATAAATATAGATGCAAACACATTCAGTTATGAATTCTCATTTATGGAAACATACAAAGCATTTTAGAGGACCAACACCTGTCTCTTCTCTATGTATTCAGCACTCATGACCTGCATGCCTGTGGTCTTCAGATGGAGCTTTTAAAATAAGTTAAAACCTAAAAGTACCTCCAAGATGCCACAGACTTGTGAATCAAATTAGCTGTGCAGGTTTTCTCCAGGGCACACAGGAGAAGGCCTGAAGCTCTGAATGGTTACATTTGCATTTTCCAGCAACTAGATAAATAAGAATATTTCTGTTTTGGCACAGTAAACCCCACTCTGTCTGAGCAGAGCTGCTCTGTGCCTCGGAGATTCAGACCTGCTGAAGACCACCCTAATCTGCTGTAGCATCTCAGAATTCCAACATGTGAAAAAGATGCTCAGAAAACTGTGTTGAGAGAAAGCATCACCCTGCAGGAGCTGCCTCCCTGGGAGGAAGGCATGTGTGGAAAAGCAGTGACAAATGATCTCATAACTTCAGGCATTACTGGAGGAAGCACAGAACTTAGTGACTGGGGGCACATCTAAACACTCCACTAATACACAGTGCAAGAAACAGCACAGGATGTTAAAAATTAGTTGCTCTTAATGAGGGAATGAGTCACTCTTAGCAGTAATGAAAAGAGAATGCCGACAGCAAATACTGCAGCTCTTGGCCAAATGTGGTTTAGATGTGAGGTTTGGGCAATACTGATGGTCCCCAAATCAAAATGACCAGAACATCAAATAATGTCTGCATTTAATAACTTGATCAAACCAGTAATACTTTATGTAGATGGCAACTGGTACTTCTGCAAGCTGTTTCAAAGGAGATTATTGCTGCTGTAAACTGTAGTCACCACTTGATAATGATAATATTGATTTTTTTTTTTTTTTTAATTTTTAAAATTTTACCCCTCCTCTCTAAATTATGGCTTCTACCACAGCTAAGCAGTAGCACTATAAAGGGAAAAAATTAAAAAATCAATGATTCCCTGGTAGTTAGCAACACATTTTCTGTAAGACTTTGAGCAGGATGTGCTGGGATAGGCTTATCATAAATATAGAACTGTGGCAGATTTTCATAGGACTAGATATCAGCTCTCCATTTTTCCATCTTTATTTTTTTTTTTAACTCGTCTTGAAGAGATCAACTTCTTGTCTCAATCTATAAATTCTATACTCAAAAATAATACAGCATGCCCTAATATCTTGAGCAAACAGCAGAAGGCTACCTTTGACTCCTGGTGTTAGGATTGATTTTGCTACACTCTCTGAAGCCTGTATACTAGAAATAATTTCTGCTGTGTTCCTACTTTTCCACAAAATAGCCCTTTGCTGTGCTGAGGCTGCTCCAGACCAGTGCCCTTTGTGCTCATTTCATGCCAGGTGTGCACCAAAGCTGTAAGAAGCTGCCACTTTATTTTTTAAATCTGACTCTGATGTGCTTCAGGTGATTTTGGTGAAAAGAAAAAAAAAAAAATGGAAAGAGGAAACAAAGGATTGTGCAAACAAAGGTTAAGAGGAAAACCCTAATTCCAGGAAGTTTTCCTTCAAATAGGAGCAGATGGTGAATCCATCTGGCCAGGCAGAAAAACGCCAGGCTGGGCATACTGAGAATGGGCCCATGCTCCAAGACCCACCTCCAGCCATGAGCATCTTGATACTAGGCTGGTTAATCCAGTAATTAATTAGGAGGGCTGAGTTTCAAGAGTGAGGCTTGAAAGGAGAATTGGGAAAGGAAGAAGGTGATGGGCACACTGGCTGCTGCACAGTCAGGACAATGTCTACATGAGCTCTGTGCCATGAGCAGAAGTATCTTTGGTCTTTTTACTCATGTGGCTATCATGGGAGCTTCACCTAAAAAAAATGTAGTTTCAACAGAAAACATCTGAAAATGCTCTGAAAAACTCTTATTTTGCCCTGAGAAAACTTTAATCAGCAAAACTGCAAATAAAGTCACTACATCTGAAGATTAAAACTTGTGTTCTTGCCAGGTTTTGCCCTCATCTGTCAAATGACTAGGCTAAAGTAAACTTGAAATAGATTTTCATTTATTTTTCATCTTCACTGTAATCCAAAGACTGCCCTGTTAAAAGCCTTTCGTAAATCATTTGGTCAGTTTTTCTCAACAAAACAGTCTTTAAGTAATGCTGTATATCAGCCTCTTTTTTGACGTTTTCATTTCTTCATCTTGACATCTTCTCTTAAAAATAATACAGGGTTTGTCCTATTATTTTTTTTCAAACTGTGAGGAGAAGGGAAGAAGGCTTCAGCTCACTCCTCACCACAGCAATTGGAGTATGCAAATCAAAGACATACACATCACCTTGCCATTTTCTTTCCAAGTTTTCCTTTCAATCTCACTGCCCAGTGTTAGGAGAAGAGATGTGTCAAAAAACCTGGATTTCTACATCAAAACTGGATGCTGGAAATCACATTGCCTTTTTCGAAGGTGCACAGTCTCTGTCTAATTCCTTCCCAAATGCAGCTGAGGTTTAACTCTAATTTGACTGACCTGAAGAATTGCCTCTGCTACGATCCACCACATCATTTGTGTTTGGCCTTTGCAGGCCAAGAAAAAGTCAATGATGGTTGTATAGATGAAAGAAGTGAAAAAATGCACTTTACTACTCAAGCAGATAAACTCATTTTTCTTCTTAGTACTGTGAGTAAAAGCTGGTTGGGTTGTGGATGTATGTGCAGTTATTTCTTTAATAAGAGTAGCAGCCTTTTCTTTTTCCTAGTTATCCATACATTCCTGAGATGCTGTGGAGTTTAATAGTCGACTATAATTGGCTGTTTAGAGAGGAATTAGGGGATTTATCAGAAGTAGAAGTGCAGTTCTAACACAGCTTGTGCTGTGGGTGGGTGTTTCAGGATGCTCTGAGGGGCTGCACAAATGCAGTCACTGAGCTCTTCTTCACCACATTAAAGACAGTGTCAGTGCAAGAAATGTGCCAGGCAGCATTCAGCAGAGCCATGTCTGCAGTTGCTGTAGACTAATACAATGCTCTTATCTTCAGTAAACACTGTCAATCAGTACAGCTGGGGATCCATCCCAAAATATTCATGGATGAACCTGACAAATCCTGTGTAATTACACTGAACTTCAAATTTCTTCTTTTTCCTTGTTTCATCTCTATGGCAGGCAGATTATTGTGTGCTCTGTATTTCTAGTCTTACATCTGTTCGAGTCTGCTCTGCTCTGTTCTGTGATCCCAAGGGCAGGTTTGAGAGTTCAGCTCTACCAGAGAAAGCCAAATTCCTGAATCCCACAGTAGTCAGGAATCAACCTCATCATGTTTTTCTGCAATTTGCATGTGACACAATGTTGAGATTTTCTTTTAGTTTTATTTGAGGACCTCATGGTTGCACACTTGCTTATAGCCAACTTTGTGTCCTAAACCATTTCTCTTCCCAGTGCTGTTGTAGGGAGTTAAGAGGGCTGTGTCTTGGAGGCACAAAAGCTTGTGAGCATCCTTCCTCTTTGTGAGGGTTTACCAAAGATGATGTCTTGAAGAGGGGAAAACCTGTTTGAACAAAGTGATGGAAATATTTGGTTGGCTTGTGAGAGCAGCCGTGCAGAAACTCTCTCTGCCAGAGGACAAGAGTGAGGTGGTTTTGGTGCTGGTGGGGATTAGCAAATAAAAGGGGAAGTGGATGAAGAAGTGAGAGAAGCAGGGCCTTTCTCTCAAGGCTGATTTCATCCTCTTGGTGCCTGGACAATTTCAGGACCATTGGTCCATGGGGAATTTTCTTTCTATAGCCACCAAATGCCTGGCTGTGACTGTGCCCATCCTGCTCTGTACTTGGGGATGTTTTCCCTGGTCCCTGAAGAAGGGAGTGCCCTTCCCTCCCTGCCCTGGCCACCCCTTTTAAAGAATATGCAAAATCAGATAACATCAGAAATATAGAGAAAAAAGCTGGAGGACAAAGGGGCAAGGATTAGTTGGCAGGTGTATCTACAAGAGGAGCTACATGGAACACTGCTTATCCAGGCAAATTTGGCAGAATCCAGAATGAGTGTCTGATAATCTGATAAATCACAAGGAATCCCTGTCAAGATAATCATCATCACTAAACAAAACAGACCGAAAAGCTTCTACCAAACCTGGGTGGATGAAGGAAGAGGACCAAATCCTCTTACAATGAAGGAGGGTGCTTGAATTGTCTTTGTGCAGTTAGATTTTTTTTTGCACAACCCATCAGAAATAAATGCAGTTATGGCATCTATGGGCAAGGACTGTCTGCACAGAGAAACCATCTCATGATGTTTTCGTATTTAAACAGACAGGAAGGGAGGAAGTGTGGGTTCCCAAAAAAGGTTTCACACAACGCCTTTTCTCTGTCAGTAAAGTGAAATATAACTGCCATGCTAAAAGGTTTTGCAGCAGCAATTTGCTTTGAATTGCAAGCATAAGATAAATGTGCCATACAGGTCTCGATTCCTGAGCTGTGAAGGTGGTAAAAAGGAGAATGTTCTCTGGTCCAGAACAAAAAGATATTTAGAAATATCTTGTTTCAAAGCTCCCAAAACATCTTAGCATAAGTGGAGACACTCTGCATTCCCTGTCTTGTTCTCATAATGTGTTGCCCTCTTGTTTTCCAGCTGTACCACCAAACTTCCTGATGCCATTAGCGCTGCTGTCATGTTCAGTGTTGTTAATTTTCTTTCTACAAGGAGCTGTATGTCTTCCAGGCTTTTTTTTTCCTCCCAAAGTGTAGATTTTCTTAATAGGATCTCACCACGAGTTGTGCAGATAAAAGTTTTTGCAAAGTAGCATCATCAAAGTCAAGCCTTTGGCCACAAAGGAGGAAGTCTCAGCCCATAGAATGAGAACTATGCCAATGATATGTCCACCTGGAAATAACATGAGTCAGAACTGGGAATCAGAATCTGGAGCATCCAAAAATGCTCATTTAAAAAGTAATAAAAATTTGAAGTACATAGAAATATTTGAGATGCTGCATGCGATGGAATTATTTTTAAGAGTACTTCTAGTTTATATTATCCAGAGCATCTCAATGGAATAGCTCTGTATTAATAATATCTCATCTATTATGTATATTGCAATATGCCTAATACAATCGCTGAAGTAATTTGGTGTTGCTAATTCTTCTCTTTCTTTTCATTCCCTTTTCTGAAGGGGTAAAAATATTAGGAGAGTAGTTAAGAGCAAAGTATACATTGCACTACAGACTTCCCACATATTAGGAGTATCAGTCATTACATTTCTTGTTTTTCTGTTTCAGCTTAAAAATCTCTGCTTTTCTAGAGCTCTTCTATTCTGCATCCATTTTAATGCCCACTGACTGCACTGTATCATCACATAATTGCATTATTTATTTTTGATTATTTAATATTTCACTATAATTCAATTTTCAAGTTACTTTAATATAGTCCTATTTTAAAGGTGTAAAATAAGGAAGCTATGGAATGCAGAAGTAGCTGAATATTGAATTTTAAGTCTGAAATTTTGGATAATCTGGGTTAAAGGGTCCTGGCTGATGCAGTCTATAATACATTGACCAAAATCAGACGTCTTTTGAGATGTCTTTTCTTCTGACAGATAGTGCATAAAAGCTTGATCACTATTAATTATTTTAGACCTTTTGTAAGTGTTTGAAAAGTCACTGGGAAAAATGCAGAGGATTTAGAAGTAAATCTGTGAATCTTCAGCTGTTTTAGGCTTTTCCCCCCACTGTGCCTCCAAAAGAGATTCCCCCTGTTAACTCATCACTAAAGCAATCGTGTACTACTTAACAGAGGTGCTATTTTCTACTTCATGTGTCTCCCTATGAATTGTGCAAAAGGCATTAGAGAGCCCTGCCTTCCACTGAACACATAAAAAGCAGAGCAGAAAAAAGCTTTGCAGATTTATTGCATTCTCTGTGCATAGCCTTTCTGGGAGGGAGGGAGGGAGAGAGTTGGCAGTGGGTTGTGCTGTGGAGCAGAGTCTGCAAGGACACAGAAAAATCTTTTGCTGACCCCCAAAGATCTTGAATAGCTCCTTAAAACTCTCCTCATTACCATGAACTTATTTTCCAGGCATTACCTAAAGGTAGTACTGAAGAAACATGTTATAAAATCTGGTTAATCCTCCTCCCCTCAACCTTCACATTTACAATTTCCAGATCAAGGGAAGGAGGATGGGGAATGAATCCAGGGATGCTCTGGTAGGAGTCAGGTCACAAACATCCTTCCAGAGGACACTTCCCAGTGCACCTCCCACTACCTGTGGCAGAGGAGCAATCCCATTGGGAAGAGGTGTCACTTTGCAACCCATGGTGAGCAGCCTCTCTCCTGCTGATTTCCAGAGGAGTCCCGTGTGTGCCATGGGCATCAGGTGCAGTGGCAAAAAGCATCTTTCCAATAGAAAGGTTCTGTTTGATTTTCCCAAGTGCAGACAGCAAGGCAAAGGCTCTCAATGTAGATTCATTTTTATCTTGCTTGGAGGGTGAAAAAGTGAGATAAAAAAACAACACAAAAAGAACCCAAAAAACAAACACCAAAACCCAACAACAATAACCTATAAGGGGATATAAAATCTCATTGAAAAAGTTTCTGATGTTTTGAAGAATCTCCATCTTCAATTGTCCCAGAGTTCAGCATGGCTCTCTCAAATTTCCAATAAAACTGAATCTTAATGATTGCTGAGCTGTGCATGTGGGACACCAAGGGTTGTTTTTCCATATGCTTTCCTGTGGCTTTCTGGGTGTCTGTTGTGCCTGGCCTCTGAAGAGCAGGTGGAACTGGGGGACTGTTCTGCTGAAATGCTGTGCTCTGCTTCAAGGCTGTTTTCATTTGGGGCAAAAATTCAACCACTGACATTATTAGGCTGAGCAACATAAGGCCTAAGTACTAATCTGAGGTTTCTTAGTCAGTTCTTGACTTCTCAGACCTTCACTGTTTTGCCATCTGCTATAATTGAAAATTGCCTTCTGCAACCAAAGGGAAAATCTAATTTCTCAGCAAGCCATATGGGGTTATTAAGATCATTAAACCCTGGTATGCCATAATGCCTGGGCCAAAAGGACCACAGGGCACGTAAATATCATGTGATTCATTTTATAGCTTCAGACTGCAAGTTAGGAATTATTCTGATGGCTATCTTATGATGAAAATTGCTGGTCAGGTAGGTTGTGGCAAATGTTGCTTGGTGAGGTCAATCCATGGCAGGTTTGCTCAGAGCTGTGATGGATGAGAAGTAGTTTTAATAGTTTTTGATCACAAAGGGTAAATCTTTTGCATCAGCCTGACAAATGATCAGAACCCAGTCAGTGTCCTCAATTGGATCAGTGATGCTAAAGGCAGCCTTGAATATTAAGAAATTAGAGAAGACAACTTCCACTTTTTAGGAGGACCCAGACTTGGCTTCTCATACAGGACCTAAAGCTGATATAATTTGGACTCCCTTTCTTAAGAATAGGAAAGCTATTCCCCTACAGATGCCTGTTTATGAACGCTTTAAAACTGAGCTCCTTAATTTTTTATTCTATTTTCTGTTTCTGTAGCTGTGATATTTTATAAGATTTCTCTCTAGCAAAACCCACTACTGTGTATTTGATGCAGCTATGGGGGAGAATATTAAAGCTGATTTTTTGTTAATAGGGCTTCAGAAATGAATGCAGGAGCCGTGAAATTTACATGAAATTAAAGAAAGAATAGCTCAGTAAATGCAAATAAATGCAGGAACAAATATTTTAATTTGGATTCATGATTAACGCCAAAGGATTACCAGCAAACCATTACAATGTGGTGATGACATAAAAACTCAATGGGAATAAAAATTCTATATTCTATATGCACTAGTTAACTGATGACAGGAAGCTATTTTTAGCAGGACAGCTCAGAGTAATTTAATCTTTTATTTTTAAAAAAATACATAGCAATTGATTGTATTTCAGGTTTTGTCTCTGCTAATTATGTCTCAGAATATTCCTACTGGTATAGCATTGTATCAGTTCCTTCATTGTAAAATGTGCCCACTATGATCAATAGATTTATTCCCATTCTTCAAGTTATTAAATGAATTTTATTGAAAATAGGCATTACTGATTGCCACTTTTCCTTGTGCTGTGTAATGAAAGGAGTTAGGAACAAATTGGTATGATTATATGTAAGAATTACAGATAAGGAAAAAAGGGAAAAATGTTTCCCTCCAGTTTTCCAGTGATCTCCATCTGACTGGATTTATTTTCTCACTGTGTCAGGGGCTTCTGTTTCAAGACAATAGAAACCAAAATAGGTCTGGATCTGGATAGGCTTTAACTTCTGTAGCACTGGGGTCATCTTATTTTACTATTTTGAAATCAAGATAAATTAAATGAGGTAAAAAAAACCGTGTTCCCTCTTCTGTTTTACCTGTCCAAATGGCTTTTGCATTTAAGTGTTCTTGGAAGCCACAGTTAGAATAAGAGAGCAATATTTATAATTTTCTCCAAAAGTGGGAGTCCACTCAAATTTTCTATGGGTATTTTTCCTTTTCTTTGAGAAACCACGAAAAAGCATGGTTGATTTTTAATCTGCACAAGGTGTGCATTTCTTTCAAAGCTTTTGTTGCTTTCTAACTACTCCTGGGCACTGAGGCTGCCTTGGGAGCAGTCTGAAGGATGCACACCCACAGCATGTGCAGGTAGGCATGGCTTTCCAAGGCAGAGCTGCTTGGCAAAGGGGTGGGGATGGGAGCTGAGGACCTTGGCACTGGGTCAGGATGCTCACACAACCCATCAGGATGCTCAGATATCCCATCAGGATGCTCAGACATCCCCTGGCTGTGTGTGCAGGTGAATGAACCTGCTGCCACCATGGCATTTCCACACCCCACGTTCCCCCTCCCCTCTGCCAGGAGCTTGTGCCTCCTCTTTGCTGCAGCCACGCTTCTTTGGCTACATTCATTTGAGATGGCTGTATGAAGGAACCCTCACCCTGCACTAATTGCAGTGTCCATCTTCATACATCTCAAACATGGAAAAGAATGAGCAGGGGCCTCAATAATGAAGTGTTTGCTGGCACGACGTGCACAGAAATGATTGTTGTGCCTGATTGCTAATTAAAGGCAGCACAAATCCAGCAAAGTCCTAACTCATCTGAAACTAATGGGGATTTTATCTCCACCATGTGCAAGTTTTGTTTCTGGTTTCTTTATGCACTGCTGGTAGTGCTGGTCTTTGATGTGGATCACAAGTGAGCCCAGGAAGGAGTATGCAATGGAAATATTTGAAGCCATCCCTGACCTAATCTGGCTTGAAGGAGATCAAGTGCTCATAATATTGTTACTGTCATATGAGGGTGAACATGTTTGTATTTGTCTAACTTCAGTCTCAAGTGTGCCATGAGCTATGGATGTGTCTTCCCTGCAATATCCTTCCCCTCTGCATTATAGGGCAGTAATGCATGCATGGCTGTTGTGGCTGAATGTCTCAAATTCTGAGACTCAGTCCAATCTAAGCACCAGTGCCATGGGATAGTTGTGTTTTTATTGATTCCTCTTTTCTCATTATTAGACTGATTCCTCCTGCACAAGATTTATTCATAGGCTTTGCCTAATTTTTGCTTTCAGCCATACAGTGTATCTAATCAATATTTATTTTCACCTGTGTGAGTGATTCCATAGCAATACCAGGCTTCCCAGTTTCCAAGTAGCAGATTAGAAGCTCTGCCTCAATATCAGGGGTAGTAGTGGAAACATCATCTGGAGAGGTCTTCAAAGGATCATTTACAGCAATGCCTTTAGAGCAAAGCTGTACAAGAAACAAAGCCAGTATAAATTGGTAAGACACGATTTCTTAGAAGCAAATTTGGTAACTGATAAATGGGGAAAACTGAAGTAAAATATACCCTGGTTTTAACTAAAGTTAACTACAGAAATCTGTGCAAATATATTGGAACATAACACAAAATATGGTGTGATCTTCCCAGGAGAGATAGACAAGAAAGCAGAGAATACACTAAAACCTAAAATAACACTGTTGGGGAAAGATATACTTTCTTTCCTGTTTTCAAAAATTCAGGCTCAACTTCAGGCTCCCCAAATCTGTGCCTGTCTTCAGGTCAAGGTCGAAGGAGTTGTCAGAGCTATTTCCTTACTTCAGTAAAGCACTGGTGAACTCTGCCTCAGTCTCACAGGTGGAAAGGCAGAAAATGAAACAGGGCAAGGAAAGTAGAAAATCTCCCCCTCATTTAATGGGAGGACCTGTCCTTCCAGCAAACTGCTACAGAAAGTAAAAAGGATAAGATCAAGCATCTTTCCTCCTTCTTGAGTCATACAGAATTCAACAGAGACATCATATTTTCTGTTGAAAAAGATACTCTTTTCCTGATAGATAAATCACCTGCTGTTCACCACAGTTGGTGACTTTCTCATTAAATAATGTTCTATTTAATAATGTGCATCATTAGACTTAGGTAATCCAGAACTTCTTAAAATTTCAGTGGGCTCTCAGCACTGGCAGAGTGGGCAGGGCCACTTCCAGTCCTCAAATCTCTTCTATCGATCTGCAGGCAACCTGATTTTGTATTGCCAGAAAGTAGTAAAAATTAACTTTTAGTTCTTGAGAAAATTCAGCTCTAAGAAAATAGATTAAGTCTAAGAGCCCTGTCTTTAAGGACAATAACCATATAGTGCTGCTAATGGAAATGCAATTGAACACCCTTTGCTTGGATAAGCATCCCTAACAGGATTGTTTAGTGTGCAATGATTTCGTCTAAGTGACTTCACTGCGAATCAGCTTTAAAAGTAGATTTCTAATGAGGATTAACAAAGTAATATTTATCTGGGCTGTGTGCTTAGACTCTTGGATCATGCTGAGGCCAGTGCTGAGGACCTGGAGCCTGAGGTGGATGAAGGCAGCCTCTCCTTCAGGATTATTGCCAAGGGATTCTCTCTTGGGTCTGCTTTGCCCCTCACCACAGCTTTAAAGTGGAAGGAGGAGCATCTGGCTTTTTTGTCCAGCTCCTCATCCCTAATGAATTTATTTTTAATAATTACTTTCTTGTGCCTCTGTAGTTACAATCCAGTGGTTGATCTTTAGGAGGTGCAATGTCAACTCAGCAGGTTGAGATCTCTTTAGATGATTAAATCTGTCAGGAAAAAAAAAAGCTCTTCAGTACATGCATTTTCCTCCCTGTGTGTGGTCCTTAAAACCATGAAGGGTGATAGATTGATAACCACACTTGGCACCTACAGATCTAACCCTATATTTAAGATTTCTGTCCATTGGTCAGCTCAATCCTTTACAGGCAACAAGGGTCATTCAAGGAAGTGTCCCCTCAGTTCAGGTGTGATAAATGTTTTTGATTTCCCATCCCTTATCTGCTGAGTGAAGTTATACAGTGTATATAATAACACCCATATTTCTATGATTTTCTATCATCTTGTTATCAGTAGAAGTAATAAATCAGAATATTCATCACTTTTAACTCTGCTCATGGTACCATATATATCTGCTGAAGTGTCTCTGTGGATAAGGCAGGCTATATGTAGCTAAAAGACCCAGAGAATTATGTTCACATCAGTGAACATAAAAGTATCATCAAGTTTTTCTGTAATAACACTTTTCAGCTGAATTGGCCATGCTGTGATCTCTGTTAAATTTATGGGAATGAGAGATTTGAGGCTACTCCCTGGACTTTCTAGTTCTTGAATGATTGTGAGAAGAAAAGAATCATTTAGGGATACCTTCAGTATAAAGTGCTGCAATTCAGAGTTTCCTGGAGCCTGGGTGCTGATATGAAGAGTTATGTTTAGACCTGGTAACCCTTCAGCTATCTCTGACAAAAACCAAGACACGAGTCTCTCTGAACCATATCTGAACAGATAAAGATTCAGAAAATATGTATAAATACAGTGAAGATTGGGTTCTGTCAGGCCTTCTCTAAGACATCTCAGAGTAAGAGTTCAAAAAAACTAATAACTCAATCTTTAATCTCACAAAATCAGAGTAATATTTTTACAGGGAAGCGCCTGTGTTTGCGACCATCTCAGCTCTACACTTTTTATATCCCAGTCCCTCTCCTGATTTCTGTGTAGCATTTCCACAGTAATCCAGTGCATTTGAGAGACATCATTCCACACTTGTTCCATACAGACAGCAGCAACATGCACCAAAACTAAGATTCCACTTAGTTTTGTAGAAATGGTTCTTTCTGTAGTAAGCAGAGAAGTCATGAACATACAAAGTAGTGTCTGGTATAAGTGAGATGCACAATTCCATCTGCTCACTGCTGCTCATCACTCATTTTTTTTTTTTGGTAGCAATATAGACACCACTGTAAAAGGCTTATTTTGGGTGAATCACCTCTGCACAGCACCATTTGCCAAGGTCTGATGGAGGGGATGCTGTTTGTGTGCGTGTTTCACCACCCATCACTGCATTTTCCTGGCCTTTCTGATAAAAGGACTTGGCTCTGCAGCAGGGGAAGGACTGTTCCCTGGCAGGGACCAGTCTGACACTGGGTATTGAGTCTGGCTGAGTGTTTCTGGTGGCTGAGGCAAAGACTGTGCCAGAAAGCACCTGAGGGAGCTCAGGGCAGGAATTAGGCAGGAAGGAGACAGCCGAGTGGGTTTGGGCAGCATGGGGGGTGTGAAGAGCAGTGGAAAGACTCAAACCTGAGTTTCAAAAGGGAAAAGATAAAAAAGGGACATTTGCCAGGGACCCAAAGGAGCTTCTGCAGCTACAGATTGTTACCCTGGGAAACCCCACTGGACTGAGAGCAAGGGAGGAAGGAAGGATGTGCCATGCACAGACATAATGAGCAGGAGTGAGATTTGTTTGCAATTTCCATGTTTCACCTGGCAGAACCAACCCTTCTTTATCTTGCTGTAGTCTGCTGTCCAACACTAACTTTGAAATTTAAAAGTGCTGTTGGTGTTTTGAAGTGCTTTAAGCAAAAGGTGAAAGCATCTCCATCACACTCCTCTGAATACCTTAAGGTCTTGCCACAATTTAGTTATGGCCTTGGAGAGGTAGCTCCATTTCATGACATTGAGGGTTTCTTTTCCCAGAGTTATGTTTTAGAATTAATTTTAATTCCAAACTGGGAAATTTGCAGATATGTCTTACTTAGGACTTCTGGTCTGCAGAATTCTTCCTAAAATCTTAAAGTTTATGGAGGTTATGAATTGGAAGCAAACAACTTAAACATTTGATGCTTTACAGCCAATCTGGGGTTAATAACTTGAAATCTAACATATCATATCCTCTTTCTACCATAGCTAGCAAACCTAGCAGCATTTTTTACTTTCAGACTTAGTCTACTTGAGAGTAGTCCATGCAGTATCAAGGAATATTTTTTCCCAGAAAGAATTTAATTTTAAAAGGGGGTTTTGTTACAGCTGGAGGTCACTGTGTAAGTTCTGTGTACATGCATCCCTTAGAAGATTGCTGCAGACCATTTAGAAGAACATTCAAAGAGTTACCCAGTGTAGAAATGAAATGTAAGGAATGAAAGCACTAGCTGGAATTCTTGCATTAGTGGTGAATTGTCTCTAATTATGTTTAACTTTCACTGATAAAGGAGGTTTCTCTTGCAATAACAGGACCCTAAATATATACTGCTGAAACCACAGTTGTGTAAACACCTGTGATAAAGTACTTTCACAAAGGTCACAGAACAAGTCTGTAACATTGACCTCAGCATAGATCTTGTTGTGGTATTATGGCTTTAATTTTGGCAGCAGCAGGCAAGGAAATTTCATGAGTAAGGATCTCACAGTCATTAGTTAATAAGAAAGAGAGTAAAAGATCTCTCAAATCTACCATGGCTTTGGTGAAAGCCCAGTGGAAATGCTGATCATTAAGGTAGCTCCTAGTTAATTTTCCCCAGTGTGTAATTTGGAAGACTAAAATTATAGAGTTCTGGTGATCTGTACATTGACACATTGGAGGTTTTTCACTGAAACCAAGGTGAAAGGCTCAAATGTCAGAAGCTGGCAATGGTAACAGTTTACTGATCACTGCAATAGGTTTGGTGAATGTTCAGTTCAGGAGTACAGGCTGCCTTAAAGAAGAGAATGCCAATAGATTTCCATCTGCATGTGTGGCTATAGACACATTTTGATAGCAAAATCATCTAAAAGTAAATTTGGCCAAATGGTGTGTGGCAATGGGATTCTTTGGCAACTTCCATAAGATCACTCAGGCTTTCCCCTGCCAGGCTGAAAGGCTTAAGAGCTAGTTTGAATCCAGCCAAAACCTGCCAGCCCTCCTGGAGCTGAGTGCTTTCCTTTTCCTTCACTATTTTTCTGTTAGCAAAGGAATGTTTAATCAGGCCTCTCAGTTTTAAAGATAACTCTGTGGCTTTCCCTGGGGTGATTCTTAAAGTTAATCAGAGGGACAAACCTGAAAAGGCAAGAAATATTTAATTAGTGCCTTTTCTTCTACTAGCCAGCAGTCCTAACCAGATGCCTTTACTTCAGAGCCCTCCAAGTAATCAGCCTGGTAACATCACTGCATCTCACATCAGGCACCTGGCAAGTCCAACACTCACTGCATCCCAGAAAATGTCTGCTAAGGAATGCTACTCCTGAAAATTACTTCCAAAACCTGAGAGGTAGCTTCACACAGGGCTGAAAGCAAACTGCTTTTTGTATGTTGAACTGTAATCCAGCCCTTACCACTACTAGGCACTATTGAAAATCCTGCAGGAAACTAGCAGAACGAAGAACTAGTTAATGGTGGTTTTGTTTCAGTGGAGAGAGGAAAAGAAATGTCAGTGAGGAAAATAAAAGGTGTGAGGGTTTTCTCTCAGTGATGTGATTTCATGCAGCACAGCTTTCCAGCTTCTACTCAAAGTCACACTGACATCTTGGTATGCAATTTCAGTCAGTAGATCAGGAATTGTATATAAACCCCCTGTCTTTATTCTTAATGAGATTTGTGTAAATAACTTGCTAGAAAACGTATTGAAAACATATAATTCACTCCTAAAAATGAATGCAGATGGCAGGTAAGAGGAACTGAATTTACTAGCCTTCCTGCAGTGTGCTCTGCAATGGATAATTCAAATATATACATATGATATTTTTGGCATATTAGCTGCTCTGTGCAGAGCTAGCAGTGGATTTTGTAATAATGATGTGTGTGCAGGACACATTTGCTATCTTGGGCACATTATTGGTTACTCAGTGCTGGCTGGGAGCCAGCTATACCTCAGGTATGTTAAGTTATGAGAAATGATCCTTATTTCTATTCAGAAAGCCTCTGCTTTCCAGAAAAGCATGGATCTGGAGAGTATTGACTTAACCAGATGAGTTTACCAGGCTGCTTGCCCCCACCTCTGCTGGAGTAGGGTCCAGCCTGCCCTCCACACATGGCCATGAGCTTTATCTTTGCTCCTGTCTGTGTCTAGGGCTAAATTCCTTCTTCAGCTACAACCAGCAGGAGCCAGGGGCACATGGAAGGGATTTGGTGACCAGGTGGGGCAGAATGTTAGAGAACTTGAAAACCAAATTAATGCTCCCCAAAGGCTGACAGGTTTTGCCTATCTGTCACTGGCCTGGCCTTTTTTGGAAGCAAGAGCTCTCTGCAAAAATGAGATTTCAAGTGCCCACCAAACTCAGAGGATATAGCATTTTAGTTTGTGCTCATTTCTAGGTGGATGCTGCTTTATAAAAATAAACTTGACGTGAATCTCTCCCTCCCACAGAAGATAACGATGTTCCCTGCAGCCCTCCTAAGCCCAAGTCATTCTTGTTTTATTGGCCCAACTTCAGATGAAGGTTTTACCTCCCTCCCTGTGCAAACTTTGAGGTCTTTCTCATATAGTAAATAATTTGCTTTAGAAGCATTAAATCAGGAACAAAGATATTAGGAAAATATTTGCTTGACTTCAGCTTAATCTGTGTGCTGTGCTATAAATCTGTGCCTCTTGTTACCAATCCCTATTTTATGGAGAATTCCTGTTATATCAATTCTGTCAGGGTAAGAGGAGTAGTCATAGAAGCAAAAAAAGAAAACAAAAAAAAGTACCCCAAGCTCTAATGAAACATATATTGTGCAATCAATATACTACAATCGTTTCTGAGGAACTTTATATTCTGTACAACAGACCAAAATCTCCTTTATAGATTGCCCTTGTAAGACAAAATTTGTCAGTCCGTCCAAGATGTAACCAAGGCGAGAATGGTGTAAATATTCTCCATGTGAGAACCAAACAATCAGACAAAAGTCAAAACTGAGACCAGGGCTTCCCCTTGTTAGAAGTGTAGTTCAAAAATGCCTCTTGGACTCTGAAACAGGAGCATCAGTCTGTTGATAGTGTTCACAGGAGGAGCTGGCCAAAATGAATGGGTTTTTTTATAGGCAACTGTCAGCTGGTGTGATGTGAGTATATTGTAGCAAGATTCTGAGAGCTGTCATGATTGCTTGGAAAAAGCAATATAATTTTGGGCCAACTAATTTAATCCTTTTGATGCCAAGAGATTTGCTCCTGCTAAGTCCAAACACAGAGATATCTCACCAGCACTTTTATTAAGGCAAACTGTGTGAAAGGTTCACTCCATTTTGATGGACAGATTATTAGGGAAAAGCAATAATTTGCTGAAGCCTTATTTTCATGCCAGTTCTGGGAATGATATTAAAGTTAGCTTCAAGGCCAGCTCTCACCATCTCAGGATGGTGTGGATTTGGTAAACTCCACCAAGAATCCTCTCAGCAGTATTGTTAGTATTAGAAACACAGCACACATCCATGCCTCAGGAATAAACAGAAATAAAGCTCTTCCCTAAAGTAACCTAACCAGAATTCATTCCCCCCTACTTTTTATTGTTTGGTTCACCTCTGTAAAGCTTTCCAGCATTTATATTCATTTCACACTGTCAAAAGCTGAACAGAAGTAAGATAACAAATGGTTCTGGTAGCAGCTGTCACCACCTACTGTCTGTGTATGCCTGTGTGAGTCTCTAAATGGAAATAAAGTACTTTAATAACACATTTTCTCTAAACTGTCCTCATGGATAAAGTTACTCTCAAATCAGTCCATGAACACTTTCCAATTCGTTGCCCACTTCAGGCTGCATCTCTGTCTCTCCTCTGCAGCCTGGGTAGGTATGCAGCAGTGTGATTTAAAGACATTTCAGATGAAAAATACTTTAACAGCACACCTTCTCTGGCTGCTGCTTGCCTGCATTAGCTGCTTGTGGTGTTGGAGCCTTCTCCCAGCGTGCCTAATTTTGTGGTTATAAATTAAGCTGCCTGCCTATTGCATTTTTTTTTGCTCCCTTGGCTCAAGTCAGGAAGTGTCCAGAGCCACAAATTAAACACGAGCTACTCTGCCCTCCCTGTTCCTGCACCATTCCTTGCAGGAGCAGATGGCAGCTGGGAGGATAAATACCTCCAATTTCTTAGGGCCCTGAACTGAAAAGAAACTCCATTTCAAGGTGAGCTCTAAGGTACTGCTTTCCATGGAGAGAAATGGGTTCTTTTGGGTTTATTCTCCTTGGGTATCACAGTGCTGACCAGGGATGCAGGGAGCTGTGAGGTTCAGGTGCCCTAAAGGATTTTTGGCTTGGAGAGAAGCACTTTGTGTGTCCAGCCAGCAGAGACATGACATGGCCTGATCACTCATGATGGTGGCTTTTGATCCAATATCTTTCAACACAGGTTAATGCCTCCCCCAAAGTTGTCCTAAATATTTTTTTTTCTCTTTTGTCTCTCTTTTTTTTCCCCTCCCTTACTCTGAGCAATCTTAGCATTTCTTGATGATTGTTAAACAAGTGGTTTGCATCTGTTTAGGTCAATGAGGCTTTTGGTTGTAAGTGACAAGTGGTGGGTGATTATTTTGAATCAAGTATACTGCTTAACATTTCCAAAGCATGGAGAAAATGCTTCGTGCTTTTGAGCCCCTGTCACCTCCAGGTAAATAATTTAAAAGCATGTGAGGAAGCCAATTAGAGTTAATTAGAAATTGACTGATCTGCTTTGGCATCAAAATTATTGGGAAATATGGCTTGTCCTTTCTGGAATACAGATTTTGCTCTTGTACACAGACATGAGTGAGGAAAGATGTTTTATGGTCAACTTTAGGTAGTATTCCTTTGAGAAAAAAAAGCACTTTATAAGCCATATATGTAAGAGCAGTTTAGGCAAGAACAGGAGCATGAATCCTTACAGATACAGTGCAGTTTCTCAGCTTTATTTCATGGTGATGGGCATGCTGGAAATTTCTACAAGGTTAATAGATTCAAATTCAGTGATCAGAAAATGGGAGTATGTCCAAATGGATCATTACAACAGATTCCTACTTTATCTGTTGCACAAGCCAGGTTTCAGCCATCTGTAAGCCTCACATTCCTGGTCTAAAATCTTCTGCAGCCATAAAAGACAATACGTATCAGTAGGGGAAAAAAAATCAATTTCTTGGCTTTGCAGCCTAAAATATAATGATGGGACTAGAGGGAGAGAAAAACTGCTGATATTTTTTTATTTTTCTTTTTTTAAGCAAGTGAAATGAGTAGGCTGTATTTAGGAAACAACTTTTTTAGTAGAAGTTTAAAGAATATTTCTGGAGAGTAAAGTCAGCATCTCCCACTCATGCTTTGGGGAGGGAGGGTCAGTGACTCTCATTTGTGATGTTCTCTGTCTAAGATCAAATGTGCTCCCAGGAAGTTTCTAGAGGACCTGTGCTGATGATAAGATAATTTCTGAATCTGATTTTTAGCTGCAGAAAATGGGTTCTCAAAATAAATTGCTTGCCTTTAATGTGCTGTTCCTTGGGGACTTCCATGGGGTCAGACTTTGCATGGCTTCTGCAGTGAGAGAGGGCTGGGAAAACTCTATAATAAAGTCCCACTTTATAACCTTTTTTTTTTTCCCAGTGGATGGCCAGGAATTCCAGTCTGAGTGCTGCAAAAGGAAGGGAATGCCCACTGTCCTACCTTGGTGGCTCCTTGGCTCAGGCCACACCTGCAGAAGGAGGCGAGGGTGGCAGAAATGTGGCTGTGCCCTGACCCAAAGATCCTCAATCCTACAGTGCTGCCCTTGAGCACTGATGCCAGGAGAGCTGCCTGTGCCTTTCTGATGTGCCCCAGCAGCAGACAGACTCCTTGAGATGATCTTCTATTCCTGTATTTATACAGAAATACTCTTTTTTTTTTTTTGCTTCTCACATTAGGAAGTTGATGGAAGGCTTGGTTGGACCACGCTGCCTCACTCCATATGGGTGTGAGATGGTGTCCCCAAGGCTCTGGTGGCACTGCCACTGTGCAGATTTTAGCTTTCTGCAGATATTTTTGCCTGGAAGAGGGCGTGTGGCTGTGACAAAGCCTTCTCTGGGAGCAGTGAATCACGGGGCAATGAGCTGCAGGAAAGGTTATCTGAACACACAGGGTGTGTAAAGGAGATGGCACTGATGCTTGTCTCCTGCCACAGCCATCTGTGGGAAATGGAGACATTCCAGCCTGTGGAATAGCTGGAATATCTCCACAGCAGCACCCTGGTGAATTAATCAGGAACTGCTGGAGGCCTTTTCCTCACACGTGGGAAGCGTTTCGTGCCTCAGATATTCCCCACCAAAGCTCTGTGTACACATACTGTGGGCTTCTTCCTGTCAGGAACCTTCCTCATTTATTTCTAAATCACAAGGGAGGATTATTTGCACAACAACAGGGTCTGAAGTATAAATCTGGGCAGGTTTTAAACAGGCTGATGTTTCTGAAGTTTGTTATGCTGTCTGATATTAGGAGATTAGTATGAGACAAGATCTTTTGATCCTCAGAAAGGTTTAATGTTATTTTGTATCTAAGCTGTTAATAATTATCTAGAGGTCTTATAGAGCTAGGTATATGATATGGTTTCCACTGAGGTTTTAAGCTGAACAGTGATTTCTCATACTCTCCATATCCCAGTCCAGATGTTCAAGCCCTATTTCCCTACATTCCAACAGATGGATGCCAAAAATTTAGGGAAATTTGTGATGTTTCTCAATGTAGTGTATTTATAATATGCTCTATTACAGAAGAGTGAAGACTATGCACCAATTTCTGCAGTTATTTTCCTCACCAGCAACAGAAAGCACTTAATTCTTAAGCCTTAACAGTGAGAGTTCTCCAAGGGAGCATTATTTTTTCCTCTCTTAGGCCAACTTTAATGAAGCTGACTAAGTCCCTCCTGATTAATTTAATGGTAGCTAAATAGTGCAGAAATAGTGAGAAACCACCAATTCTTCTCCTGATAACTCTGCCTTCCTGGTGTCAGTGGTAATCAGCAGCATGCTGTCCAACATATAAAACCTCTAAATTAAACAAGCATTTCTATTTTCATTTCTAATAAATTCGCCTCGTTTTTTTCCCCAATCCAACAATTTTAATGCTAGTTGTTCAGAAATGCCTGTTATTTGCATGTTTGCAAAACTACATGATCTAAAGAATGATAATATGACATGAAAATATAGGTAGATGTAGAAAAGACATTTTGGCTTAAAGAAGAGCCAAGAATGCATGATATTTTCAACATGTAAATTGGCACTTTCTTTAGGGATATTATTCAAATTTAGTGCTATGCACACACATTTCTGGATCAGGATCTCTACCTCAAAATTTTGCAATGTCAGACTAAAGGCTTAATTTCCTTAAATCTTAATGATCTCTGGAAACATTTTGTATCAGAAACCATAACTTTGAACTTCCTGACCTTTGAGCTTGTTACATGTCATGTGTCTCTTCACCCCCACAAAACGCAGAGGAGTTTTTGTTTATTTATTCAAAAAACATTGAGCAAAGCCACCGCAGTTCCAATCCAGCAGCTCAAGCTCGCTGCTTTTCCCTGCACCATCCCCAATTTGTCTCCATCTGAACAAAGAGGCAAATTGGAGACAATACAAAGTAAACCAACAAAAATACAGAGGTTTAGAAAACATGGCCTGGGAGGAAATACTAAGAGCACTGAATTTATTTAATTCAGAGAAGACTGAAAAGAGATCTGCTAAGGGGTTGCAGAGAGAATAGGGTGGTTAATTGCCCTTCATGTCAAATAAGGATACTAAACCATCATGGGCTATTTTACAGCATGAAAGATGTGGAGAAACTCTCTATCAGCTGGCTGATATAGAGAAGTCTGTCTCACTGGAGGCTTTTAGAAACAATGCAGAAGTGTCTTTCAGGGATGTTCTGTGTTTTGCTTCAGAGGAGAGCTGGATTAAGAGACTGCTGAGAAACCCCAGCCCTACAATTCTGTGATTTCCCAATCACTCTGTCCACAATTCCAGGAAGAAATTCTATAATCTCCAGCTATTCTCTCGCCACCTTTTCATTTCCTCTTAGGAGGAGACAAGTTCTTCTTTCTTCTCAAATCACAACTGTTTCTGTCCCCATCACAGCTCATTTCTTAAGGTAAGGAGGGGAAAAAAAGCACTAGGAAAGGGTGACACTTTCTGACCTTACTCACTCACTGCTATAATATTTATTGCTGTAAAATAAAGTACCTTCAGTATGGTAAAAAAAATAGGAATAGGATATTTGCTTGCCAGCTGAAAACCTCTAACATTTCACAAATTCTTTTGAATTAAGTTTGGCAGTACAGTGCTGAAACAAGTGTAGCAGGACCTTTTTTCAGGATGTCAAGTGCACAGCTGAAGTGATTGGGGTCAGAGTGGAGATAAAACATTAGAGAGAGTCCAGAGAGTGCAGCTTGCAAGTTTTCTATTCTCATCACCAGTCATATTCCTGTAAAGTAGAAAGTGGCTCTTTTGCTTTTTTTTTTACCCCCTGTTTTATTTTATTTGAGAGGCAGACACTGGCCTTTAAAAATCCTTACAGCTACTGAGGGGTTTTTTTGCATCATGTATTGTGGAAAAAGTCAAGCCCTCATCTGCACAGTAAATGTTAGCAGCCAGGTTAATTGTGAGGATATAGGGCATCTTTCAAGGTTTATAAGACAGCTGAGCTCTTGGAGATATTGTTTGCACAATGTTCTAATGCTGCCTCTTTGAAAGCTGCCTTTGGCTGCAGAGTGCCACTATTTAACAGGTCTAACACTGCTAAAAATCGAGACACTGATGCCATTATTAAATTTCATTCTGCACACAAGCAAACAGTTTATCATAGTCTGTTCCCAGCAATTGTAATCCAATTTTTGTTATCTTACATTGTTTAAAAAAGAGGGAGAGGGAGAGAAAGATACCGTACATCAATCTGATAAAAATGTTTAAATAACTGGTACTTTTTTGTGATTATGTTGGGTTTATAGCAGCATTATGGAAACACGACAGGGTAACTAAAATCTGATTACGTCTAAGTCCTTGCCCATTATGTGATTATTATGAACCATGACTTCTACTGGCACATTATGAATTTCATGGTCATAATACAAGGGATTTCCAATATAATTAACTGAGATTAGCAGCACTGGAGAAATCTGGGAATAATGATACAACTTTGAACAATCAGTTTTACTGTAAATGCTGCTGGCTCTGGCTTCCAGGAAACAGGAGGCTGGTGGCTGGAGCAGTGACCCACCTGCTGGGCTTTCCTACACCTCCTTTCTCTTCCCTCCCCTCTCTGAAATTAATTGCAACCTTGCCAGGGTGGTAGGTACTCACTCTTATACTCTTTTCTTCACACATTATACTGATAAAACTCAAGGCTGGATAAGAGATTTTGAATAAAGTCAGAGGTCTGTAGATCCCTCCTTTAGGGGGCTCAGCCTGAAACTGGGAAGGACTCTGCTTTTGAAAGCTCAGAAATAGTTACTTATCAAAGAACAGGACTGCTTGAGACAGCTCCACTTTGAGTACTTAGAGGCAGAAAGTCATGAAAATCACGGATTAGTTTCAAAGATCATAGCCAAAGTCATATTATTTCTTTAGTATCTCAGGCAACCAAGAAACCTTTTCCCACAAAACCCCAGCTTTTGGATTGTGGGCTGCTGAAGACAAAGCCATCTGAATCCAAAGGGGGCTGCTCACTATGGGAGGAAAAGGATTTAGATCCAGCAGCCATATTCTGCCTTTAGAGGGAAAAGGGAAACAGAGGGCATGATGGAAATACTGTAGGGGAAAAAAGAGGCTAAAATGGACTTTTGTTTAACCAAAGGATTAAACATTTGATGCACTACTGTGTGGACAGCTGGGGCAGAGGGGGAACTTCCCTGACTATTGAGATATCCTTTGTCCCTGGTAGAGCTGGGATTAAAAAATACAGCATTTGTTTTTCACTTTGTGTCCTTTTGATTTCCCCTATACATAAATACAGTAGGAACCTTAGAGAAAAATAAAAAGATCACCTGAGATTTTTTTTGTTCAGTCTAGTGCCCCCCATCCTCTACTATTTATGAACAGCTCTTAATTTTCGGATTTGACATGCAATTGCATCTCAGGATTTTCATTCAACCCTACAAATCCCAGGACTTGTGCTCCTTGTTGACATGGATTTTGTTGCACCCAGTGAGCACAAGGAGTGCTTTGCATTTGCTTTGCTTCACCCCTGTGCCTGCAGGGCTGGGGGAACCTGGCCACTGCTGCTGCTCCTGCCTGGAGCAAGCTCTGCCTTCCCCCTGTGGAGCTGCTCCTCAGTGTGCTGCGAAGTGCTGTCCTTAGGAGGATTTTTGGAATGCTATTTGTGTGATACCAACCCTCACAAACTCGGCTAACCCAAGGGAAATGTCCACCTCATCAATTCAGACCAACTCTGTTTCTATTTTCATTAGTTTTGACACAGAAATATGAAGTGGAGGTCTTGGGAATATCCACTTGCCAGTCTCTAATGGTGTTTCTTCTTTTGTCCCAGCTTGTTTTTCTTTGCTTTCTGATTTTGTTCAGGGTTTGCTCTGTCTGCACCGTTTCTTTGTTGTCTTTCTTTCTGTTTCCCTGCCTTCTTCCATGATTGAAAGAAAAATAGCAAGAGGTGAGGGGATAATTGTGTGATTTAAGGTAATTTCAGCAGACTTTTTTCAGCAATGTGCTGAGCAATCACAACTCCTATTGAGTTCAGTGGGGATGGAAAACCACGGGCCCTTCCCAGATAGTGCTCTGCACTAGTCAGAATAGAGCTCAAAGGAATCATATTTATAGCAAGCTATTTTGAATGGCAGCAGTAAAGCAGCTGGAGAAGGCTAATGTACTTGCATCTGGCAGCAATTTTACCTGCTTGTAAGACATTCAATCCCATTCTAAAACAAACCATAGCACAGCCTAAAGATTGGAAGCTGCATTTTCCAGCCGTGGCTTTAGCATTGGGCAATTTAGGAAAGGATGATTTATCTTGACTGTGCAGTGGAGCAGAGAGACTCCAGGCAGCCCCACCTGAGGGGATGAGCCCTGCTGAGCTCGGTGCCAGCAGGGCTGTCACACCTGGGTCCTGTGGATGGGGCTCCAGCCTGTTCTGCAGGGGGCACAGGGCTTTCACAGCCTCCTCTGCACTGGGGCTCTGACAGAAGCCTGGAAAATGAGTCTGCATCAGATAGAAGTTTGCAAGAGTTTCCCTCTGAGCAGCCACATAGTACTGAGGAGCCTTTGAGGAGAATTAGTGGACTTTTCTCCTTGCTGGAGTGCTGCCAAAGGAAAAGCTCTGCATCTGATGGGGGGCTGAGACCTGTGTGAATGGGAAATGGGCCGGGCCAAACTGAATTTAAAAATAATTTACTGTAGAATAAAAAGAAGAGAACAAACTCTGAATTGCAGACCAAAGATTCTTTGGTCACTTGCAGACACTTTTCTGATGGACGAGAGAAGTGAACTTTGCTGTATCAAGTGGATTTACACTGTTCCTGTTATATTTTTAGTTATTCAAGCTGATTAGCATGACTTTGGGCTGTTCAATGGAAGCACATAATATCAGGCAGCCTCACTTTAACTGCTATCTCAATGAAAAAAATCTAAACCCATGTCCAGGGAAAAGCTTTTAGAAAATCATTATCTTTGTCAGTTCCCAAGAATTTTGTTAAAATTTCTGGTTTTTATTTTGGAAATGTATACTGTAAAATGCTTCTAATGAATCACTACGCAGGGGAAAATATATATGTAGACAATTTAGTGCTATAGTCAGAAGGAAACTACTCTAAATTTGTGAGCTCTCAGGAATGATTTTCCTGATCTGTGATAAGCAAATTCAGCTTTTTGGAAATCTGAGGGTTAATCTTTGCTAAGAGAGGTATGAACCTGGCACCACCAGCTACTACAGCCAAGTGTTTTGATGGGCCTACCACTAAGGAAATCACATCTCTCAAAATGGAGAGGCTTACATGGAAAAAAATATGCATGCAAAATGAAAATAACATAGTTTGTCTTTTAATATCTTCTAGTTTTGTCTGTTGATTTCCCAATCTATCTAAAAAAACCTTTTTGGGGAGAGTGGCCTGCCTACTATATAATGTAAACTTACTTATGTGCATAATTTTATGAACCCTATTACCTATGCTTTTTGTTCTGTATCTAGTTTGATTCTGCTTTCAACACATTCTCCTATTATCTCACATCAGATTAGAGAAGAACCTGCTGATAAATCACACTGGCATTTCAGCTGGCACCTAGTTGTTAAATTCTTTGCCAGTTCTTTGATGAGCCCTTTTTTTCCTCAGAATTTAAACTTTGATTTCAACCAAAAAAGCTTCTGGCCTTGCAGATGTGAAGTAAAACCTTTCTAAATACCAAAGGCTGCAGTGCTTTCTTCCTGAATCTACATATAGCAAGGCAGAACCTTTCAGCATTGATTGGAGTGGAGTGACAGGAGAGAGGAATTTCTTTCAGTAGTTCCCAGAGGGGATTAAGCTGCTTTGAAACTGGACAATTTCATTGCTGTTACCAGCTCTTTGGGACGTGAATTCTGTGGGGCTGTGCTGCAGAAAAAGGTCTGTTTAACCAATCTCAGTAAAAGCTGTCAGTAGACAACACAGGCTGCTGCTTCTGAGGGTCACATTTGCTTGTCATTACAGTAAATGGAAGGAGGGATTCCCTCTGGAATCAGACTGCTGGATCATACCCTGGCATGATTTCCAGGTCTGGGGAGACTGAATGGCAGCTGGGAAGCCAAAAGGGGACTTTGAGTACATTTCTTACTCTCAAACACATTCCTGACTCTGAAACACGTTCCTTACGTGTGGCAGCAATCCAAGGAGATCCATGATCCTGGTGGGGATGCACCCCATAAAATTCCCTGCTAGAGCTCAGAGACAAGTCAGGCACTAGATCTGGAGAGAGCAGTAATTCTCCCTCATCCCACCCTGATCAGAGCTGGCAGAGGTTGCTGTTTCCCCTATTTTGGTTGGTTTTCCCCTCCCCTGCAGCACAAGCTGCCTTGTTCAGGGTGGCCTGGCTGGAACTCCTCTGCTGCCCCAGCAGCTCCAGTCATTAGGGGCACATCTGAATTTTGTGCTCTCTGCTGTGAATGTTCAATGCTGCATGGCTTCTTGGGGATAACACCACAGCATTTTTCATCCAGAGCAGGGTTGTACCTGCAACACACGTGCATTTTGTGCAAAGATTCCTCATTTGTCTGTCACACCCACAGCTGTGTTATCCTGATCCCCAGCATGGCTAATCCCCCTGCCAAAAAATGTGTGACAGCTTCCACACTGCTGTGGTGCTTAGGCAGGGATGGGACTTTTCCAGAAAGTTAAAGGAGCTGAAGTCTCTCATGTAGAACAGTCCCTTTGTCCCAGAAGGCTGTTTGAAACCACAGGGCAGTCATCTGCCACAGCCCATTTCAGACCAACTGTTGGAACGGGCAAAACTGCATCTGAAAGTGTGGAGCAAGAGCAGGGAAATGACACCACTGGTGCTCGTGTTATCCCACTCCTTCAGTGTCCTCTAGGACAGAGAAATATAGTGCTCTAACAAAACACATCCAAAGCCCCACAACAGACAGGTCGTTAGCTGCCCTCCTCTGTAATAACTTCACTTATATTGAATTCCAGATATCCTGATCCATCTTAAAGGTGAGGATGGTCCCGTTTTATCACTTAAAAATGAAGGAAGATTTATCTGAATTAGATTTACAGACCGACTTTGTGAATGAGCATGTGCTCTGACAACAGCTATGCTGAGATCTGAACTGGGGATTTTTCCAGTCCATCTTTCAGCGGGATGACTTTTTAAGCACTTCCTTTACTGCTGAATACCACAAAGGCTCAGACAATCTATTGATGATGAAGGTCAGCACCTCCTTAGCAGCCCATAAAGTGAGTCTCTCACAATCAGGTTTCAGACTTTTTAAGATTCTAGCCATTTCTTTAGGCAATGAAGCAACCTAGTTCTTTTATCTTGCTATTTTTATTGTTTGAAAGCCTGAGTCACATCTGATCTTTTTTATTTTTAGTTTTCTTTTGGGGGAAAAAAAAATCCAACCCTTAATGTATCTTTTTTTGTTCAGTACTCTTGTTTCTTTGTGATAGACATAAGTAATGGCTCATTCACTGCAAATTCAGGACTCCTTACATTTTTCTTGCTGTGATAAGGGCACACTTGCCATTATTACAGCTGCATTGTCCACATTGCTGCAGTAAAGGTTTTGTCAGCACTTCCACTCTAAACACCATTTTTACTCACTGTATTTAACTGGTTTACTAAAAAATCCCCAAAACCTACAAATTTGGCTCAGGGCTGAAATTTGGCAAGGTTAATCGTGGTCTTTTCACAGTAATTTGCAGGGATTTAACCATATTACCCTAATTGCTATTTGAGGCTGAAACTTCTGTATCAATTGATTATGTGGTGCTGAGTAGAAAAAGTACTAAACTCATTAGGCTAAAAACATAAGAGAAATATTAAACTGTATTAATAATTGCTGTTCACAAGGCACCCATGCAAAGACAATAAGCTTAAGGTCAGGGTTGATCTTAGGCTTAATATTCAAATTAAGACAACTCCAAATCCTTCTGTTGCTCACAGTAGCTTGTGGTAGTTAACTAAAATTAAGGGTAAATGTGACAGAACCAGAATGTAAGAAGCAAATCCTGGGTAAAATACCTATGGTGTCTTTAAGGATAACGTGGGAAATTAAGTGGGAAATGCAATTCAAATAATGGAGAGGAGTTTTCACCAGGGGTGTTAATGATGTGTTTTCTTGCCCAGTGCAGAAGGGAAAGGGCAGCATGAAGATCATGTAATGTGTGCAGGAGTACAGGGTGCCCCTATGAAATACTTGGGCATTGTTTAGGCAAAAAAGGAAAATAGATAAACCCCTCTTCCTGCAGCATTGGATCGTCTTGAATAGTAATGGGATTTGTTTCCTCTCCCTGAATCTTTCCCCTTTTTCCCCCCTCTATGTTTTATCACTCCTTGAAGGAGGGATACAGCCAGCCATGGTCCTACAGTGCTGCCCCAAGTGATTTAGGAGTCTGCTGGTCAATACTTCCCTTCTCTTCCACTGCTGCAGCACCTGGTGCATTTCTGTGCTCATTAAAACAGCTCAGGGGAAACAGATTCACTAAAATACCTGGGATCCCAGTTAATCCATTTCATTTGGCACTGAAGCAGGCTGGAAATATATTCTGACCCAGAATGTCAGCCATGGTAGAGGGGAGAAGGGGAGAGCCAGGAAACTCCTGCTGCTGTCTCCTCTGACCAAAACCCATCACCTGCATTTCTTTGGTTTGTTGGCTTAGACAAGGCTGCACATTTGGGCACATCTATAACCAATCTCTATTGCTATCTCTAATCTATAACCTTTATAGCTTTTAAGCTTTAAGGAAGTTGAAACCAGGACAGGCAGCATCTTTAAAAGTTCTAGTACTCACTGAAATGAGTGAGCCAATCCCACAAAAAGGCTAAATAAAACTCTTAATATTTTCAGTTTCACTGGGGCCTCTTCCCCTCCATGTATTCTTTAAAGTGTTATTTTAAAACTTAACTTCTGCTGTGATGCTCAGTAATATAAACTGCCAACGATTTAACACAAAATTAGGCACCTCAATTAACTATTTATTGCTGTAGAGATGCACAAGGATCTTACTAACAAGTTGTTTGAATAAAATTAGAGCTGTAAAAGGACAGTAGGCTAACAACCACAATTATAATTCAAACCCAAGAGGAACCAATCTCCCTAGCAGCACGTCTCAGGACAGTGAGGCAAAGCAAACACAAAAAATAACATCAGTGATCACAACCTGGAAGAAGGAAAAGGAAGATTCAGAGTATAGTGAGGGCTTGGGATACGTGGCTGGTAACTAGTGTGACTAGGGAAAAATAAAGAGAGAAAAACTGAAGATGTTTTCTGCATATGTTTTTCAGGCACTGTGTAACTGTCTTCCTTATACTCCCTCCTAGGGATACACTTCCTGTGAAAGTGTGGGAGAAAAATGTCGAGAGACAAAAGAGACAGCAGGGAGAGCATTCCAGCTCTGAGCAGTGATGTCATCCCATTAGCACAAACCCCGCATTGTCAATTAGGGAAAAAAGGTCAGCGCTGCCTCTGACGGGATGTGAAGCCTGGCCACCCCCCTCCACCTAATTCAGAGGGAGCAGAGCAGCTCAGGTTCATGGCTAAAGGGCCACAGAGAGGGAAGAGGGAGAGAAAAATGGAAATTTTAAAATGGGGAAGGATTTTACAGCAGGCTCCTGGAAAGTGGAGTTGTGAGAACAAATAATTGCTCTGTGTGAGGAACAAGGGGGTGTGTGTGTGCCTAAGGTATAAACAGAGCCGTGAGCTTAGGGTAATCCCTAAATGAAAAGGAATAAAAAGATTGGTCCTACCAGGGAGACGGTGCGATGAAAAAGCTTGAGATTTTTTCTATATTATTTTTTTTGGGGTACTGCAATATTTCCTAATTCTGTTGGGAAGACAAGAAAGCAATTTTTGAAGAGATTACAAAGCAAACGTCCAAGTGTCCTACTTGCTCTCATTCTGAAGGAGATGAAGAACTATTGATTTTCTGAAAGATTGCTTTGAAATGGTGGGAGCTGAGTACTTGTAAAGAACGAGTGCAGAGGGGCAGAGTTTGGTTTAGGAGGGTTGCTGCAGACTGTTCTGTGGGCTTGATTAGGTCTGCCCACATGCTATTAAGAAGTCTGAATCTCAGAAGTGCTCTGGGCAGCCCTGCCTCCAGGATGAGGCAGGAATTCAATGAGAGCTCACAGTGCAGAGAGGGCTCTCTTCACTTCACAAAATAATCACATCCCTGTGGGAGCCAGCCCTAGGAAAGCCCAAACCTAAAGGAGATGTTTGCACATCCGTGGTGGCTTCCAAGCCCTTGTGCAGTGCACAGAGCACATCAGCTGCCAGATCTGAGGCAGAGAAGGTGCTCACACCTTGCATGGGCTCAGACACAGAGCCAGAGAAGTGGGATGGATAAAAATCCTTCTCCTACTCCAGCTCTACCTGACAAACACCTTACCCTGATCAACCCCAGCCAGGATGGGTGTCCCCTGAATGTCCCCTCAGTTTTGCTCATTAATCCTCATTAATTGAGAAGAGGTGTGTGAGGTTAGAGCTGCTGTTTTAGCTGTTTCTGCTCACCAAATGCAAACCACCACCACTAAATCTTGGGAGGTTTTGTATGGTAAAAAGTCAGCTGCAACAGCCAAGCTCCTAACTAGCACCATCCCATCAGAACAAAGGCAATTTTGGTGGAGGTACTTCCTTCTGGTTACACTTTGAATGATGCTGAGATGTACAGAAACTAGGCAAATCGATAAAAATACAAGTAAAAATAAAATCAAAACATTTACCAGGGCTTGTAATGATAGGACAAGGGGGGATGACTTCAAACTGAAAGAGAGTAAAAGATTCTGTACTGTGACGGTGGTAAGACCCTGGAACAGGTTTCTCAGAGAAGTTGTAGATGTCCCATCCCTGGAAGCCTTCATTAGTGGAAAGTGTCCCTGCCCAAACCATGGCAGGAGGGTTGGAACCAGATGAGTTTTAAGGTCTCTTCCAAGCCAGGCCATTCCATGATTCTGTGATAAATCAGTGCTAGAGCTTCAGTCAATAACTTTATTGGAAAGTATGAAATCTAGTATGTTCCTTTGTCTAGTATGTTCTTTTCTCTGGTGATAACAAAACCCACAACAACTCCCCAGATCAAAGTCAATCAAAAGAAGTAACAGGCAGAAAAGGAAGGCATGAGAGTGGGAAGAAAAAAAGGAAGCCAGCAAGTAGGGCACTAAGAAACTAAAGGAAGGTTTAAAGAAGGATATCATATCAAGATGCAAAGTGAATTTTAGTGGGTAGTGTCTATCTTCCTTCTGAATGCTCTTCATATTGCTGCACTTCCCAGAAGGAGGAATCTCCCTGGATAGGTGTCATTACTGGCATCTCTATTTCTCATCTTTTATTGCCATGGCCTTTATTTCTTTGGTGCTGTTGTTCTTTATGACTGTTCTATCTGATTTCCAATGTAAGTGCAATAAATGGAAGAAAAAGTGTGAAAAACCAGCAGGGCACAATGCAGGGTGAGGGAAAAAGGGATCAGTGGGTCCTGCCAGGTCCCTACTGCTCTTGTCCTAATTAGGATGCTCATGCAGCAGGGATCCATGGAAAGCACAGCCTAACTGAGAAATCTGAAATCTCATAGAGCTATTCCAGATCCTCCCATGGTACAAATTAACATTGATTTGTCCCAAAAATTTTAGCAAGGCCAAAAAAAGATGGCAACTGATGAACTTTATGTCTACAAATGAGTTGCTACAATCAGAAATTTATCTTTGCCAGGAGGACCCTGCAAAACCCCACACTTTTATCCCTCAGCAAACAAAACTAAATTCTCTTTTACCAAGTTAGCTACTGAATTTCTATGACCTCAGCAGCACAATTTGTCTTGAAGCTTCTACTCAGATGACCCTTAAAAGCAGTAGTGAAATTCTTCTGCTTGGGTTATGGAGTCTAATAAAGACTCTCAGAACCGGTGGGAGGGCACTGAAGCATTCATGCATATGAAATCCCATGCACATCTATAACCTGGGAATTCTCTGATGCCATGGAAAGAAATGCAGAACCACTGGTGCTTAATTCTCTTGAATCTTCAGAACTGTTTCTCATCTCCTGCAGTGAGTGATGGTTAAACAGGATGTTTATTAAAAACCCCAAACAGAACAAGGTGGAGGTGTTTGTTTCTAAACCAAGAAGGCTTTTTAGTCACCTTCAACAAGTTGTCTTAACAATTACTGCTCCCTGAAGGTAGAGGCTCTCCCAAAACCTAGAGCTGGGTTTATTGAGTGTGTTACATGAACACAATTAAAACTGTGGGGTGCAAGCAAGGAAGAAACTTTTCTAGTGGCAATAAAATCTGTTGAAATAGCCAAAGCATCATCATCAGGGACTAATCTGGCTTGGAGCCTACTTGATTAAAAATGAGAGACAATAATTTTCTTATGGCTCTGTAATTCAATTGAATAACTTGGTTTGTTATCTAATACTACTTTGTCATACAGAATGATCTGTATGTTGAAAGCCCTGTTCAGGCATAAACTAATTAATTTTCATGGCAGGACCAGTCCTGTGAAGTGCTGTGCTTCCACAATGTAAGAGGAATTGAGGAAGTGCAATAACTCACAGGGTGAGGCTGAATTTCACATTAGATATGTAATTAAATCTGATGAGTCCCACTGGGGTGCAGAGATGGTAAGCAGAGATATTAAATGAGTTAGCCATGGCTGTGCATCCGTCCTTCTTTGGCTCCTGACTCAGAGCTCAGTGGTGGCAGCTACCACTGACCCATCCTCTAGACACTTCATTCCACCACATCTGCCCTCTGTAATGGCAAAGCTCCCAGGGCTCTCAGCTGAGAGTCAGTATTTCTGCAGTAATGTTGGACAGAATGAGGAAAATTCAGGGGTCAGAATGTATATGATAAAACATTTGGAAAGTTCATCTTTGTACTTCTTTACTACACTAACTGCTTTAGCAGATACTCAAGTTGTGCTTATTCCTTTTCTCACAGTGTGGAATAATGAACTTTAAACATTCATAGGCAGAAAAAGCCTATAAGGTAGGAAAAAGAGAAAGATGAAAGACTTACATGACATCAGGTGAAGCACATGTCAGTAATTCAGGTATTATATTAATTAAAGAGATAATTTAATACTTTCCAAAGTCATCATTACAAACCTAGAAAATGTAGAGTTAGGGTTTCTGGAGGTTTTTTAACCTGTGTATTACGACTCTGCATTTCACCCTAATTGCTTTGTGATTTGACATGCAAGGGTTTAATATGGCAGCTGAGGCAAATCCAGTAACAACTGGGAGCTAAAGCATGGAAAAGAGCTCCTGACAGGCAGAGCTTCAACTCAGCAACTCTGTACAGCCAATAGAGCTGCAACATAAAAGTTAGCAGGAAAGAAAAGGTGCTGAAAAAGGCCTGGCTAAAATAGCTCAGATTAATATTCAAGGCAGTTCTTTGACAGCTTTTAGTTTCTTAGTATGGCTTTTGCTTTTAATTTCTTCTTTTAGCTTGGTGTCTTCATTTCCCAGTGTAATCCCTGTGAATGTTTATTACCTCTGCTGCATTATTTTTGTCATTATGGATTTTAACCTTGATGTGCTGTAAGAACAGTAGGGAAGTTTTTCTTCCCTCCATAAGCAGAAAGGTACACAGCACAAGTTCTGTGGGTACAGATTTCTCATTCAGGGTGTATGAGCTGGTCTTTGCCATGGCTTTATGCAATGACACAAATCTGGAAGAGCAGTGACAGCCAAAGGGAATCCAGTGATGGTTGTGAGACACTGACAAAAAAACCCCAACAAAACAACAAAAGAAAATCAGATCCAAAAGTTGGTCCTAATATGTTTTTGTTCATTTTTTTTAATGTGTGGTTGGTTCTTGCTTTTATTTCCTAAAAATTACGCTGGGACTGGAGCCAGTGCTGTCACAGATTAATGCTGATTGTGTAGCCCATGCTTTTGTAACCTTTAAGTTACACTACTCTAATGTTTTATTTTATGACCTTCCAGAGAAAATTCTGCAAAGCTCCAATGGATGCAAGATACTGCAATCTGAATACTAACTTGTACTAAGGTGACTGAACAACTTCCATCAGTTGAACAAGAACTGCATCAGTTCCTTTTATCAAGCTGATTTTGCCAAGAGAGACTTGAAGTGTTTGGTGTGGCTACACCTGGGTTGCAAACATTGTCTTATGAACTTTGCCATGAGTAGAGATCTTCCAAGGTGTCCTCTTAGCTCTGAAATTTAGAATTAAATTGGAGCAGGTGTTTACAATTGCTGTTTTGTGCTGAGCACAGGTCACTTTTGGCCAGTAACAGAATCTACCGAATTATCAGGCATTAGTGCATTCAGATTTGGCAGGTGAATGATGGTTCTTTGCTTCTGTGCATCATCTGCTGTTGTAAGTCTTCCTGAGAACTATTTTTCTGGAGGCCTTACAAGGTGGCTATGAAAGGCTGACGTGATTTATTCCTGTTGTGTTTTAGTTATGTGTAAAGCTCTGTTTCAAAATCACTTAAAATTGTTTTTTCAGCTAATATCAACCTGTCCATGAAAGAGCCAACAAGAACCAAAGTGTCAGTTATCCCCACAACCTGAGAGAAAGGAAATGGGGTGAGGATGGTGTCAAATGCCTTTGGGATTGCCAGAAGCTGGGTTTATTCAGGTGTATTCTGCTGCAATTCATTCCTGTCACCCTCTGTCTGCATGAATCAAAAAGCAGAATGGGGGAATGCTGGATTTGCACCTTGCTCCAAACCTGCCTGCTGGCCACACAAAGACAAACATTTTGAAGTGTCAGCCTGTGAGTTCATCAGTTCCTACTCAAAGGCATAAATGTCTTTTTAAATACTAGAAGCACAAAGATCTCTTCTACACCTGCACACCTGTGAAGTATCTTTCCTCCTTGTTTTCTTGACTGATACTGTCTTAATGTTGACAAACACTGAAGTATTCATTTTGAAAAACAAAAATACAAACCAAAACTAACCAGCATTTTTTGCTGTCAGAGTAAGTCTGGTTTGCAAAAGACAGTAAATTCCAGGATTTTCATTTGTGAGGCAAAGTAAAGCTGTTAAAGCTATAACCCTCAGTTATTCCTAGCAAGGCCATCCCACCATTTCAGAGGATGCTGGAATTAAGCTAATAAATAAGAGAAAAAACAAACCCACTGCAGAAAGCTAAAGGCAGGGACTTTGATCAGAGCTTGCTTTGCATCCTGGCTTCTGTGAATTCTTGCTGCAGCTGCAAGAGCAGCTGCATTATTTTCAACATCAATCTGAGCGATGCCATGTAATACCCTCGTTACAGAGGGAATAAAGAACTAACAGAATCCTAAAGTCGTCAGACTTTTTATAAAATTTACATTCAGAAATACCATATTTAAGCTATTTTTCAATGTTTGAATTTAAATGGGCACAATTAGAGTTGATTTTTGTTTTGTTTCTCAACTGGTAGTTACTACATTGAGCAAGTGCTGCTCGAGGTCACAGCCCTGCAAATGCACAAATGCAGCATCTGAATTCCATAGGAGTGAGGAGACTCACGGAGTGGCATAACATTAAACATGCAAACAAGGAGCTACAGAGAGAGAGAGCGCTTGTATTTACAAGGAAGAAATGTGGAATTCAGCAAAACATTTTACATACATTGAATTTTCTGCGGATTCTTTTGAAACAGCAATGATATGCAGAATTTTCTCATTTTTGGCCTTGCTTACCCCTTCAAACAGTTGTTAAGAGCCCTAATGACTTTGTTAAAGCAAAGATAAACTAATGCAAAACACTTCAAAGGATTCACTTTTACATGTGTCCAGAGATTGCCCATTAAAGTTTGTCAGTGGTCACATTTGAATACTATTATCACAGGATTTCTCTATTTCCAAAATAATTTTGCAAGCTTAGGTATGGATATTCTGGCAATACTACCACTTTGCACAGATAAAATTCACAACATTTTAAGGCTTAGGCACCATAAAGGGACCGTGCCTAATCAAAAACTTGATTTAAACTTGATTTTTAAAACCTGATTTGAATGTAACACAAGACAATACTATAACTCCTGAAAACAAACAAGTATCAAGGTATGGTCACCCTGAAATACAAACAGGCCTCCTCTCCTTTAGCAGGCTGCTTACAACTCAGCTTCCACAATGTATATAATTAGATGATAATCTCAATGATATTTTATCTCAGTGATACCATAAAATAATTTCTCTAGTCCTCATGACTGCAGAAGAAAGCTTGGAAATGTAACTCATGTTACAAGTAAAGGCTCAGGAAATAAAAGGAAAGAAGTCAAAGAATGTATTTATAAAAAAAACCTCAACAACCCAACATTTTTATCTAGTTAGATGTCCCTGGTTGCCTGAGGATGTTTAATGTTTCAGATTAGAAGTACTAGATGACAGAGGGAGCTTTTTACTGGTTAAGTACTGAAATAAGAACAACAACTTTTTTTTTCCCATTCTAATTATAGTTTACAAGCCCCTTTCTGGTAAGTGTGGGCAGACCATGTGATTTCTGTGCCTCATGGAGCTAATAAGACTTTGCTTCTGTGCAGCATGGATCAACTTACTAATATTTGTGAAACACAAAGGAATTAGAATGATGAACACCCTATAAATAAATAAATGCATCTCCATTCATTAGCCAGGAAAGCTCTGTTTTGCTTCAAGAATTGATTTCTGAAAATGCTTTACCATGTATTTTATCAGCAAACAAGATGACATTAAGTGGCAATATGTTAAAATTAGTTGCCTTTCATTCTTTTAACTTTACTGGAAAAAAGTTACATTTTCTTTTCAGATTGTATTTCCCAAAGTATAAAACAGATGCATTTGGATAAATAGATTTGAAACATATTATTAAATTAAATGAAGAAAAGGAAGCATAATGAAATAAAATCCAAGTATCTGAAAAAAAAAGATTTCTTTTCACAGGCCTGCAGTAGAAATCTAATGTTCCTTCTCTACTTTATCCTGGTATCAAGATGACAGGTATTCTATCATCTTTCAAAGTACCATCTGAGATGCCTCTTGATCTGAACAAGAACAGGTGTCCATTGAGGAGAACCAATTTCAAAATCCAGTTAAATGTATTAAATCTATTTCTCTATGGAGTAGCAGGTTGTTTGTGCTTAGTACATTTATTATCATTATTGCAATAAAATGAAGTAGTGCCATCTGAGATCAAGTTCCTGCTGTAGTTCTCCACGTTCATTGTACCAGACATTTTAAAGTAGACCCAGCAGAGGAAGGAAGCCTCCTTTGAGGTGAGATGGGGATACAGAAAGCAGGCACAGAGAATTGAACCCTCTGCAGGGACAGACAGCAGAGCAAGGCAGAGCAGCTCCTCCCTTCCAGGCTTCCTGCAGCTCCTGCCTTCCCTAAATCCTGTTCAGAAACCATCCCAAGCCAGCTCAGTACAGTTGTAGTAACCTCAGGGGGTCTCGAGGGATGTCCCCACCAGGGAAGCATTTGGGAAGTGAACCCTGGCTCAGGCCAAGCCCTTGGGCATCCTGCAAGGACACAAGAACGGGCACACGGAGATTGTGTGGCTGTCCCTGGGGCAGTGTGTCCTCAATGCTTCACAGCCTGCCCCACACCAGGCATTCCAGCTCGGCTGCTCCTCAACTCCTTGGGAATACTTTCAGCCTGATGTTTGGCAAAGAGGGAAAAAAGAACCTCCTGGAAGATATCTTATTTTATACAGCAGAAGGGAATATCTACATCCTGACAACCCTTCTTGTACCACTTGTGTTTCAAACCACTGAATCTAAGCAGAGGTTCCTTCCCACCCTGGAGCACTGGAGAAGGTATATCCATGCTCAGCAGGACCTGAGCTCCACTAATGTATGTGGTTAAAAAAAAATATTTCTAAAAGATATTTTAGAAGAGTGTTTTAAGTAAAGTCCTTATTCATTTTCTACAAAACTAAATTGCTGAACACACTTAAATCAGAGCAACGTGATAATCTTAATTTCTAAAGAAATTCTGCTAAAGCATTTAAAAAGTGCAGTAAATTATGAAGTCCCTGCTGCTTCTAACCCAGACAGAAACCTTGTAACTGCAGGCCACAAAACAGAGCTGATGGAGGAAAACACGCTGGAGTTATGTTCACAACTTGGAACACTGCAAGGGCTCAACAAGCATTATAGAATAGAGTGGGAAATGGCATAAACATCCCAGACAGCAGTCCCATCCTGGTGCCAAGCATTTCTCTGAGGCACTGAGGACTAAAGAATCCCACAACCAGAAGGAGACAAATGAATATGAAACACAAAGAGAAATCAGCACAATTAAGTGACTAAGGCAAAAGACCTTGAAACACAACGAATGTGCCATATTGCTAAAAATGTTGTTTTGCAGATAAGTGAATAAATTTACTTCCAAGCTAGGCTTTCTTTTTTTTTTTTTTTTCCCTAGTAGCTTTAGCCTTATTGCTTCCACTGCACATTTGCTTCCCCAGGTACAGCTTAGATATGGCATCTAATTTCCCTGCTGTAGCTATACAGTTGAGGTGAGAGCTGGAGGGATGAATCACTGCATCCTGTCCATGCTTGCTGATCTTCTGGCTCCAAATGCTCAGCAAAACACTGTGGGAAAAAGACAGCAGTGCTAAAATAACAGAAGGGGAGAAAGAAGTATAATGGAAATGTCTTGGGGCCCAGTCAAGAGGGGAGAGCACTCAAGATCTGAGGAGGGAATAGAAAAATAAGAGAAGATGATAGGGTGTGAAAGATGTAGTTGGATGATGAGTAGAGCTAATGAAACTGAATTTCCTGAGCCTGTGTAGCTGAGCTCTCTGGTGCCTAATAGTGTGATCTCTGATTGAACCTTTCCCTGTAGTTGGAGTATTCCCAGTGTCCCTATTTAGAGGGTTGCTCATGGTGCAATAATTTGGAGATAGGATCCAGGGAGATGCAGATAAACAATAATTAAGCCTTTTTTCCTCAAAAAGAAAAAAAAAAAAGATAAACCCATTGTGGTCACAATGGGGGTCACAATGAAATGGGACTGGAAGGAAGAGGCAAAATGGCAACAAAATTGGAATTAAAAAGAAGGCTGTTGACCATTGCTGTCTGTGGAAACTGCTGAGGCTGGACTATAAAGTGGGGAGAGGTGAAGCAAATGAGAAGCTGCTCCCTCATTTGTCCTCACTCCCTTAAGCATGAGGGAACAGGGAGGAGGTGTGGGTTTCTTCTGGGATGGCCAGGAGCCCTCTGCTCCCCCATGTCCCCATCATGTCCTCACCCCTCACTCCTGGCACCGTCCCCTCACCTCTGTAGTGAGACCCCACTCTGGGATGTGACTTTGTGCCTTAATATAAAAATGGAAAATCCACAGGAATATAAATGAGTCCTCCCAAGGTAAATGGTGAATTCAGCCCACCCAACTCAAAATGTTTATTGTGGGCCCTAGCTCAGTAAAGGGTAACAAATGGGAAATCATGATAAACTTGGTTAAGGTTACTACTGTAAAGCTGCTGGCTGGCAATCGAGATCTGATCAATTTTTAAAAAGCATTTTAACTGTGTGTTTATTAGTATAATGGAAATGTGAACCAAAAAGAGGAATGAGAATTACAAAAGGTGAAATTATGAGCAGGTTTATTGTAGACACTGTCAGGTTTCTCATGTCCCCTAAACTAAATTTAAAGAAGAAAAAAAAAGTGCAGATGCATTGCTCCTAACATGTATTCAAAGTTGCTAGTCCAAACAGCATAATTTTTAAGTCTAAGCATTCCCTATACAGCAATGTTAGAGCTGAATGCTTTTTATGGATGTGCTTAGTTCGTAGAGTTGTGTGATTATGCACGTGGGATCTGATTCACAGGATTTCTTCTTTCTTCCTTGATAAGGAAGGTAAGAAAAAGCCTAAAAAGATTTGTGCTGTTTAAAAATACTCATGAAACGTAAAACTTCAAGTTTAGAAAAGCCATAGAAGGAGGAAAAATTTGAGTTTCTGTATCTTTTGAAATTTCTACTGTGCAAAGAGTTGTAGTGTTTAAGGCTCATAAAATAGATTAAGAATCCAGTGACACACAAGAGTGGGTTTTTTTCTCTGCTCTCTATTTGGCAATATATCAATAGGTCTTCTAGGCAGAAGAAAAGTCCTGCTGACTACATCAAAGATTCCTCACTAGGAGCAGACCCTAAAAAAAAAAAAAGTAGACCTACTTGAAAAATGTTCTCTAAGTAATTTTAGCAGAGATTTTGCTTCTTCCCCAAGAATTTGTAGCCCTGCAACAAATCTATTTTTTTTCTGAAAAACAAGCAAGAAAAGAAAGTATTGTGTTTGGTTAAAATTTGAGTTGTCTGAGAAACAGGCTGCAGTTGTCTGTGTATGACATATCCCAGGTAGGAAGAACAAATTAAATAAAAGTACACAAAGGGTTGAGACCACACCGCTCAAGAGACATTGAAACAAAATTCTCAAACCAAAATATTTTGCTTTTCTGCTCCAAAATACCAAGTCTTAAATACCTCAATTTCTAAAAATTCCAGGTAGTCAAAGGTGGAGGTCAAAGGGGAGGGCTTTGGAGAGAGATTGGGAGAAACAGTGAAATGTTTACTTCCAGCATGGACAGCCTTTGGATGGGAGCACTCACAGCCCTGGGTGAGGTGACTCCTTCACATCCCTCTGAGAGCAGAAGAGGAAATAATCACTGGCATTATGTGCTCTTGCATATCTTTTCTAGTCAAAAGACATTATTTACTGGAGTTATGTTTTTTATCACTCTGGGATAACTCCATGGTTCCTCCTCCTTGGAAGAGAACCTCACACAGCATCTGTGTACTCAAAGGCCAATGTGTGTATTGATCACCTGGGGAGGCTCTGGAAGAAAATAGGAAAGGACAACAGGAAAAGCCAGTGATTTGGGAATTGGAGAAAAGATCTCCTGGACAGGGAAGGTCACAAATGTTTCCTACCAATCTGTTTGCATTTATAGTGCAACATTTCCTGCTGCTGACTGGCTTCACCTTCCCTGGGTGATTTCATGCAGGCACTTGCTACAGATCATACACCACCAGCAGCTTGTGTTTGGACTTGGAATCATCTGAAAAGCTCCTGTTAAACCCTTAGGGAGGCAGTTACCTCTGGTAGCTGTGCCCTTCATAAAGCAAAAGCATTATTGGTAGATTTGCATGTTCCCATATCCAATAACTCTGAGTAAGTGGCATATTTAGAGCATCTATCATAGCATTAAGAACAGGTTTCTGCCATGCTGTAGTGATGAAGAACATTTTGTGGCACCCTGGAATTGAATTCCCCTGTTCTGAACATTCCCCCTGGCTTTGGATACTTCTCTGCTTACTTCCTGGAGAACACATTAATTTTGGAGGTCTATTTGTTTTAACGTCTTCAACTGCCTACGTCATTCCTGGGAAAGGATGGAGCTGTGACATGCTGGCACATTAGTACAAAAATCAGGATAATGCAGGACCTATTGAAAGCAAGGAGTGTCACAAACATGGGTCAGTGCTGAGGAAGCAGGGGCCTGAGGAAAACCAACAGTTTTGTTCTCTGCAACATTAGAAAAAGAGATAAAAATAGTCAACAGAAAGTGGAAGGAATTTAGTCCTGAATGCAACCAGGATTTTGCTCCTCCCCTGCCTGCAATTTTGAAACAAATTACTTTTACTATTACCTAGATGCTAATGTTATAGATTGGGTACTCTTCAAAGCTCTAAAACTGCTTTTCATAAATGTTTTAATGGGTCCAGGCCCAATCCCACTGAGGTCAATTAGAAGATTCCAAATAAATCCTTCTTTCTCCTCCTTCCATTAGTATGCAGCCTGTAAGAGGGCTGACACTGGTCTGTGCTTTTATCTTAAAATAATCCAGAAGACAATTTTCCTATGGAAAGAAACTATGTAATTTGTGGGTGGTACTTACAGGGATGTTGCCCAGGTAAAAATACTTATCTTTAATTTAGAGCCCAATTTTAGGCATGCTGAACACAATTCTACCTGAAGTTAAATATAGACTTGGGTGGTCAATACTTTGGGAAAACAGAGTCATAATTTTTAATATATCTCATTTTGTCTCAGGCTTGTGTTGTCTAGAATTAGGTTTAAAGTGGTTTGGAAGAGCAATTTCAATGTGTTCTTTCTGTAAATATTACAACAAAATAAAGTGGTATATTATGATAAAGTATGTTCTGGTTTATTTTATTTCTTAACTTCATGCCTGTGAGTATCTGACTTTCATTAAAGTAATTTTTAACTGGACTCCAAACTTTAAATAACTACAAGCATCCTTCTTCCCAACAAGAATATAGAAGGTCTTAGGTAGCACATGCCATAAAAAAATAGAGGATGAGCTGTAAAATACTTTGGGAAATATTGATTTTTTTTGTTTGTTCATGCTCTGGGTGGCAAACTGGATAAATACTACTATGGCTTGGTTCAAAGTTCTGTTGTACCTCTGAACTAGGAGTATGATCTAGGGCAAATATTTATTGGATAAAGCCCTGAGCTTTTGTGCTGTACCTCTGGGCTCCAAGCCCCAAAGGTCTGGGGGTAATAATAACTACTTTGAGAATACTCCTTCAATGCTCTTTAAATGCAATTTTTATAAGTACTTTTTGGCATGCTTTAACTGCAGTCTCACATTTTTTCCAGGATGTCTTGAGAAATCAGAAATTATTTCTGGTATTTGAAACCAAGCTTGAAATGTGCTGAAAACAGTTCTCACAGAGACGAATTAATTACAATACAATCAGGCTGTGGCATGTGGGACAAGAAACATCTGGAGCTAACCTTGGCTGATCTTCCTGTAGATTGCATTCATTACTCTGAATAGTTTTCTCAATGTTTTGAATAATCATTTTGCCTTTTTTCAGTTTATGTACTTGAGATGGCTTTGGCCATCTTGACAAAACAAATCCCACACTTGGGTCAAGGACTCTGGAATCATCAGCTTTCAGCGAGAAATTACTTCTAGACTCATTATATGTTTATTGTCTAAGGGTCCTTGTAACAGGGATTCTGTTTTGCACATTAGAATTGTACATCATTAACTTTCTATATTCCAGCTGAAACTATTACATCTTCCTCCAAGAAGAGATCTTGAAACAGTTCAACAAAAGAAATAAGGAATCAAACTGCACTTTTCTTTGTCTTCTTGTTATGCTATTCATATATATGTATATGTACTGAGGAAATTTAATGGCTAAATAGCATTAAGATAATTCTGGCTTTTTACAAGCAAGTAAAAAAATCATCACTCTGTGAAGCTGAACCAGCAAAAGAGCATTGGGAAAAATCCATGTATGTCCAATACCTACATTTCCTCTTTTATTGTTGGTTGTCCTGTGCATCAGCAAAATGTCATCTCTGCAATTTGGTACTGTTCTCTGTCCACCCTGAAGAGGAGCAAAGCATGAGAAAATCTGCAGACAAAGTCCAAACTGTTTTAGATGCTGATGTCTTCTGAGTGCCAAAGTACTTCTGGTGTTTTAAATTTTATAAACTTACAGTTTCTCAAATGCAGACAATCTGAAAATTGAAAACAAAGACAGGTTAATCATGCACATAAACATACAGAGCCCCAAGTTTCTAACAAAATAAAAAATCCTGACATTTGCTGGAAGAATTATTTTCAGTTGATGCTGCCACTCAGACAGTGAGGCGCAGCTCAATCATACTGCTCTTGTCTTCTGAAACTGCACTTTTGTGTCCACTTCTCCTGAAGCATGAAACCATCTTGACTCAAGCAGGCTCCAGCTGCAGCACTGACAGCCACTTTTCAAAGGAGAAATGCTGTGAAATGGGTCCATTTGGGATGTGTCTCTGGCCCTGTGCTCTCCTCATGCATGGCAGGTTTACAGCACAGTGAATTATTCCATGGCAGGAGGAGCCCAGCTCCGGGATCCCCGTGATGGATCCATGCACTCCATGTGTGGCTCTACTGCTCACCTGCTGCTCTTCCCTTTCTTCCCTGGCACAAAACCCAGCATCTGGGGTTCTGCAGGGCACCAGGTTGGGTGGAAGAGGTTCTATAGCAAATATCACAACCTGTTTGCAGTAGGTATCACACGTAACGCTCCTTGCACTTCCTACAGGCAATTGGAAGGGGAGTGATTTTGGCTTTTTATAGAAAATCTATACAAACGTTGCTTCCTCTGCCAAAGAATTCTTTTTTTTCTTAGATATTCAGGTCCTAAATTTCTGTCTACCCAGATTTATGACACACTGTATTTATTGTAAATTATAGGGCTTTTGCTTAGTTGCTGGTAGCTACAGGGTTTTAACAATGAGTAAAATTTGATTACTGATGCACTGCTTAAATAAAGTAAAAAAGTCTATAAAGTCCCTTTGACCTTCATGGTACCCACAAATACAGCAAACTTGTTTTACATGAGGTTTTAGAGATACCAGGGGCATATGCATTTTAAATTATACAGTCAGTCCAGGAGAAGACTGGTTTTCCCTGCCTATCAGATACATCCAGACATGAATTAAGCATTTCCTGAACCCATGAAGAAATAATTCTACTTAATAAATATGGGCCTGATTCTCTCAGTTTCACTGGTGTAATTTCACTGACTGTCACTGATCTACTGCTGCATCAGGTCTATGAAAATGATAAAGCCAGCATTTCTGCTGATCACAGTATGTAGCCTAGAGATACGAGGCAGACTTTACTTAAAAGTCTCATGCCAGTTGCATTAAATCCTGGTGCAAAACTGAGAGTTAACATTTTAAGAAATGTATATTATAAATAGTTTATGAAGAACATTTTTTTTTTCTGTTTCAGCTACTGGTATTCAAGGCTTCATATAATTTGTGAGTTTCAACGTAAAATTCCCAAATATGGTGTTAATATTTCCCTGGGGATTTTATGTATTTGTGTATATGAAGCCTGTTTTCTTTAGCTGTATTTGAAAGCTATTTCACAGTGTAATGAGGTCCTAATTTTTATAGCCAATCAAAGCTGTGCCTTCATGTAATCAGCTCTTTGCTTGTATTGCAGAACAAAGCAATGCCCTATGAAAAATTAAGTTCTATTTATTTTTTAATATAGTACTCAGAATATTAGGCACATGAATCACAAAAACCTGAATCTAATTAAATTATCAGTTCCTACAGCAAGTTCTGCATCTTCTACAAATACATCTGTAATTGTGTTAAACATATCCCTGCTTAGGAATTCCCTAAGCTAAAGCTTTTAATGCTGCCTGCTAAACTCTTAGCAGAAATTGCAACAATCCAAATACTAACAGGGCAGCTGAAGCCATTCTGTTGGTTAAAAACCAGTACTTTTAAGTGATAAATTCTGACTCTCAAAGTCATGCTCCTATTTGACTACCAAGTATTTACAAACATGGCAGGATTTTCTGCTCTCACTGGGCTTGTGTCTGGCACAGAACTGTGCAGCAACAGGGAACAAACTAATCAAAAATCCATGCAGGTTTTTATGTGTGCTTGTCAGGCTGTATTTTTTTGTGGAGGCCAGCAGGATTTGGTGTTAAGAGGAGGTGTTTGGGAGCTGAAGAGCTGCTTCTCCAGCCCATTAACCATGGCTGGATGTGCAGCAGGTCTCACACAACTCCTCACCCAGCTCTCCAGGCTGTCCTGACCTGCTGCTCCAAGCACTTGGACTTTCCTTCTGGAGACCACCCAGAGCCCAGGAGAACTCTGCATTCAAACAAAGCTGCCCATTTGGGACTATCCCAGCACTGATTTTTAAAGTCTAAATGAAGAGGGAAAAAGTTTTCTAAAGATATTGCTGTCTCATTTTCCCCCTGTCTAAACCTCAGAGCTAAGTACCACAGCCTTCCTACCTTTAGGTGTGCTCAGCTTTGCTATTTGCTTCCCTTTGCCATGTTGAGCCAATGGCTGGAGAGATCTAGCTGCAGAAGAAAAGAAAAAATTCTCTGTTCATTTCAAATTCTTGAAGTCATTCCCTTTGTATTCAGATAAAATTTCTGAATGGAAAGTACATTCCAGTCATAGATATAACCTGAACATAAAACCTGGTGAGTAACAGCAGCAAATAATCAGACAAACATGTAAGTGCAGGCCATGCCTGCACAATAAATGATGCTGATTCAGATCCCACACTTGAAAGAGGCTTCATTTATAAAAATAATTGCATTACAAAATATATCATATAAATGTACTTGTCTTGAAGAAAATATTAGATAAAGGTTTGGAGAGTTCTTCCATTTTTCCAATCATCTTAATATAGCAAAATTTAAGCTGCTCTTAAGGAACTACCTGCTCTGATATGGAATTTTCATGTGTCAAGGACCTTTATATGTGCACGCACAGATTGCAGTTAGCCCAGAAACACTGTGGCATATAAAGTGATAGAGGTGAGATTAAGTTGTTTAAGGCTATGTTCAATTTCTTATAAATGATACTGGCCTACTGAATTACTCATGTTTAGCTGAGACATAGAAACCAGTGGTAGTTCTGCAAGCAATGGTAACTTAATTGATCATTTGAACACACCTTCAAAGAGCCTTTTGCTGCAAAAGCAGTTTGGGTTGCAATTCAGGGGTTGCCCAGAACAATGTTTTGTCTGCTGGCAAAACTTTGAATATGAGTATGATGCTACTGTTAATTTGATTTCCCTGGTTCCTCAGAGGGTGTGAACTAAAGCTGAACTTACTATTACTCATCAGTGGCTAACACAAGCACTTTACAACAAATAGACTAGCTCCATTTGAGCACATTTCAGGGATTTCCTTTGAGTATTCAGAAAGGACAGGCAAATTATTTCAAAATTAAATGTGTAGAATGACCCAGTTTATTGCAGCTTAAATAACTGTGGAATGCATCCTTGAGAAATCCCAGATCCATAGATAAATACATTGCCTGCAAGGGTGCAATAATGCTGAAGGGCTGGCCATTTTTCCTAAGCTGGGCTAATTCAAGAGGAGTAAAGTGAGTGCAGCTCACTTGCCTTCTCTCTGTAGTAAAACACAGCCTCATGGCCACACAAAAAGTCTGTGATGGGGCATGAAAGTAAATCTGCAGCTTAGTCCCTCTGTAGTATTCTAACCACTGAAAAAGAGGAGCCAGCAAAAAAATAGAGTAGAGAAAGCAAGTAGAGAATAAAGGAACTTTCTCCCTAGTTATCCTCTCACTTTTTATGTCTTTTATGTTTTGAAGGCCTAACAAAAATTTTTCCTTGTAGCATAGTTATTTCTACACAAAATAATCTGATACCACACTTATCTGCAATTTTAGAAGACTTCATGTACCACATTCATATCCAGCAATTGTTAGAATGACGATTTTATCAGTTGCCAATATTTGTTCATTCAACATACAGCAGAAAGTAATCTTAGCTCAAAGAGTTTATAAAAATATAAGTTAATGCCTGAAATGCATGAAATAAAGTTCAGTATAATTAATATAGTAAAAGTCTCAGTCACCAAAAGGAAATTGCAGGATGTGGGTGTCGTGCTGCTACCTGTTGCCTAGCAATGCTGCATACGTGTGGCACAAGATTGATAGATATCACCCACTCAGATCGCTGGATTCAGACCTTCACTGCCGCCTTGGCGCTGGGAGAAACTGCCAAGAGCTGAGAGAGAAAGAACAGATGGGAGCAGAAGCCTCAAGGAGTAACTTTTTCTCAGTGTCCAGCACTACGCTGCCCAAAAGATCAGGGATGCTCCATTTTATTGAGCCTGTTTTTTGCTCTGTGTAAATATGCACTTGTGTATAAATATATGTATGTATATATATCAAACTTTCTTCCTAGCTAGGTGTATCTGGGTCGTGCAAAGTAGAGGCAATGATATCCCGAAATTAAAATGGCAATTCAGTTTTATAATTTTTAGTGACTCACACTGCATTACCTTTAAGTAGGATGAACAAAAATTTCCCAGATATTATAGATAATTATAATGTTATTACAGCATTCTTGATAGCAAATGCTAAAGTTAAGATTAAGATGCAACACAGCATTTTAAGCAACTCATACCTTCTCAAAATATACCTTTTGCTAAAATTTTCCATGATCCACTTGGCTTCAAAGTCAGCTTTTTTTCTGAGAAATCTTTCTATGGAATTAGTTCTGCCATTTTTGAACCGAGTCAGGAGGCTCCATATGTTCTATTTTAAATTCTGGACTTGCATAATTCCAACAAATGACTAAAGATAGAAGCCTCAGACCTGACAGGTTTTATAATACTCATTAGAGGAAGAAAATAATCGTGGTTTGAAGAAAATTACTTGAATTTTTTAAAATAATGGTATACAAAACAATTTCCTGCACATGCACAAGTAGAATCTGAAGATGGCTTTCAGGCCAAAATGCTGTTGTATGAGAAGTCCTGCTCTTAACTATTAGAAATCATTACTCTTGAAGAGAGTCTTTTTTATTTAGCTCCATCCATTAATAAGGATTCATTAAAATAATACAAAGCACCAGAAAAAAAATCTAATTATAAAAAGACCAAACAATCAGTCCAATAAAGCATGAAGTGAGCAGCCATCTGTTGAACAGTCCTGTTTGCTAAGAACTCAACATCCATCTTAGTCATGGAAAACAGAGGAACTAACAACACAGAAACCAAGGAGGGCTTGAGAAATAACAACGAGTGAGACAAGTAAAATAAATGGGAATTACAGTTGATCCTAATGCCCAGGGAACGTGGAGATTGCTTTTCTGGGGAACACATCAGCTGATCATTGATGGATGATGAGAGAGTGAGAGTACCAGCTCAGACTAGCAAAATTCACTGGGTAACGATGGGATGGGATAGGATGGATAGGATAGGATGGGATGGGATGTAGCAGATAGCTGCTACCCTCAGCCTGGGATGTTAGACCTGCATTAAGCCTGGGCTCAGTGCCTCCATATGACTGACAAGTATCTGCTCTGCTGCTCATTCTAGGGTAAAAACACCTTTCATGTTCACAAGAAGTATCTCCATTGCATCCTGGTTTTGCTCACATTTGGTGGTGTTCAAAGCACTTAGATAAAATTTTCAGAAGTTATCAAGTGACTGAAAACCTACAAGTAGCAGTGAGCTGCCTCCCAGCCAGCTCCTGAGACACCCACACAGCAGTTGCTGCTCACCACAGTCAACTCCCACACTGGGTTTGGGACTTGGGGTCGCTTACACAGAGCCGAAGACCCAAACAAGGCAGGTGCAAGAAAAGATATTTAGAGCTAATTAACAGCTAAAGTTAACAGGAGAGATGTTTGGCTGGGCTCCACCTTTCAGGCTGGGGTGAGCTGGGGTGGTGGACTGGCAGCTCCCTGGTAAGGATCAGAAGCCCAGCAGTGCTGTTGCAGGTAGGTAGTTATGCTGCATTTTTTGAGTGAAAATTACTAGTTATGGCTCTATTTTCTTTTTAAAATACAGCAAGAGGAAGAATTTGTAGTTTTATTGCCTTTTATGTAACCTTCCACAGGTAGAGTGGCTGAAAAATTGAGGATTTTGTTTGTTTGCACGTGTTGTGAGTGGTTCTGAATTGTACCTTTGATCATATGGTTTTGACTACAAGGGAAAATGAGGAGGGTCTCTCCTTTTTGGTGAGACACCCAAGCTTTGTGGCACGGAGTTCAAACTCATGGGCTTGTGCAGAGAGCATACAGGAGAGCTGGAAAGCTAAAAAGGAAGGGGAGTTGTTGTATTACCTACCCTATTTTTAGCTAATACTGTTATAATGCAGAATGTTTTCTACAGACGTGAGAGTGGTTTTAGAAACAGTAAAACACAGAATTACAAAATGATGAGGGATGGGGATTAGGGCTCTAATGAGAGGATTTTGCTGACTTTTCTGTGCTGTTTCTTGACCTTGACATGACATTTATCTTTTTTTAATCATTAATATGCATCTTCTTGGCAGCTGATGATAAAATATTACGGCTTTTTTTTTTTTTAATGCAACGGAGGAGAAAGTATTTATTTTTGCTTATAGCTAAGAGAGCAGAGCTGTAAGGGAGAAGCTGGTATTTTCTGCCACAACAATGTAGGTATCCTGAGAAAGCTGGGAAGCTCTGTAAGAGCAGGTGCCATTACTCTTGATCTCTCCGTGGGTCTGCCAGTATTGCTAGGCAGAATTCTAGCTTGGAGTTTATATTCCCCTCAAATGTTGTGGTAACACTTACTCTGAGAAGAAGTGAGGTAAGGGAATGGACCAGCTCAGTCTAACTTCAGCCTGTTCCAAGGCACCCACGTTCCTGGCTGGAGGAATGTGATGTTTTCAGCTCCGTTCTGGTGACAAGGAAGGCTTTTCTCCACTCTGAGGGTGGAAAGGTGCCAAGAGCAGCCCCATTATTTGGCAGGCAGGAGGTAACCTTACAGTAAACAGCTGTCAACCTCGCAGTCTGGCTGAATTTTAATAGCTCAGAGACTAAAGAGAGTTACGATTTTGTCTGACCCCACGGGGTCTGGGCTGAATTACTCTGGGCTACACTGAAGCTATCACATTAGGGTCAGGTGACTTGTCTATATAAATTCCTCAAACGTGCCATTAAAACGTCAGTTCTTAACTTAGCTGGAGCTATAAAGCACTTCAGCACAGTTTAAATCTCTGATCTCGTATAAAACAATCAAAACAGAATAAAAAGAATACTGTGTGGCTGGAGGCACTGTCCCTTTTAGCCATGTGAAGGTGGATGCCATTGCTCCTGATCATTTTTGGTTGCTCTTGTTCTGCATGGAACACACTGAGGCTTAGTCCAGGTAACACAATGTATTATTTACTAGAAAACTTAAACAATTTGGCTTTCTAACTTAACTCCAGTGTTAATCCCTTTCCTCATTCTTGGATGTTCATTAAAATATAAGAAGGATTCCCAGGTACAACAAATATGGACAACTGCTTAAAAAAAATCTCTCTATTTTAAGAGAAGTACTCATGGTGAATATTAATGCTCTCAGAATACTGAGACTGGAAAACAGAAAGGACCTTTAAAATTGGAAAGCAGGAAATAACTTTTAAATTTGGCCAGTGGCAAGTGCTAGTGTGAATCATAGCCTGGAAAAAGGGGAAAAAAAATCCCCAAACACACCATTTGGAGCAGACTGTGCTGAAGCAATGATTTATGACCATTTCTTATGCATAAAGAAAGAACACTTAAGTCTGTACTGTAATTCTGCAGTTAGGCAAGTACCTTCAGTTGCTGCTGTGGAGCAGCACATGAACTCACCTATCTGTCAGTGACAGCAGACAATTAAAGCAGTAATTTAATTGGGGATTGTGGAGCAAAGAGTGCTGGGAAGAATATTGATACCTTAATAAAGCTCAGGCTGTGGAAATGGGTCCTGGTGGTAATGTGCAGTGTGATGAACAAGGGTTTTGATTTGAGGAAAGTTATACAGAGATGCAGAATGAGTGAAAAATTACAAATTACAGGTGACTGGCTATGTGTGGTGTCAGAATCAGGCTTGCATGCCTGCACCTGGCCTCATGAATACACACCTGCATGGTATTGCTGCTTTTCTTCCAGTCTGGAGTGAGGCTGTGCATTTTCTAACAGTGCACCAAAGCACTGTCTGTCACAGAAGGTGAGGGCAGATATACTCTCCTCTACTTATGTTTTAAGCTCTAATCTTTATATTATTCTGATACTCTTGCTCCGTAGGAGTCAGAAATCCTGCAGCACTTCTGAAAAAAATTATCCTGCAGTGCTGATGAGTGCTTCTTCAAAATGGATGCTGTTTGGAAGATAAACTTGTGCCCTGCAGAGAAGATAAAATGTAGATTTATTGAAGCAAACAACAACAAAAAGCTTTATATTGCATTTTGAGTCCTTTTTATATTTTAGGGTCTATAAAATCAGGCTCCTTGCCCTTTATATAGCAAGTCAAGCAGGAAAAAACATTGAAAGTTTTTTTGATCACACATCTTTTATGTCCCCTATAATCAAGCATATACCAAATTTGTGTGATTTGAAGAGAAATATCATATTTCTTTAATAAAAACAAGGCAGAAATATAAAATTCCTCCTAATGCCCTATCAATAACAATTTGCCTTCGATATCAATGTAAGTTTATTTTCTCAATACCTCACCAAAGTCATGGAGGCACCTTTAGTACTCCAAGTTTATTTATTTTATTTATTGGACCTCTTCACTTTAGACTGGATTTATTGGCTCTGAAAAAATGCAGGTAAAAGAAGCTTTATGCAGAAGAAAGTGGCAAAGCAGGAGGATTGGGAAGAGGTACCCATGGAAAATGCAGAACAGCTCCTCCATAGCCAGTCCTCAGTCCCCTGGCTGAAAGCAGCAGCTGTTACAGCTGCATTCCCATAAATAAAAGCACAGCACTCCTACTTTCAAGAAATTACTTACACTTCATGTGTCCTTGTTCCTTTCCCAGCTGGATCCGAACTCCTCCCTGGGCTGCCCTGTGTGGAGCCATGGTGAACCTCAGTCTCGTGTGGGGTTTGTTCTGTTAAACTGGGTGTGATAAATCACAGTCAAAGCACGACACTGAACATTCCAGCCTTAGTTGGAAGTTCAAATATTGAGAGCTTAGCTTACTTATTGCCATGGCAATCACCATTAAAATTATTTTTAGCTTATATTAAAGGTAGGGGAAAAAAAAGAAAAATCAAAAAGCATTTGAAATGTGAAGTACAAAGACTTTAATTTAAAAAAAAACATTCTGTATCCCTTCAGTGAGGGGACCTTTTATAAGGGAGCCCTGGGTCTGACAATTTTGGATGATTAAATTTTATATTAAGTGTCTTCTTGGGGACAAGAAAAAAAAGTAAGTGCAGCTAGGTTGGAGCTGCTGCTGGTCATGGTCTGATCTTGTTTTTATGAAACAACTGATCATAGCCTGAGCATGATTCAATATCCCTGCCTTGGATAACTCTGGTGGCCCCTTGCTGCCTCCTCCTAGCTCTCAAATACAGAATTTAGCAATAGGTATTTTAATGCACTGGAAGGCTGTGGTTTAGTTAAAAGTTCTTTTTTAGAGAGGTCTAACAATATTTGTCAATGTTTTGCTGCTAGAAGATGTCACTTTCTCATTCCAAGTTTCACAAAAGAAAGATGGCATCCCCAAAAGTATGTAATAATCTATTTCAAAACATAGAAGTAATTAAAAAAACCTGCATTCCTTGTTACAGTGTCTGTGAAATGTACTGTCTAAAAGGCATGATAAAAGAGAACTCTTTTATTAGGGATGTCATAGGGGATAGTGAATGGATACAGGTAATTACTATTTCAAATGTCTTATGACCTTTTCACTAAAGCACAATGAACTTCTATCATGCTCTGTTACTCTTGGTAGAATATGTGATATTCATGCATACAGATGCACAAAAAAAGTCCTTGATTTCCTCACAGAGCAGTATAATTCAAAAACTTGCACTGTAGTTCCTATTTTTTCCCAGATGTTGGAGTGGGATGTTTGAGAAATAAATGCCTTAAGTCTGTATTGCTCAGACTGTGGCCAGAATTTGCAATGCCTGGTGTTTTTACATCATCTGTGGTGAAACACAGTGAGAACTGATGTATGCCAGCATAAGCTGTAAAGCAGACATAGGTGGTAGAGGCAGATCAACAGGGACATTTGCACCAACGAAATTCTCTGCTCTTATGAGGAGACACAAGGCAGTGACAGGTGCAGCATCTGCCAAGTTGAATTGTTTGTAGTGTGGCAGCCAGGAATATACCTCAGTTTGCTCGACAACAAAAAGTGTGTAAATAAAAAAAAAAGTTGCATTCAAAAGAAGATCAAAAATACCTAATTACCATTCAAACAATAAGCTTCAATGCTGAAATGTTTCATTATAAAACGAACAATAAAACTTCTGTGTTTTGTGTTTAGGGACAACCTGGAAAATCAAGAGATCTGAGACAGAAAAATCAAACATATTGAAGGCTTTTGTGCTCCAATTCTAGGGGAAATGACAGTGCCTATTGTTGCTGTCTGTGTTGTGAAGATGTGAGTGATGATTAGGAGGCAGTGGTCCCTGCCAAATAATATTAGAGCACTTTTTTGCACAGAAGTATCAGAACTATTCAGATGTTTCTGATCACACAATTTCTCATTGCTTTCAAGTCTGGGCTAAGTGGAAAATAGAAAGGTGGAGTCAAAATATCCTGTCAGAGAACACTTTTACTTGCTGCTTACATTAATCACAATGTATGGAGGCTCAACAGCTTGACCATGACTCAAGTGTGTGGGAGAATTGGGTAGAATCACATAAGATTTGTAAGTGGTTCCTTCATTCTGGCTGGTGCTATATTCATACTGGAATACACTGCAACACTATAATGCTTTTCATTTAAAAAACTTCTCTGACTATCATAGTTGAGTCTTAGAAAAGAGTGGGGGGGGGGGGAACTCAAATGATTTCTCACCTACTCACAGAGAAATTTTGCTCATTAGCCTTTGATTATTGCACTGTGCAGTGAGAACAAAAAAGCTTCAATGTAAGCCATTTTTTGCAAATGAAGAAGTACATAATTTCCTGTTTTAAATGCATGGTGCCAAATTTGAACCACTTTCAGTATTTATATTGAGACTGGGAAGGCAAAAGGTGTATTGGCTGAATGACTCCACTTTAACCTTCTGTGTTGGAGAACTATTCTATAAAGGTGGTGATTTCTGGACAAAAGGATTAATTGAGTTAATATCCTGAACAGTGAGGTAAAGAGTAATTTACAGTCATAGCTAGTGAGAAACCCCTTGTTTCTTTAATTGTGGTATTGACTGACATTGCACTGCTATAAGTTATCCTGTAAGAATATATGTACACAAGCTTGAAAGTTTAGTCTGTTGTGAATGAGACAAAAAAAGACCTGACTTTTAGAACTTCACTGGTCTGTAAAATATCTAAAACATTTTCCAGGAATGAGAAAGATGGTGTGATTTGATACACATTTTTTAAAAGAATATTGAAGTTATAGTTCCATTTAATTGAGCCATTAATCCTAGAAAATTGGCTCCCACATGTAACCTGAAACCATACCACATTCTTCTACTTATTTTGTGATATCACCAACTGAACATATATCACAGAAAATAAATCTGCTTTCTTGTTCAAAATATGAGCAATTTCAAGAAAAAACACCAACTTGAAGAGAAACCTGAAGGAAAAAACGAAAAACCAGTAACTGCAACAGATAAATAAAATACCTGCCTCTAACTAATAAACTGGGAACCTGAGTGCTGTGTTTGACAATAATATAGGAACTATAATTTGGCTCACAAACCTCTCAAGAAGCAGTAAAAACTGGTATGTGTTTTTTCTAGGAGATGCTGGGTATGTTGTTGACCTCATCATTCTAAAGTGTTTCTTCTGCGGATATTCAGAGCACACAGCACTTCATCTGAAATCCCTTGTTCTGACTGCTGGAGTGTTACACAGCTATTTTCCCGTACAATTGAAGCTATGCAGAAACCAAAGCACAGATCCCAAGCATGAAGTGGTAAAGGGTCCTGGGGAAACACACAATAAAATGTGATCTGCAAACACTGAGTGAGGCAGTGAAAAGTGGCCTGTTGTCCTTCTGCTAATACTCCCCAGGCCATCTGTAAGTGGCCTTTATGAACCACCTGTCATTTAGGCAATGGTTAATTCACTAATTAGTAGGATAGCCACCAGACCATGCTGTTGGACAGGCATTTTCTGTTAATGCTTGTCTGCAAAGAATACAGAGTTCTTTGGTTTCCAATTGCAAGGTAATTCTTTACAGAAAGTAGAGTGCTAGAAGCTTTTCTCATAAAAGCAGGTACAGAGGGCACAGACACTGACAAGCCAATCATCCCAATAACTGAATTTTAGGGCTGAGAGTTGGAGGTTTTGGTGTTCTGAGCAGAGTTTTAATTTGCAGCCTTTAGGGATGTTGCCAGTGGGCAGCGTGGTGCAGCTGCACCCTGGCTTCACTCAGGCTGGCAGCAGGGTCAGCTGAAGAAGGAAAGTTTGTGGTGGTGCTGGAAACAAAATTGGTTCTTTTATTGCATTCTAATGACCTACATAATTTTGCTTGGCACATGGCTTACCTTGGATCTACCCAGTTGCTCCTGGTCTTGGCCAAATCTCAGTTCCTTTCTTTGTCTCCTATGACTTTGACTCTCCTTTATTATTTCTCACTGGCAAAGGATAGGTTTCTTTCCTGCTCATTTAATGCTAGAGAAGGAAAGGTATTTCGGGCACCTAAATTTGAAGAGAGATTGAGTATGTTTACAATTCTGGCACCTAGTTTTTCTTTTATAGACCAGAAAAAATTCCCTACTTTTGGTGAAATTGTCTGCCTTTCAGGAGACATCTGCATTGATTTGATTGTTAGTTAAGGTCATTTAAACCACTTTAAAATATATGTGCTTTTACAGATTTTGTGTGCTGTGAATTGCCCTAGGGTTTCAGGACTGACTCTTTAGCTAATGGACATCTGGGAAATTTCCTGTACCTTTCAAAGAAGCCATGTCAATTTATATTAGCAGGAGATTTGGTCTTTAATTATTTTCATAATGGAATATCAACTCTGAATACAAAGGTCCACAAATACCATCAGTAGGTGGGGGTGGGGTGTCCAAAGATGTTTGAATTGTCCTTTCCTGTCTACATCTCTTTATGCAGAAGTATTTCACTAAATATTTCTCTAAATGTGCATGGAAAATTTGAGCAGCAGATAGAATCTATAGTGGAAAGACAGTTGTGTATTTTCATGCAGAATTGATGACTAGTTATGGGAAGCAGAATTACCAACTCTAGAGAACACAGATGTTAACTGGCATAATGCCCTCTTGATGCAAATAAATACATTAGATGCTATAAAAGATTTTAAAACAGGAGAGCTCATCTTGGCAGGAGATATATTTGCTGGATTTGTGCTATTCATTTTGTTTTATAGAATTGCTGTGGATTTGGAATAGACTATTTGAGGAGCTTCTAAATGCACCAGTGGAAAGAGACTTTAAATTCATTTTATTTCTGATGTTTTGTAAAGGGAAAAACATGCTTAATTTGTGCACAGACACTTCACCTCCCCTAGAACCCCAAAGTGTCTGAGCTACATGCCTGGTAAACTAAGCAGAGGCATTATCACAGAGTGATGAAAGGCTGGACAACTGTTCAAACATGCAGGGTTGTTGGTGTGTCTGGAGCTCCCTTCCCATTCAGAAGCTGGACTATTTGCATTCTTCCTCCATCATTAATATTCCTTATGAGCAAAGTATCACTGTTATCCCCACCAAATTTTTACCACCTGTCTCTCAAACTCTTGCTTTGATTCCCATGTGATTATTTGAATTTCTTCCAAGTAAGACCTGGCAGAATATAATGTGACGCATCTCCTCCTAGAGCTATTTTATTATGACAAAAATACAGGAGATTTTTTGTAAGTCCATCTTTGTATCTTTTTATAAGCTGAGGAATGTGGGCATCTATTTAGGGCAACACATTTGAAGGTCAAAAATCTGTTTACAACTGTGGGGAAGCATTGCCAGGGCAGTTTAAGGCAATGCTATACATGCTGTTTGCAGTGGATTTTTGTTATATATTATTTTTGTGAGGATACATCTGTACCAGGGTATGAGAGCAAGCCCAGAGAGAGGACTGGAGGAGGTGGACACTGGTTTGATTTGTGACAGCATTTCCTGTCTTTGAGTCTTGCCTTTCACTGGGATGAGTAAAGCAAAAGGCAGCAGGGCTTTTCCCTCTCTCCTAAGTGGCTGTCACACTCCGTAGCAGCTGCTGTTACATCTTGCAGTAATTTTTTTTCCAGGACAGGTTCCTTTTAACTTTCTGATCTCATTTTTCATTTTTCAAGCGTTTTGAAGCATTTTGCCACCTCCTATTGTCCCTCCTGTTTTCCCTGATGTTGGTAGTTTTTTCTTTTTGTTCCATGCTGTTGTTTCATGAAGCCTTTGTCTCCTAATAGCTGGCTGTCTCCAATACCTGCTACTGTGAGTTCCCTTTACTACTGTCTGCATTTCTGTGTCACATCAATCCTGCAATGTGACAGATGCAAATCTGTCTGAAATAACCTGTGCATGATGCATGCAACCTGAAAATAAACATTTATTTCAGTGTCAGGTGCGTCATACCTGCAAATAACCTCATTTATCTAGACACATTTATTTTAATGCTTATTGTATAAATACCAGTATCTCAGCATACTCTACAATACCATCTGCCACTTGCTCTTCTATTATGCATAATTTAATATAGTCCTACATTACTCCAAGTTTTTATGTTGCTGGGTTCATACATAGCTACAGCCTTCGACGAGGATACAAGTGTGGTATGAAGATTATAGGAAATATTACACTGAGGTTTAAGTGGTGCTTTTGGGCTAGATGATGTTAATTCAGACCAGGTATCTGACACCTGCAGTTGCACAATGGGGATTGGTGCAGTATATTTCCATACTTGTTTTGAATCTTCTCAGTAAAACCAAACGTAAAATGACAGAATTGTATGATAAGAAATACAGGTATATCCCACTCACTGATTTTTCCGAGTTCTCTCCAGGCTAGACAACTCAATTCATGTGTTCAGGTGAATTAACCTATAACTTCCTGCATTGCTGGAGTGTTTTTGTGAACCATTATCACTGACAGGGCACGGAAATGGCTGTATTTGTTTGTGCTGTTAATGCTTGGCTCTTGAAGAAGCCAATGTACACAGTAAGGAGATAGAGCAAGTCCTGCAGTAAGCTATCATTAACCAGCATTAGTTTCTCCTGCTACCACAGCTTGGTTGAACTTTTGAAGCCTGAGATTACTTGCACCTTTGTTTCACATTCCAGGACATGCTCAGGAATTTCCATTAACTCCAGATTTTTCATAACATAGTTGTACTATATTAACACTCCGAATAATAAAAATTTACAACAGCTAAAGCTTGGTGCTTGTTTTTAGGGAAAGCATTGAGTCTTCCAAGTGTAACCTGTATTATGAGTTGTTCTGGTTGGTGCATGCCCTTCCTCTGGCATATCACTGCCCTTCCAGAAGTTCTCAAAGACAAATGTTAGAAGGTGGGAATGGGATGTCAGGAAGTTCCTGTAATCTAAAAATAAGCTAAATCTAGTGACAGGACAGAAGGATATAGTCTCAAGCTGTGCCAGGAGAGGTTCAGGTTGGACATTAGGAAAGATTTCTTAATGGAAAAAGTTGTTGAGCATTGGAATGGGCTGGCCAGGGAGGTGTAGTCAACATTCCTGGAGGTGTTCACAAAACGACTGGGTGTGGCATTTGGAGCCACTGTTTTGTGGATAAGGTGATGATCAAAGGTTGGACTTGGTTATCTTGGAGCTCTTTTCCAACATAAATGGTTCTATGATTCTAAATTAAATCAGCTCCTGCTGACTTGAATACCTCTAACTGCCTTTCATGCCATTTTACCTCTCCATCAGTTCTGGTGTTGTGTTCCAACGCCAGAGCTAAAATTCAAGAGCTTCCCTGAGGACAGGACTGCCATGAGCTGCAGCAGAGCACGGAGCCCTCCCAAGAAATCCATGAAATCCCACCCCAGAGCTCACCAGCTGGCTCCTCATGGCTGGGCTGTTCAGCAGTACTTGTGCTCAGCCAACCTCCATCAATTCTGAAGCACTTTGTGCTTGATCACTGGTAATTTTTCATGTTTAAGATAAAGCAGTTCTCACTGCCCCCATTATGCAATCAAAAAAGTGATTTTTAGAGGAATTTGAGAACACTTGTGCTTTTTTTCATCAGTATTACATTGAAATTTATTGTTGAAGCAGTGGCCAAGGTCTGCTCCTGTTTTTGATGCAGGAAGGGCTGATTGGATATGGAAAACTCCACAGTCTGTGGGGAGTAAGATTTCAGAATTCCTATCCTCACTGACCTCAGGAGAGCTTTTCAAGACTCCATTAGTAAGTATGAGTATGATAAATGTGTTAGCAAATTCAGTGCCAGCTAAGCAGTGGGTAGGTTTGGCTGATCTTAGAGCCCGGATCTTATTAGAGAGAAGCTGTATATATTGAGCAGATTTTTCAGACCAGAGTGTGAAAACTCTGGATATTAAGGTGCTCAGTTGTGAATTACACTTGGCTCTGCTGCTGCTGTCCTAAAGAATTTTTTTTCTCCTTTTTTTGTGATCCAGAACCCCATGTTGCTTTTCATCTCAGTTCTATAGTGGATTTTTTGGATAATGTGGAGAGTGCATAGAAAGAAAAGGTGGTACCAATGTGCAAAATTGAATTATGGTATGTCTACAGTGGCTGGGATGCAGTGTTTTAGCACAGCTGTTGAACTGGGATATTTCTTGAGGAACATGAAATGGAACAGAACAAACATCAGCTTAACTGGAACAATATTCATATAAATGTAAATAGTGCCAGGTAATGATTGCTACCATAGATGCTGAACTCTTTCCCCCTCTATATTTAAGTGTGTTTTTTGGACATGATGCATAGTTTTTCAACTGAAGTAAGAAAGTACCATTCTTTTGTATACTTAACTACAAATTAGAATCTTCTAAGGCTCAAAATTACTCTGTGCAGTATTCATGAAAACTGTTAAGTGAAACTGCACAAAGCATTGTAACTATAATGAAGAATTAGAAATTATACATAAAAATAAAAATAATTGCAAGCTGATGTTCCGTATTATTTTATCCGTTTCTTTTTATTTCTAAATTTTGCACTTGGAATGAAATTGAGTCTACTCCCAAAAGGCAAAACACAAAGATTGTATGCACAATGAACATTAATGGGCTGTACTAGAGTGTCCTTTTGTAGGTCTGTATCTCTCACTGAATTCTTGTATCACCTATTCATGATCATCACATTTCTCAAAGTACAGAAGAGAAAACTAAAGCAAGATTTCCAGTGTATTTGTGTTTTGTTTGAAGTGATGCCACAATATACCCTCTCTCCTTTTCAAGAGAGTGTTGTTTAAGTAGACACTTGTATTTATATTGTGATTTTTGTATTAAATAACTCAGGCAGAGGAGCTGGGCTAAGGCATTTAACACCATGTAGCTTATGGTCTTTCAGGTGGCAGAGGAAGTGTGACTGGTGTGTATTGCAGAAGTCACACTCACAAGATTTGCATAGTTAAAGGCAGGATCTCTCTGAATTTTTCAAAAATATCAAGTATTTACCAATCTAAAAAAAACCCGGAATTTATCTGGCTTTGATAATTGACTTAATTGGCGATTGCAGCCTATTTTCTACAGGAAAATGAATCTCATTCTACTTAAAATAGAAAGAAATTTGTTCTTCTCCTGCATTTTTTGATAGGGTGCTTGAGTACTGTATACCACTTATGGGAAGATGTTTTGCTTAAGTTCTATTTTTATCTCCTGTTTGTTTATTTTTAATTACTACTTCAATACCCTGGGATTCACCATCGATCTTCATCTGCCTACCCAATTATCCCTAGCTTGCTGAAGGGTTTGTTTACTTTTTAAGTTATATGAGTTATATGTGCTCTCTTAAGGTTATTTGTGTGTGTGTCTAAATATTAGTAACAGGAAGATTCTGATTTACGGGGAGGAAAGATGAATTGATATTACTGGTGTTATGAGGGTGTAGCTCAAAGAGAAGATGTCTGAATGCTGCTGCTGTCTTGGGGTGATTTTCCTTCTAACAGCCTCCTGGGGAAATGCACATCATGGAGTGAGATATTCCGGCCCCAAGGTTACCTAGGGAACACTGTAACATAAAATGTGGGAGGTTAATGCCTTTAAGAGTGTTTTAAATGCACTGAAGTTCTTTGCACAGCAACTCCCACTAGCTTGAGAAGTATTTCATAAATTTATGAAAATGAATCTGCAACTTCACAGGAAGAGACAGTTCTTACTTCTCACAGTACTGGAGGGTCTCCTCTGTGTAGGTTTTGCATTATCACTTAAAAATGAATTCCACCATTTTGTTTTAAGTTAATGAAGTCTTATCTTTGATCAGTAGAACAGTGTAATTCAACTGATATAACCTAAGGTTCTGTCCCAAAATTAATTTCTCTCCATCTGCAAAGAAATTACTTTTCCTGTATAAGCAAATGGGGAAACATTTTTTCTGTCCCAGTTAAGGCAATATTGGCAGCAAAACCCTGTACTTTTCTTCAGCTCTGAATGTAGTTGATATATTTCTTCCTAAATTTTAAATAGACAAAAAATGTTCAAGGCCAGGCTGAATAGGGCTCTGAGCAACCTGGTCTAGTGGAAAGTGTCCGTGCCCATGGTGGAGGGGTTGGGTGTGGATGATCTTTGACATTCCTTTCAACCCAAACCACTCTAACTCTATGATGTACAAATTTGTCTGGTGTTGAAAAGGGTTAAATGCGTGCCTCAAATAGGATGATCTGTGGCTCACAAGATGACTCCTGCACCCAATGGCTCTCCCTGACAGCTGCTGCCATTGCCCTTGTGCTCATATTTGCCATGTATTTACTGGAAGCAACTTTAGTCTGTAAATGTTGGACATTTTCCATGGAGGTACAGGAAAACAACTTCACTCAGATAAAAAAAAATAATTCAAGAGAAACTTTAACTTGCAAGCAATACCAATGGCCAAAGCTAAGAAACCAGGGAGTACCCATGATGATGCTGCAATGGCATTCAGCAGGTTATAGGCTTGTGCTGGGGTACACATGGGCATGAGCAATGACCCAGACCTGGATGAATTGACACAGTTTATAACACTACTGAGACTCATGGCCATGGCCCTAAAACCTCTATGGGATGAGGTTTCCCATTGTCTGGGTGCCCTGTTTGCCAGGGGATCTGGTCCTCCTCATTCCCACCATCTGGGGAATGTGTGGTGTAGGTACACCATGCCTTGGGGTGGAGAAATAGGGGTGGGAAAGGCTGGAAGCTGTCAGGGAGCTGTGGTACGCAGGGAGGTGTATGCTCCTGACAGCACTGCAGTAATGAATAGTAACTTCAGGTTTGTGATTAATCTGAAACTGCTCTGAGTCTCTCCCATGCACTTGCTTTCCAAAACTGAGACCATTTCTAAAAGGCCTGACAAAGAATGTTGATCATTGAATCATCCTGTAAAATTCGAGATAACTGTAATTATAAGCAGTAGGGAAAATCTATAGAAAAGAGATAATTCCCCATTAAATTCAACGGGGCAGTTGTCAGCTGATATAAATCAATGAGTTTATTGATTCAGTGGAGCCTGTTTGCACAATATAAGGATTCAGCCCCACCGGGTTTGGGAGCAAATTCTGTAGAACCCATTTTGTGTCAATTATATTCATTTTTATTCTGTTCAATATGACTAATTACTGCTGTTCCCTTGGTGTGAATGGACCAAATAGCTCCTGTCAGAGCCTTCTGCTGGAGTGACTCAGTCAGGAGAGTGAGGAGCAGTGACAGATCCCACAGCTGAGCAGGGAGTGCCGGGGGGATTTGTTGTCAGGAGCAGCATCACATGTGCAGGAGAATGCAAGTCACTGCTATGTGAGCCCTGAGCTGGGTTCTCCTTCCTCTCTGTGTGTGCTGCCACAGAGCTCCAGCCTCACTGCAGGCTGTAGAAGGTCTTGTGCTGCACAATTAATCTAAATTACGTGTGCGTTTCGGAACGTGCCACAGCACATCGTTTGAGCCATCGTACAAACAATGACTGCAGTTCAGGTAGAGTTCACTCCCGAAGTTTCCACTAGCCCTAAGTGAAGAACCTTTAATTTTGTAAGGGAAGCAGTGGTACAGACCTCTTTATTGTCTCTAGCACATGAAGCCTGAAACAATTACAGCTTACTCTATAAATCCATTTCTCCTCCTTCTCTGCAATTCTCAGATTTCCTTATGCTCCCCTGACTCGGGGGATATATTCATTAGGAAAGCACGTACAGTTTCCCTAAGCATATCAAGTTTGAATTGCTGAAGCTGGAGGCTGGCTCCCTTCCACAGAGTTTGTAGGGAATTTTTAAAAGAAAACCCAACAGCTGATCATGCAACTAATCCAGGTTTTCACTCTTTCATCCTAAGCAAGGAAAAAAAGTGCTGACAGTTGGAGTGTCTCCCTCAATTCTCATCTGCAGTATATTACTGTGGGGCATGATGGTTTCTGCCCCATGTGTGTGCTGCTCTGGGCTGCGCTGTAGGGTGCACGGTATTTTTCCAAGCCATTCACTGTCCCAGGGCATGAACCTCTGTGCCTGAGGAGTGTTTGACATTTGTCTCTTGAGCAGCAGTGTTGGAGGGGCAGAATGGAGGAGATGGAGGGTTGGGGTTCACTCAGGTTGCTCCTTTCACACCACTGAAGCTCCACATTAAGGCTCCTGTAATCTGCTGGACCACATGCAGTGAGCTTCCACCCCATGTCAGCATTTCTGATTGATGATATTGGCTTGAATTTTTGACATTTTTCTCTTTCTTTTTCATCTTTTACTTAGAAATATGTACATTTTCTTCAACTGAAGGGGAATTTAACTTCTCTTTCAGTCAGAGCTATTTCACAGGTGAAATAAACCAAAGATGGGGAACCTGGTGGTACAAGGTGACTCAGTTATAGGTGACTGCATCTGCAAAGACAACACAAAGCAGATTTCAGGCTGCTGCCACGTCTCTGAATGGGCCACGATCAATAAAGCCTCACTCTGGGCACTTGGGTTTGGGACAAAAGGCACAGAGCTGGGAGGTGCAGTCACCTGTGGTAACAAGGGCATTGAGCTCTCATTTGTTGTAAGACAGGGTCTGAATGGTTCTTTTTGTGGCCCCGTGCTGTGTCAATGGTGGTGAACAGCTGAACTCAAGTGTTGCTGCTCTAACTCCTCCAGCAGCATTTCTCCATTCCTTTACCACTGCACTGTCTATATTACCCTCTTGCAGATGTCCTTCCTTCCATCAGCTCTCATAGTTAAGAACAAGAAGCCAGAGTGCACAGAGAAGATTTGTTTCCCCCTCTGTGGGAGGCAGAGCACCCTTCCCTTTTCCCCGAAACACAAATCTTCAAACTCCAGCAGTTCAACCACAATCCAGAGCACTAACATTTGGATTTGGAAGCATTTTGCATGCACAGATGGGGCTCCACAAGGTGCAAAGCTGTGAAGAATGTTGTAAATTGTCGAGTCAGGTTAAATTTAAAAAGTGAAAAGGGGAGGAAAAAAGCAAAACTGAGGGAAATGAAGGAAGAGACTCCAGATGTGGGTCGGATGGGATCTGACTGTGTTCCAAAGATTCTTCGAGGCAAGCAGGGAAAAGTCAAGTCTTCAGGCAATGTTTTTTGAGAGCTCCAGAGGGGATGAATTAGGGACAGTGTGTTTTGGAGGCACATCCTGCCCATGAGATTCATCTTTTTGGGGAAGCTGGAGGCCCATCCCACCAAAGCTCCTTCACAGCTGTGTGGTGCTGAGGTGATGCCTGGATGCTGGCTTGTGCTCAGACTCTGGAGCAGGAGGATACAGAGGGAAGGGAGAGATGCTGCCAGGACCTGCAGACCATGCTGGGCTTTGTAGGACCATGATGGCAGGGCAGGAATGACTGCCCTGCACTCCCCATGGATGGGGTGTGAGCCAGCACCTCTGCCATGAGGTGGTACACGAGGACTGGGCAGGTTCCAGGCTCCTCCTGAAATGAAGGCAGACAAGGGCTCACCTCTTGCTTTTTGCACAGCTCTGTGTCCTGAATGAAGGTGAAAGTAATTGGTAGTCTGTCCCTCACATCTCTCTTTAATACTGTAGTAATTCCATTTTAGCCAAGCTGTGTACTTTTATCTTCCTAAGGGATCTCAAACAAGCTTTTAATTTTCAGCAAAACCTTTGGAGATCACCTCTAAGATCAGGGTCGGAGCTAATTTTTTCTCTGTCGTGCCTGAGGGAGATGGATTGGGAGGGGTTCTGGTCTTGGAGGTTTCAGGAGGGCTCCTCATATCTTGGGTGCTCAAAGATGGTGCACAGCACAGAACGTGGTGGAAAGTGCAACTCTGTTAATGCAGCAAGTTCAGAAACTACTGCAACACAGTTGTAATGAAGCAATATTGTAAGAAAAATAAGGAACAGTGGACCATGCCATGGACCTGGCTTTCCTCTCAAGCTAGGAAAACTCAGTGGACTTGTCCGGTTTCATGACAGCAGTGAAGAGAATTTGTTTCTTCCCTTCCTTCCTTCTAGTCCTGCACTTTTATCTCACAGGTTGGCATGTTGTGCAAACCTAGGAGCTTGCCTTGGCTCTGGGCTTGGTGTTTGGTCCTTTCAGTGGAAGCCACAATCCATCCTGCAGTGGGGTTATAGCCCTGCAGGGAGCCCCAGCATCCCTCCTGAGCCACTCTGTCCTGTGGCCTGGTGGAGTCTGGGAAGATAAGAAATGTAAATAGGAAATTAACCATGGAGCGCTTAGAGAGATGTGAGCTTAGGATAAAACAACAAGACAACCCCCTCCACCCAAACCTCCACCCTACTAAAAAGAAATCCCAAACAAATAAAAAACCTGGAAGAAAACTCCAAAAACATTTTGGTTGGTGATGTACAGGGGGAGAATATGGTGTTATAAATGTAACTACTATGACTCAAGGCAACAGAAGCGGCAAGAATTATGTAGAGCAGAAGAGATTTTAAGTTGGAAAAATGTGATTGAGTTAAGACGAAGAAAAATATAGGCTGCATCTCATGAGAAAATAGACTAATTGTGAAATCCTCTACTACACTTAGATCTGGGCCCCTTGGGAAATAATGGAAAAGAGTGTTTCTTGGCAGTAGAAGCCCCTAGACAAAACACCAGTGCTTTAGGAATATGTTATGCATAGCAGCAATATAGTTCATCAGCAGCAACCCCATTCCTGCACTAACAGGAAAGAAGCAGCTAATTTATCAATAAATACCTTTTGTGTTTCACTGCTTCCTTATGCCAAAGACACTGTGGTTGCTGACGGATGTGCTTGGGTGCAGAGGTGATTTTACAAAGTGAGAATTTATCTAGTAGGAGCAGGTCTAAAACTAATGGTTCATTTTGCATAGGCTGCCCAGCAGCCACCAGATAGTAACAGCTGTTTGCTTCTGCTCTTGTCTTAAGGTAGATTTGAACTATTAAATTAAAGGCAAAATAAAATTTGAGGTATTTCTTTTAACCATTCAGTCCTCCAGGGAAGGATTTGCAAATGCACATGTATTTATCATATTGAAGCTTTCCTGTTGCTTAAAAATATCTATTTTCTTGAGACACCTTATTGAAAAAGTGCCTTAGTGCTTTTTATCATCCACTGTATCTTTTTTTTTCAAAGCAAAAGACAGTATGTGCCTTGAAAATAGTTGCTCACCATAGTGTTTGGCAAGCTTCAAAATGAACCTGAGGTTTAAAATTAAAAATACTAATCAAGACCATGAAATGCAATTTCAGAACTTGGAATGATGTTTCAAACTCCTTTGCCCATCCTAAATTTGTCACCTGCCTAAGGCTGTTCCACTTCTGTGGCCATGGAGCAGCAGCAGCCAAAGCAGCTCAGGGGCTGCCTGTACCTCCCACTGTGGGTGAATGTGGTTGGCTTTACCCCCAGTGGCAGCTGACACTTTCCACCCTCAAAGGATCCAGGGCAGGATGGTTTCCCCAAGCTCTCTGTATTTGATTTGGGCTTTTAGTCTGGTTTGAGATGGAATTCTTCTTAATGCTCTTTATCTTGGTTTTCCATCAGTGACATTTTGATGTTTTTGCATGAGCTGGAGCTAAGGGAGGATTCCATTTTCTTCTCTGTCCTCGTTCTTCCACCTTTGCTCTCTGGGCTTATCAGCTCAGCTGCTGTCAGCTGTAGCTTTTATCTTTACCTATCCTTGAGCCAGCTCAACTTACTAGGCCAAGAAAAAAAAAAAAAAAAAAAAAAGAAACCCTTACAAAAATATAACTTTTTGCTGAATTTGTGAATGGAATTGAGAAAACCAAATTATGCCAGTGCTGGGCAAGGTGTGGGCTTAGCATGGTGAGCTGGATGGAAGATGGGGAACAAGACCTGTCCCTTTCAGCAGCAGAGAAGCTGAATTACACTGTTGAAATTGGAGGGATAGACTATAAGGAATAGCTAAATGACAAAACCAAAGTTCTCATATTTTAATTTTTTTTATCAAAAAATGGTTTAGATAGAAATAAAGAAATGTTAGAATAAGTACATAGAAACCTGCTCATAGATCCTATTCAGTTCAGAGACAAGAAACTTGTTGCTGAATTAACATGGAAATACACAATATTATATTCACATCAAATAAGTGAAGTCATAATTTTTAGTTTTGTTAAGGAGCTTTTGATGCAAAATTTTTGCTCAGAGTACAGACAGGACAGCATATCTGCTGTTTTAGCAGCCAAAAAGAAGACAGGGACTGACTGACTGTAATTAAATGTATTCTAGTGTGTTGCCTAGTATGTATTACCTAATTTATGGCTGTTTCACACCACCACAGTTATACCTGCAGTAGGATAAAAATTGTGTAAATTTTCCAGTACTTTGTATTAAATATATTTCCATTCATAAAAAAAAAATCTCCAACACATAGCAAAGCTGTAACTGTGCGTAAGGTATGAAAAGAAATGTCAAAAAATTTGTTCTTTCTGGCTATGATTTATTATTTGTTTGTTTCCCCCAGTGAAATAGCAGGAAAAATATGAGAAAGATACTGAAAAATGGCATGTTACCCATTCTTTTTTCTTTACAAGTATTAAGAAGAATTTGAACTGTCAAAGTTGACTGAAATATTTCTATGCATATTCAACTTGAATGATATGCAACACAGAAAGCATTTTTTCAGTGTGCACTCAGGTAGATAGTCCACCTCTGTTGCCAAACTGTATAATTTTAGATCATGAAATAACATCATCCCAGCAGGTTAAATAATGCTGCAGGTTGTATCTCTATTCCAACAGTTTGCTCAGTGTAGGAGGGTTGGTGTAATCAAGTTTAATTAGAAAAACAAAAGCAAAATTGCCATGTGCTTGATCCAAAGCCTATTGAAGCTTACAGGAATCTCTCAGCTGGTTTCTTTACTTCTGTGAGTTATCTGTTATTAGGACTGAATCAAACTTGGTTTCTTCATGCTTAGCAAATTTGGGTTTTCAGTGTCATTAACAAGGTGAGAAACAAGCTGGTGAGACAGTATAATTTTTCCTCTTAAAAGCCTGAGTACTTGCTTTAGACTTCTCATTAACTTCTCATGCAATTAGGTGTTTGCATGCAAAGATAAACCACATCAAGTCTTTATGGCATATCTCAATCATAATACTGAAATTATGGAAGGCAGTTCTCATAAGCTGGCTGTTCTCTGTGGTAGAGACTATCCTATGTAAAACCTCAGGCTAAAGGGCATAATTAATTTAATTCACAACAATTGTTGTTCACTGTAATTATTTCAGGTTCATCTTGATCTGTTTTTAAAATGTCATGCATTTTAACATGCAAGAATTCAAAATTTTATGAGCAATGTCAAAAAGTACTTATAGATTGCTTTCATTGCTCTTTAAAAGAAATATGTGACCACAGGACAGCTGCAAATATAAAAAATTATTTCATGGATAATCTTTTACGAAATAACTCTTGAAAGTGAACTGTAATAACGTGAAGAATTTTAAAACAACTTTCAAGCAAGTGATTTCTTCCATCATGGTTCATTCTCATAATCTTCTTCAAGTATTTAGAGAGTCAATTGCTCTTAATTTTAGATTGTTATTAAATTAAGTGGTGATGATGACTGTGGGTAGGATGTCTTTTACTGTCTAGAGTGTCACAGTAGAGTGTAATAGTCCTAGATTTGAAATGTTTTCATCCTATTAAATGGCTGTGTTAAGTTATCATGGAAAATGAGCACCTAATTTATTTTAATCTTTCATATTCTTTGAGCTGTTTTTCTTCCTAAGTGTTTTTGAGTGACAAATGAAAATCAAAATCTGCTGTTGATGCTTACTTTGCAGTTCTATCAAGAAGACCCTTATCTAGAGCTGACAAAACCCAGCTTTCCTTAAAGTACTTGCATTTCTTTATCTCAGAAAGACAACATAATCTATACACTCTAGTTCTCTGTGTGTTCTTGGAAATCTCTGAATATAAACCTTTCTGTAGGCTGTGCTTTGCATATGTCTGTCAAATAGAATTTGTGTTCTGCTCACACAGTGATCTTGATTTTTGTGCCATTTATTCATCATGTACCTCCTGCCATGCAGCCTGTGTATAAATTACTAACAATTATTGACTATTTGATACTTCTGGTCATATCAGTGCTGTTTGTAGGCTAGACAACCTCTGTCTGGAATTGGAGCCTCTAAACATTACAATTAGCTTACATGGGTAGAAACAATTGGATAATTTTTCCTTGCAGCTTACATTCCTTCTTAGATAATGCCTAGCTGATTTTGCTATGCATTACGTAAGTGTGCAACCCTGCAATGGAGAAGATTCACATCTCCACCCTCCAGTGGGGCATGAGGCAAAACAGGTACATCACCTGCACCATCCTTTGATCAAAAAACTAACACGTGCTCTACCTTCATTTTAGGAGCACTGCAACCTGTGCCTCCTTTTGTTGTGAAAGAAAATCAACCCTTCATACGTGAAAACACTTAGTACTGGTATTACTTGAGCTTCACTTAGACTGAATTATTCATAGTTGAGTTATCCAGGGCAAACATTACCTGTGCAGCTCACTGCCTGAATCGCCTCTCTTGTTTATTTTCATTGGGGTGATTTACTTTAACAAGGACTGCAGGACCAGGTTCTGCATTTGCTGGACATGAGAACATTTCATACTGGGATTTTTCTTTCTGTTTGATTTTTTCCCCCCTCCCTCCTGGTGTTGTGTTTGTTGTGATGGATGTTTTTTTTTTTTTGTTTAGGGCCCCAGCGAGGGGTCCCAAAGAGAATGTTAGTGCTTTTGAATCTCGATGGCTCCCCGTTGACATGCCATCTGCAGATGCTCATGTAGAGTATGTTTTAAGCAGCAAACACCTGGGGTGCTGTATTAAAAAATGCTCAGCATTTCAAAATCCTGGTGATGGAGAGTGATATGCTCTTGATATGCCTCTTGCTGTTAGAACTATAAGCTGGATCCTGCTAAGTCCTAATGTCTCCTGTTGGAGTGAATGATAGCAGAGAATACTTAGGACATGAGAGATGTATGACTTTTCAGGTGTATTAAAAGGAGTTTAACTCTGTCAAAACTCCTCTTTTATTTAGACACAGTCATTTTATCCTCATCTCCTCTGCTGTCTTTTTGAAGGACTACAGTGTAATAGCCCTTGAGCAAGGGGATGAGCAGGAGTTGCTACCAGGCCTTTAGACTCACATGACACTCCTTATTTTAGTGATTTGAGTTTGAAAACATTCAAGCTGTGTCATTTTATGGTGACAAAAAATTTCAGCAGAACTGAGTGATTTTTGATGGATGTGTTCCTGGGAGCTCTGCTAAGGCCCATGGAGGACAGGGAGCAGGATTAGACACAGCCAGCACGGCTCCACCAAGGGCAACCCTTGCCTGCCTGATCTCATGGATTTCTGTGATGGAGTAACTTCCCCAATGGACAAAGGAAGAGCTACAGGTACCATCTACCTGGGCTTTGGCAAGGCCTTTGGCATGGTACCTCACAACAACCTAAATTAGAGAGGAATTTGATGGGAGGGCTGTTGGTTTGGATGGTTGAATCCAGAGGGTTCAGTGCTCAGTGTCTGGATGGGATCAGTGATGTGTGGTGTGCCTCAGATCTGTCCTGGGACCAGCACTGTTTAATGCCCTCCCCAGTGACACTGACAGCAGGATTGAGGGCAGGATGCAGATGGCACCAAGCTGAGTGGTGTGGTTGGCACACCTGAGGGACAGGATGCCATCTTGAAGGACCTGGGCAAGCTCCAGGAGTGGGTCTGTGTGGAACTGGGTGAGGGCAGTCCCTGGAATCAGTACAGGATGGGGGATGGAGGGATTGAGAGAAGCCTCACAGAGAAGGACCTGTAGGATGGGCACATGAGCTGTCAGTGTACACCTTCAGCCCAGACATAAAGAAATTCTTTAGAATGAGGGTGGGGAGACCCTGGCACAGGTTCCCAGAGAAGCCTTGGCTGTCCCATCCCTGGAATTGTTCAAGGCCAGGTTGGATGGGTCTCTGAGGAACCTGCTCCAGTGGAAGATGTCCCTGCTTATTGCATACATGACCTCTAAAGGCCCCTTCCAACACAAGCCATTCTATGATTGTCCAGCAGTAGAAAATTAAAAACGCCTGCAAAGACCCCTAAAAGCAAGGTGTGTATAATAACAACAAAAGATAAAATTATCTAATGTGATTTTTTATAATATCCTACTTAATGACCCAAAACAGTAAAAATGAAGTCAGTATGTATTGAAGTAATTTTCAGATTAATTCAGAGAGAAGTAAATACAATTTGGGTCATGTTGCTTTTCATGACCCTGGAACCCCATTCAAATAAGCACTATGGATTTTAAAGATCTACCATGTCTCTGTTGATGTATTATTGATCGTGGTTAGTCAGCACTTCAGCTCTTGTTGTTCAAGACTGCCCAAGGCACTAAGATCACTTGTTAGCAGAGTGTATTGCTCAGGTACTTTCTCTGCAAGGTTTATTTTCTTTTTTAAGATATTTTTGTTCCAAAATATTATGAACTGCCTTTCTTTTTAATTCTAACCAATGATTATGTAAAAATGTGCTACTTGTACTTGTGAGGAAATGCCTTTGTCCTTTTTTATAGACATATCTAACGTTTATTACCTGTGTAGGTTAAATTTCACATGCTTTACAACTCAATTGACATGGAACATAGTGGACAGAGGTCTAGTCTATGTGATAAATATGGGAAATTTCCCCTCTAGAATAAATGTTGTGACTGCAGCTCCTGAGACTGATGCAAAATGGATCATATATTTGGTTGGTTTTAAGGGTATTTTCCATCTAGAATGCTTGTGTGAATTTAAAAAGAAAAAAATAGGGACTTGGAAAGCTCTGGTGATGTTTTTCTGTTTTGTTTTGGGTTTTTTTTAAGTTTTGGTTTGTTGGTTTTCTTTAAGTTTCTGAGTTTTGTATCTTGGCTGACAGTTTGATGGTTGTAACTTCACGGCTGTTGGCTTGTTGAGGTTGTTTTTTGATCAAGATATTCTCTTTTAATGAGGCTGTGTGAATCCCTATTCTATTGTTGCTGTACTAATTAACTTTCTGAATGTTTTGAGCATTTTGCAGGGATGTCGTTTGGGTTTGTCTTCTAAAAAACCCCATTTTTTGAATGAGTGAAACTCAACTATTTTGCAGAATTAAACCAGGCAGTTGTTATTATTTGAGTTATTAACTCTAGGGGTAAATACAGCCCCTAATATGGCAGCCCCAGTACCTCCTTGTGCTAGTAAACAATAGGTGCAAGAAGCAAAGCAGTGGGTAGGCAATCCCTGATAATATATGCAGTAGTCTTCTTCTTTTATAAATCACAATATAAGTGCTTGGATAACGTGGTATCTCAGCAACAACTTGACAAGAGACGTATAATACACTCTCAGAGAATAGAAAAAACATCATTTGTCACCAATAAAGGTGTTTAGCATTCTGATCCTCCCAACATAAATTAATTTGCAGTAATACTAGCAGTGTTTTTACATATGTATTTTGCATTTGCATCAAACTACTTCCAGTCCTTAGGAGCACTTGCTGCTTTACTGAGTATTAACTGTTCAGGATGTGGGTAGAGGTTAATGTGCTGCATGCCTTGGATCAGCTCTGGTTTCTCTGTTACACAGTGCATTTAGTCTTCAGGGGATTAAACATGTTCTTCATGAATGAAAATGAATATTTATTAAATGTTGCATCAGGATATACTTATTCATACAGAAAATTCAATATGTTTACTTGAATGATGTACAGGAATCTAAAGAAAACTCGGGGAAGCTTTTTATTCCTGTAGAAAGTTAGTATATTTATATGTATTTTGTATTATTTTAAGACTTGGGTGTGCATTTTGAAAATGGGTACAAAAGAGCAATCCAGATTTAAGAAAAATAGATTTCTAAGTAGTCATCCTTTTCAACTGGTGACAGATTTAGAAGATAAGAGTTGCAGACTTGGTCCCCAAATGTACCTTGAAGCTTGTGATAGATAAAGTTACAGAACCAGGCAGTTGTTACAGCCTGGTAGATGATTGCAACCTTGGAAAGAACAACTTTTTAGGAAAAAAACCCTCAAACATGAAAGCAAAGTGAATGTTATTTGCTGTCTTTAGTATTCATGGGCTGTACAATGACGATTGTTACTGAGTATTGTTTCTAAAGCTTTGTAAGGATAAAAAATGCTAGGTCTGGTGGTTTGATTAAAAAAAAATTACACATTTACAACAAAAAATGCTATTGTTTTCTCACATCTGTAGCAGTATTTATAACTGCATTGTGTTTTAAGTGAGGGGGAGAAAATGAAAATAAAAAAAAATGTTCAAGGCCCAGACCCTTCTTTGCTGAGTTCCTACATATGTTTTTGACACTTAAAACAAAGGATGGCAATAGGAGATGTATTTCAGGACAAGCACAGAGACTGATTCTATTAAAGCCATACCTGCTGTTAGCCTCAATGGTACTTCAAGTGAAATATTTTTAGTTTGATCCTATGCCAATTTAGTTGTATTGTTTTCAAGCTGTGTAACCAATGTTTCAGCAGACCACCAAGAATTGACATATTCCTTTTTAATTACAACCTCTTTTAAGTTTTGAGGTGTTTACATTGATTGCGTAGCCTTGTGAAATCAGCAGCAGCACCAAAGCTCATCTCAGGGTAACAAGCAGCATCTGTAATAAATACACACTGCAGACAGAAATGGGAGCATGCTGGTGGGGGATACATGACCTGCTGTAACTCCTTTGTTTGACTGTGACATGTGCTTATCAAGATACAGAATGAAATAATTTTGCACGCAGAATCCAGCAAGTAAAAATGGAGGGGGGAAAATATTGAATTCGTGTGCCCCTCTCCCCCAAGTGCTGAGGTGCAGCAGAAGAGGACAGGGCAGTCAGTTCAGCCACTGTGGTTTGCTCACCTGGAACCTCTACAGTTGTAAAATATAATCCTGTTTGAGGGGCATTTGCCTTTTTCTGTATGGTTTATGCTCAGAGATGTAACTTTAGTGCAAACCTTTCAAGCTCAAAGCAGGAGGCATTGCTGTCACAGCACCAGGCCTGCAGAACCTTGAAATCTAGAACTGGCAAGGGAAACAGAGAAACCACTGTAAAATCATCCATGCCCTTCTTTGTCCCATGTCTTGCTTAACTATGAAGGAAAAAGGGGCTGCTGGGAGGCTTCTTCTGCTGCCTTTGCTGTTTCTACAGGGGCAAGTCAGAAAGGAAACAAAACCATTGAATGAGGTTAATGGCACTTCTGAAAGCATTGCTAGGGAATGGATGTGACTGTGGAATGCACAAAAGGTGTATGGCACCCCTAGCTGTCCCATGGGATACAGTAGGGATTGTGTGGAATACTGGGCCACAGAGCTCTCATCCTCCCAGTAGAGACACAACTGGAATGTCAAAAGTAATTAAAGTATTATGTAAATGAATTATTATAAATGCATCTTATGAGAATTGTTTCTCCATTTGGATTATGTGATTCAATAGGAAAGAGACAATCCTTTGTGGAGCCCAGTGGAGATCCTGGGATCTGATTCATCTCTGTTCCTTTGGATACCTCTCTAGTTCTATTTATTTGAGGTTTGAATAAAGCTTTAGGGCTTGCCCTCGCTTCCTATTTGAATAGAAAGGGATGTGAGGTGAGTAGGCTCATGATTTAGGGTTCTTGTTAGGTGCCTAAAGCTAGTCAGGATCAGAGCTGAGCATGCTAATAATAAACAGCAAAAGACTACTCCAGAGCCTGGCTTGGGCAACTGCTGGAGCATCAGCCACACTTGGAAACAGCACCAACAGATTGAAGAGGTTTGGCCTTCAAAACTGCAACAGATTGAAGGAGTTTGGCTTGGGAAAACTGTAGGAACAGGAGCAGCAGTTTGTGAGACAGCCTGGCTTATGCAAATGTAGAAATGGCAGCAGCAGGTTCTGATGGGATGTGTTGCTGGGGTATCTCCAAAAATTTTTAAACTGGCTGCTCATGTAATACCAGGGCCCTATCACCTATATGCTCAATTTATCACTGCATCTTGGAACTTCTCCATCAGAGTAGTAGAAAGCAAATGTTATCCTGCCATATAAGAAAGAGAGAAAGCAAACCCACTCAGCTTATTATTTACAGACCTATCTCACTGCTTCCAACTCTATCCATAATAGATAATGAATAAATTGGTTCACAAGCAACTGTTTAAGTACTTGAAGTTAAACAACATACTGAATGATGCTCAGTCTGGATTTCATTCTCATTATTTCACTGTCATTGCACTAAGGAATTGTTGGAGATGTTTTCTCTGCCATGGATCAAAATCTGTTTATAGGTTCAGTGTTTATTCCTCTGTCAAAGTCCCTTTTGACATGACCTGCCATTTCCACATGCACAAATTCATTTAAGATCAGTTCAAATAAAAATAGTAGACAATTGTTTTCAGTCACATTTGCCTTCCAGGACCCAGATGGATTGCATTAGCAATGAACAGTCATGTATGCAATATAATACTGAGAAGTCTTGTAGCTGGGTACCATATTGGCCATTACACGTTCATTAAAAGCTGTTGTGCATGTTAATGGGAAGATACAGTTCTTCGTGGTTAAAACACATGGAGTGGAGCCAAATCTCTATTAAAATTGAAAGCATGTCTGAAATCAGAGCCTTATCTCTTACAAACAGCATCTCATTTCACCCCCTCCCCCCCCTCCCCCATTTCTGGAGATAGATACATACAAATATCTGGGAACAGCATCAGTGGAGTTTTGCTGTAGAAAGCAAAAAATCTAGGAGGAAAGAGAGATTTGAGTGAGAATGAGGTGCTCTAGTATGCCCATGGAATTTTTTGTTTTCACCAGGGCATTAAACAATATTAAAACACCAAATATGCCAAACAATTTTACCACAAGAAAAATGTTTAGAATTGTCTTTGTATGACCAGGAGTATATAACTCACAGCATAAAACAGAGGCTTGACTTGTGCTGATGATTACTGAGCCACTAACCAGAAGCTTATTGAAGTTGAATCATATTCGATAAGATTTCATCTCTGCTCCTTAGGTGTAGTCTTAGTTTGAAGAAATTGTGGGTTTAGTATGACTCAGGTAGGCTGTGTGGCAAAACAGAAATGCAGTTCAGAAATACAAACTGGAGGGCTGGAAATTCAGGTGGTATTCCTGGTTTCACCAAAACCTTGAGAAGCTGTTTCCCCCTCCTTTGTTTTTTTCTTTTTTTTTTTTTTTTTTTTTTTTTTTTTTAATGAGGATTACAGGTTTATGAAACTTTATTTAACTAATGTTAGACACTTAGACTACTATCTCCCATTGTCTGGCTGAATGCTGGCTGTTGTGGGAGCCCAGTGGATGAGTGGCAGTAAGGGTGGAAATAGCTGGAACTTTAGAATATGTGCATTTATCTATGATTTCTGAGATGAAGAATGGACACTTCTAAGTCACAACTCTCACTTGGTATTTAGCTATATATATGTATAGGATTAACTCCAAGGATTAGAAATTGTGATCAAAAGTTTAAAAATATTGACTTTTAAAACGCATGTTGCATTTCTTTCTTGTCCCTTTCCTTCACACACATCTGTCAAATGAGATGGTGAGAACAGTGCAGATGCACTGATATTAGATTTAATTTCTAACTCTTAAAAAAAAATTAAGGCTGTGATTGCAGTGCAGAAAACTTGGGGGAGTTAAAAAAGAAAAGAAATGCCCTTGCAGGTTCATTTTAACTTGTGTTTGTACATCCTGTGACTTCCTTAGGTCCAGACTCAGGGTAAGCTGGTGGCTGCACTCAGTAAAAGGCATGGGAGGAATCCATCTCCCCTCCTTCTGGACAAAACAACTGATTCTGTGCCAAGAAGGAAATGAATTCTTCTCATACAAGCCAACAACAAATTATGGTTTCCAGCCACAGAAGGTAGAAGTGAAGGGAAAAGTGTGTCTCTGAAGAACAATGTTTCTTGGGATTGTGATAGTGTGGAGTTTCTCAGGGCTGTTCCTGCCAGTGAAGCAGTGAGTCCTCCCTCTCCAGGGCTGCTGTGTGGGGCTGCAGCTGAGCCATAAAGAGATCAGGCTGCTGCAGGAGAGCCACAAGTCACAGCAGAGCTTTACCTGAAAAAAACATCCAGGACCAGGTCTCTGTGCTCAAATAATCTGAACTCCTTTTGTTTAGTTTTGTTCTGTGTTTATTTTTAGGGAGGGGTGTGGGATTTTTGTCGTTGTTGTTGATTTTATTTTTCTCCCCCAAGGAACAGACATATAATTGCTTTTAATTTATCTGTGATTTGAGTTTGGGTAGGAGTCCATGTGTGTACGTACCTGAAGGAGAAGGGTCGGATTTGAACAGTAAGGACAAGGGGCTTGAAAATTCATATCTTTATTTTGCTGATGGAAAGCAGTAGTACCTGGTGTGTTAGAGTTTAAAATAAAAATGGAGATGTCTGTTGTCCCTTATGTACTGTGGTGATATTGAGAGGACAAAACAAAAGGGTTTTGGGTTTTTTTTTACTTTATTTCCCCTCTTTTCTCACACTAATTCAATAATACCTACATGATTTGTAGGTTTGTGCTTTTCTTCATTCTGTCCTTTTTTTTTGTCTGTCACTGAAATATATATATGCAACTGTAATGGATTTCAGTACAGAATGTGTATCAAACCTCTTGCTTTGTATTTTTATTCAGTGGCCTGTCTGTTTAGGCATCCTGGGAAAGATTCCTTCTTACAGACACCTTTATCTGTTTGTTCTCTGAGCCTCCATAATGAATCTGGTTTTGTACTATCTAGAATTAATATGAATTGTAAAAAAGCTTTGTCAGTTCCTCTTATTTACTTTCCTTGGAGTTGGTATATTTTGCCTTTGATGTCATAAATTTCATAAGCTTAAACACCTTAGAAGTTCATTTCAGGGAGTTTATCAGCAGAACATGAATATCCTCTATTTTTACCTAAGTTACCTAGTCAGCTGTGTGATTTATCTTAATGCTTCTGTACTTGTATTCTCTCTCTAGCACTGAAAGGATAGTATTTATATATCAGCAATTAATTAATGGCTAAGTGTTCTTATTGAAGTGTTGGGTTTGTAATTGATGGTGGAGTATTTCAGTCATGGATGCAAATGAGATCAAACACCAAAAAGGGTCTAGGTTCTTGTTCAAAATCTATTCTGAAAATGGATTCCATTATTCTGACGAATCCTCATGAAAGACTCTCCAGCAGTTGGAAAATCTTGTGGAGGCATTCCCTCTCACTCTGGGTGGGCCAGCAGGAAAGACAGGATGGAATAGTTGGCCAGAAGTCATGCAGAAAAAGAATTAAGTGAGCATGTTGTCATTCAAAACTATTTGTTGAGCTACCAATTCTGTTTCAGGTAAAGTGAGATTATTTTATCTTTTTAGAATGATGCCCCATGTAACAATGATCATGGATTTAATGCAGGAATTTTTTAGTAATAAAAGGAAGGTTTCTTCTCCATTGGCTGAAGAAGAATTATTGTGCATTTCTTGCTGTAGCATCCCATGCTTTAAGCAGTGCTGCTTTTCTCTGCCATCTTCCTTCTTGTTTAAACAGTCTGGCCAATAAGGAACATGTGTTCTCAAATCAGACTCTGAAAATATGATAGCAGGGCTTTGCTGGTCAAAAAGGAGGAAAATAGGGAGAAATGGGAATGGATTGTGAAACAATCCTTTGATATTGGGGAAGTGAAATGCCTTTTCCAGCAGCAGCAGCAAAACATGGACATCTCACGATATACTTTAGTGTCTTAGAACACATCACAGCTCCTCATGAAATGGCTTTCTCAAGAACAGCACCATCCCACTGAACATTGCAGTGGCTGCAGACTCTGGATTTCTGCTTCAGTACTGGATTTTTTTCCTCATTGTCCATACCTTTGTGAGAAGCTCATAGTTCTTTTTGTGTTTTTGTATTCTTGCATACAGAAGTTTAAAAACCAAGAACAGAAGGTCAAGAAAGTTGTGTTTCAGTGGGACTTTCTAGTCTGTATTCCCTCAAGAAAACTAGTGCTTGGAGACATAGCTGGAATTTTTATATCAAGCTGCTGAAATATGATTCATGACTTCAGGAAATCCATCCAGACCATATCTTCCTTCCTTGAGGATTAGCCACTCATTAGAATAAAAATAAACTTAATCTTTCTCAATTTGGGAAAGATCCTTGGTTTAAGGGGTTTGTGGAGTGGGCTCCAGGAATGATTTCTTCACAGGCAATTCAATGCAAGGAGATTTCAAATTTCTGTGCAAACTCCTGTCTCCTGAAAGCTAGACAAAATATACAAGGAAAAAAACTTAAGAGAAAGGGAAAATCCTATTCTGCTTTCAGACTAACATTTGAACTATATTATTAAAAATTTATGAACTCCCTGAATATAAATCATCTGCTGAAGAAAGAATGGCAAGTCAAAGTTCTGACTCTCATCTTCCAATACTTCTTTACAGACAAGGTTTATAGGAAGAAGTAAAAACTTTTATTATCCTGAATGAAATGGTTGAAAACAACAGGCAAGGATTTTGGGCATATGAAACCCCTTGCACAGTTATGAACTAAATGTGCTGGAGAGAAACAGATGTAGGACTTGGAAATTTATTGACCTTTATCTCCAATTGCAGATTATTTAAAAGGCAGGAAAATTGGCCAAACATGCACAAAGAGAAGGCTTCACCAATGAAGAGGTCATTCCACATGCTTCTCTGGTATCTCTGAAAAGAAGTTATCTCCCTTGGCTTCTGCTGGCCAGAGAAACATGTTACTGCAAGACCTGACATGATGAAAACATCTTCCTGACATGGTTTCAGCTTTGTGTTTTCTGTGAAACAAGGAACAGTAGTTGCATGCTGAGATCAGGGGAGACTGTATTAATCAGTTTGGGTTTGTGGTTAGCAGCACATGCTTTCCCTCTAGAACTGCCCTTGGGAGCAGTGTGTCAGCAGAGGCTGTTTCTGATGCAGGTTTTAAGGTGAGATTATTTCATGTACAGAATAAAGATTGATCCTTAGAAATACAGCAACTGAGAATGGCTGGATAATGTTTAGTGTTTGAAAATATGTCATAGCACCAAATATTGAAAAGGTGGGGTATTTTTCATGTTTCTTTCATTTCTGATGCCATGGATAAAGAGACTATATAGAAACAATGGAAGCTTTTTTTAGTTTTACCTCTGTTTTTCTGAGGAAGGAATATCGTGCCTAAAGAATAGACTTTAAATCCTGCAAGCAACCATATCACAATTACCTTTCTAAATGGAAAAGTATGCCTTTCCTACTGGAACAGAAACAGCTGTGGACCATAGGCTATGCTTTATTTCTTTGGTTCCAGATACCAAACAAACTAAAACTGGCTTTAATGACTCCATCCCCCTTGCTTATACTTCTATTATGAAGGAGATGCTTTCCTCTGATAAGCACCTGTCAATTACCATTTCTTTTTAAAAATAAAAAATTCAGGGGAAATGGTAGCCCACAAATACATGGCCATCGAATTGCTGAGGTAACTAATGTAAAAGACATCTAAAGCTAGAATCTATGTTAATCTACTTTTTGATGTGGTTATAGATTGAATAATAATTTATCTTGACCTGCTTTCCCCAGTGCCTCATATTTATAAAGATTATAAATAAATTGTGGCTGAGCATAGAAGTAAATTAAGTGTTCAGATGCAGTGACTTTAGAATGTATTTATGGAATTAACTTCCTCTGATATACGTGTGCCAGTGTTTCATGAACTGTAGGCAGTTCCCCTCCCTACACATTTGTCAGGACATGACCTACAATCTTGCAAGTTTATTTTCTTCGCAAAATCTTCCTTCCTCCTAGCTGCTATGACACCATCCATACAAAGTCTGGAAAAGAATTTCATCTAGGTTTCTCTCTCTGTAAGGCCAAATGAAAAAAAAGCAAAGACTTTTGGTCCTCCTTGTAATGTGCAGAGTCATTTTCTGGGGAAGCCATGCTGGTTCCTGTTATGCTGGAGAGTTTTGTGAAGGGGAATGTTTTCCATTATACACCAGCTTGATGGCAGTAGTTAGTATATTTAGCATAAAATCCCTTGACTTTTTTTTTTTTTCCAGAAGCCCAATTGCAGCAAGTCCAGAACATGTAGATGATAGTAGATTTTTAAGAGACCTTACATGCCATAATATTTTGGAATATAGGTAACAGCAGGGATAAAGATAATGAAAGCATCCCTGCATAGACCCAGGACACCTCTCTGAACAGGGAGGTTGCCACTTGCTCTTCTCTCTCTTTAATGAAAGAGGAGAGAAAAAGAGGTTCTTGCTATAAGATAACAATAATGGCTTTAAACTGAAGGAGACTCATTTCAGATTAGGTAAAAAGAAGAAATTTTTGCAATGGTGAAACATTGAAACAGTTTTCCCAGAGAGGCTGAGGCTGCTGCATCCCTGGAAATGTCCAAGGCCAGGCTGGACATGGCAGGGGGTGGCATTGGATGGCTTTTAAATGTCCCTTCCAAATCACCCTGTTCTATTTGGTTAATTCTTCAGTCTGCCATAGCCTTCTGCTTGATCTATCACAACTTCCTAGGTCTGATGCCCCACTCACTCTGAACCTGGGAATGTGATTCATTTAACTTTTATAGAGAGATAATAGCAATGTAAATAAATTTTACAGTAACTCATAATGCTTTTAATAGCATGAGTGTTGATAGAGTTTTTCTACAAAGTCCCAAGGCATTTTATACAGCTACACTATTAAAATTGGAAAAGTCATAAAATATAGAAGGTGTGTGTGGCAACAGAGGAACAAAATCCTGTGTGAATCTGTGAAGTGTAAGCCAGGATCTTAAGAATTATTATCTTCAGGCTAAGCTTAAAAACATAGTTGTGTGAATAAAATATTTGTTGTTGATTTAGTGAATGAAGGCTAGAACTTAAAAGCAAATTTATTTTCACTAAAAATCTCCATATAACTATTAAGTAGGCAGATAGTCATCATATATTTAAAAAATCTCTAGTGCAGAGTTTAAAAGAGGGCTTGCCCAGAAAACTGAAGCAAGATCAGAAGTTTGAACAACTGTGTCGCCTTAACTGGATGTTACAGTGTGTTCATGAAGGCTCCATTCTGTGGTACCCAGTTGTGTCTGAAACTTCATGCAGGTTTTCTTCTTGGCTGTAGTTAAAGATGGATTTTTTTTCTTTAATTTTCAAACTTTTTCAGCTTCTCCCATTCCATTCCACGTCTGCTTGGGCACGTCCTGTGTTAGTGCCTGAATATCTGATTTAGCAGTCTGAACAAGATCTATCCCCAGAATTTTTAATACATACCAAGTATTTGACTTACTCTAGTAGATCCTTGATGAATTATGCTGGAATATTGATAGAAAAGAGATAAATCTTATTTGGAAAGGTCAAGCAAAAAAAGAGAGAATGTTACTTTGAACTCCATCATTTGGCAGATGCAATCTTAGGAAAAAGAGGGAAAGGGACAGGCAAAAGGAGTTTAATAAAGATATTAGAACTTCTTGGGTCAGATGGGGCTGTTTAACTTCTCTCAAGGACAGCAGACAAATGGTCTGTAGAGATTTGGGGCCATTAGTCATTAGGTCTAACAAGTTAGCAGAAGGTGGATGAAAACACACAAAAAACCAAATGCAGTGTCTGTCTTCAGAAATGATGCAGCTCAGCCTCAACTGTCAAAAAAAAAAAAAAGTAAGAAATATTTAAAGTACTCTGAAGTAACTCTAACATTTCAGAGAAATACATAACTGCTGGTGTGGGTTTACTGAGAGCACATCACATTGAACTAGTCTAATTTTCTTTTACAACCAAGCAGCTTCTTTTGTGGACAGGTAAGAAGCTGTAGGTGTTAGAGATTGACAGGGCTTTGCTGAGGCCAACCTGTTTTCATGGCATTCTCACAAGGCAGGCAGGGAAATGCTGGAGCTGTGCTTAATGGAGTGCAAGACCAGCTGTATTAATGCACTCAGAAACCTTAGCAGAAATTCACTTCAAAATGGGGAACAACTTGTCTCCAAAGACAGAGCTAGGAGTTATGTTGGGTCATGAGCTGAGCAAGCCAAGGTTTTGACGTGCAAGATTTACAGTTAACTCTTACAGGTACAAGTAATTGCCCTGGTAAAAGCTTGGCTCGATATCTCCTGCTTAATTTTGGGTACTGCACTTGGAGCAGGACACAGCCCAGCAGCAGGAGTGATCAGAGCCTCAAGAACAAGATGTATAATGACTGACTGACTGATTGACACACACCAGAGCTTAGAGGATGGAGGAAGGGAAGGTTGGTGGAGGAATGCAGTTTCTGGAAACTTTAAGAATCTTGTAGGAAAGAAGGGTCTAAGCTTTTTTTTCTGTACTCCAGGTGACAGGGCAGATTGCAAGGAGCATCAACTGCAGTAAAAAAGATTCAGACTAGATAATAAAAAAATTATCTGCAAACTGTCTAATGATGCAGATTTTTCTGAGGTGGTCTGTAAAGTGTCATTTGAGATCTTTAATTAGACAAATATTTATCTGATGCAATGTAAGTTTATTTGAGCCTTTCTTAAGGCAAGGAGATACATGATGAACTTTCTGGGTCCATTCTTTCCTCATTTTTCTGTGTTTCTATCAATTACTTTAGGAGATCATAGTGTACTAACATGATTTTCCTCACATTTTGTTGGAGACTGGTAACAAATCTTCCAATTCATCATACTATCCTGTGAGCTGGCAGTGATATCTCTCTGCTAAAGCATTTACAAAATGCAAAATGAGTAAATAGTCTTTTAATGAAATGTATCCATGAAATGTAGGCCATTTCCTCTCAGAATTGAATTAAGCATTACAAGTGATCAATAACTAGATTTCTGCATCTACTGAAAAGCTCTGCTGTAGAGTTATATAAATAGTTCAGAGTAAGAGAATATGGCTGATATTTTATCACTCTGGCTCTGGAAGCATCCAAAACCTGCTGGCTGTCATAAAAGATGTGTGACTGGATAAATTGATCCTCTTTCATCTGTAGGGTACTAGGTCAACTTTAGCTTAACCCCAGAATTATGGGTCATGCCTTCTATCACAGGCTACCAGAGACCTCTGCAAAAAACCAAAGAATCCTGGGCAGATTTCTGAGGTTCTGGCAAGTTTTCATCATCCCTTTTGGAGAGTTAACAAAAGCACTGAGTCAAAATCTGCAAGAATTAAGGCATGTAATTGAATACATCACAACAAAAGCAGCTTGACTTTAGATACTGTCAGCCTGCTCTGCTTTGACTTTAGTGGTCTTCCCCCAAGCTGGGTTAAGAACACTTAGTTGTGGACATGTGTCAAGTGAATGTGCTGTTCCTGCTGCTGTATGTATTCCTTTACACACAAGAAAATCCCTTCAGTCCATAGCTGTGTGCCTCTGGTCCCAAGTGTCAACTCAATATCCAAACACAAACATCCCTGAACAGGGAAGTGCATCGTTTTCTGTAATTAAAAGCTTCTTAAAAAAATTAATCCACCTTGTCTAGTTTGGGGAAGACATTGTGTATCATAAGTGGAAGTATTTTCTATTTCAAAGCTTCCTCTTCAGTCAGATGAAGCTTAAAAAAGTTACTTATTTGTTAATTAACTGAGAGTCAGAAATCTGTCTGCTATGAATATAATGGGAACCTAATATCCATCAGTGAGACCAGTAGAGACAGATATTCCTTTCTTTAGGTTATACATGCTTTAAGATTTTCAAATGCTTTTATTGCAGCATTATTCAGATTTTAAGACTTATGTATTACTCACTGGCCTCTTCTTCAACCTTTAGTTTTAGTGAGCTGCGTGTTCCACTGTGTAAACTGGGTCTGTTTCATCTACTGCTATTTATGCGATTGTTTTCATATTCCATTTCTTGCTCTCAAAGTGGTTGATTATTGTGCTAAAAGGACTCTGTTTCAGCTCTCCCAGCTCCATAATGTGCTCACATCTCAAGCTTTTTCTAAAAGGGGCAGGCAAGGTCAGAGTCACTTGGCGAGGAGGGAAGGACGAAAGGTGTTTGGTGACAGTGTGTGTCTCCATTTCAGCTTTGTACATAATGGCACTGGAGAATTTCAACACTGTGGATACAGTTGCACACTCCCTTTAAAACAGCTTCAGATAACTTCATCTTCTCATCCCCTTACTCCTCACTCACCAGTGAGCAGGGCATGAGCTCTCTGACTCCTTTCTTGTCCTATTGAGAGCCCTCTGGTTAACCAAGTTTTCCAGGCTTCTGTTCATTGTTTCCATCTGACCTGCACAGTTGTCTCTTCAATTGCTTCATGGTGTATACGAGAGTGTTTTAAGCTACCTGACTATTAAGGGATGTCTGTATTTTCCTACAGTGCTTCTCATTTTCATTTCTGTTTTGTCGCTGTTATAACTGGAAGCCGTAATTAACCACGTACTTCACATGTGTTACCTGTTACCAAGGCAATATTGTCTTTAAATCTGAGGAGGTGGATTTGCTTTCTTTATATCCCAAGTGCTCTATTCTGATTTCAGATCTGCACCTGCTTAGCAACAAGATGTGTTTGAGGGGCCAGCTGTAACTTTGGCTTAAAAGTACAGCTGGGTCGAGATGTAATGGTCCTTAAAAACACCAAAGCTCAGACTCTTAAATATTTAGCAGTACATGCATATATTAGAATGATATTAGACTCTTAGACCTCAGTGGGGTCTATTTCTTTCTTTAAAAAACTTCTTTGTTTTGCATAAAAAACTGTAACTGTTGGCCTTTGAGTGGAGTAACCAAATTGTTACGATTTATGATTAATGGACTGATCTATATCTGTGTTTATATATATATGTTGCAGTATGTACTGTGTCAGAAATCCCCATTTGTGCTGTAGTCTAAGTGGCTGAAACGTGCAACATATTTTGCCTGGTGGAGTGTAAAGGAGAGGCAAACATGCCTTTCCCATCACCTCCAATATTTTTTTTGTGTGTAGGAATATTCTTTCTTAGTTGCATTGTGTCCATCTGCTATTTACTGCCAGGCATCCCAGCACATGCACAGTTATACCCAATAAGTTGCCCTCCACCTTACCTTATGCTGAAGAGCTATTCTGGCTCCTCTAGTTCTCTACTTTGAGGTCTTTAACTAAACTCTTCTGTGCCAGTGAGAAATTTTGTGCAGATGAAAAGCAGACTGTAGAAGGACATAATAATTATACCAGCAGAAAAATGTCAGCAGACTAATGTAGGTCCCCTATAGGGGTTTGAATCATCTTATGAAAAGTGAAGCCATTAAATAAAACAAAATGTTAGAGATTTTGTTGGGAGTGACAGAAGCAGCAAAATGTTCTTCCTGCTGTATCTCTGACGTTCAGCAATTTTTGGCTGAGTGAAAACAGCAGGCTATCTTTCTGAGTTAGCAGAGCTCAGATGTATATAAAGGTTTCTTAAGGAGAAAAATGTGAACCATGCCCTGGCAGAAGTACTTGTTGGGTATTTTATCATAAATTTAAAAAAAATTAAAATAATCTGCAGCACAATCCTGGGAACAAATGAGCTCAGAGGCGCTGCAGAAGCTTGCCTTTTGCCTTTGAATGCAGGCTCAATTAAAACCCAGAATTTCAAGGCCAATCTATGCAGTTTTGTTAATGGGGGAGAAAATAAAATAATCAAGTGGTGGGAAAATACATAGTGATGTGTGACCCCCCCACAGTTCTTACAGAATTAATAATTGTGACTTTACTGTGTTTATCCACACTCACTGTTTATAACTACTTATTAATGTCTTTTGAAACCCTCCTGGAATTGCCCATGTTCCACTGAAGGAGAAATGGAGGCTCTCTTCACAGAATTTCTGTGAATAGGTTCTTGCTATTTGAAGAGGAAAAGACATATTCTTTGACAAGTGTGCAAAGAGGAAAAAAAAATCTGTCTGTGAGTGGGAGTCCAGTTTTTTCCCTGTATCTCACTGAAAGACTGTAAGAAAGGATTCTTACATTACATCAGCCACAAATGACATGAGAATTTTCTTTAAGTTACTTCTAAAGCTGATACCCAGGAGAATTGTTCATGCCGAAGATATTTTTAAATTTTCAAAGAAAAGTCAGAGTTTAACTTTTGTTTCATTTTCAGAGCTCCTTTTTAATCTGACCTGTCTCTGCTGGTTCCAGTGTTTTTATAGATGAGCATTTTCTGTCTTTTTTGTTCCTCCTTCCTAATGTAGTGTTAATTCACTGGCAATAAAGTCTTTGATACTGAGGTCTGTATAAGACAGCTGCTCCTTCACCCAGTACTAGGTAGCACCAACTCTCAAAGGAATTTTTCCAGAGAACACAATAGCTCAAGGAGAAACTTCTGGTTGACCCTTTAGGTGATGTACTGTGTGAGCTCTTTAATTAAAGCTGTTAAAGGTGAGGATGTAAAAACTCTTCGAGCACTAACAGTGCCAGGATGTCTTACAAGACCTGCGACTCAATAATAAGAGATTGTTAGTTAGGATGGTTGGGATAATTATTTACTACAGCTGTATTTAGACTATGGCTGCAAGTGGCCATCACAGGGTTGATGATGAGAGGTGGGTATGAAGGACTGATAGAAGGCAGGCCAGTGTTTAGTCTGTAAAATTGTGCAGGAGAAACCAGTGGCCAAGCGTGTGGAAAAACAGCCTTATTTCTACCTTGATTTTTCCTGGACACTGGGTTGTCTTTGGGAATTATTTCATTTGTGTGTGTTATATCCTACAGGTAGAATCCATGAGGCTTGGGCAAAGGGAACCCAAGCTCTGCTCTGGTTTAGTTATCAGTAGGTAGCTCTTTACAAGCCTCGTGTTTTTGCATCTCTTATTTGCAGCGTGAGATGTTTTCTGCATCCTGAACTAATGGAGTTTGGAGCTGCAGCATCTTTCTGGCAGTGACTAATGCAGGAGGCAGAAAGCACCATTTGGTTTGAAGGTCTCTCAATCAGCCACAGCCTCATCTCAGCCATGTTTGTGTCATGTAGTAGAATTCCATCAAAGCAAATGACTTTATTATGGGTCTTATACAATGTAATTGAAATCAGGTTCTGTCTCAAAGCATACAGATCTGACATTAAAAAAACAAAGAACCAAAACCATACAGTTTTAAATTAAGGAAAAGATGTAACGTGGGTAGCAATCACCAGCTCCTTGATGACAGCACATGACATTTTAAAGAAGAACCTTACAGCATCATAACTGACCTTAAACAAGACAAAACCTGAAAATCAACAGCTTAGAGTGGCCTTATCCATTGTTTCTTTTGGAAAGAAGGTTAAAGTGACATAAAGACCTTGTGGTTTTGGTTGTCTGCTCAGGGATGGGACAGTTTCAAGTATCTTCTAGTTCCCATAAAAATAAATGAGAATAATATGTGTGGTGTTTGATTGCATGGCCTAGGTAGGACCCTGCTGCAAGAGCAGCTCAGCTATGCAGGAGAGTGGGAGATTTGCCTATGCCTGGTCTGAAAGGTGTTCCAATTACAAACTACATTTAGCAGAATACAGCTAAATAAAAATTGCCTACGTCATACACTGCAGCTAGATATATTCCTGAAGCACTTTAAATTAAAAAGCCTTTACGATTCTAAACAACCCATATGTCTGTCAAAGCTGTCATTGTGCTGCAGCAAGTAAAGAAAACAAAACTTAATTTGTGATGAAGCTTCCCCTGGCTGAAAGCACAAGTCTTCCCCATCCTCTGCTCACAATTGCAGCTCCCTCTCTCTGACTCCTTATAAAATGCCTTGCATTTCCTTTTGAATCACGTCAAGTTAATTTTATGGCAAACAATCTCTGTTTTCTGAAACACAGAGAAGAAATATAATTATTGCTGGGTGGAGGGTGAAGGAGAGTTGGAAGCAAACTGAACAGGATGCTGGTAATTGTTTTTTGGGCACTGGTACTGGGAAGATTCCAGCTGCCTAAGCAAAAAATATCTCAAAAATGCAATTAATTATAAATGGGCAGCTTTGTACTATAATTCCAAGATCAGAAGGAGAAAGCAACATCCTACTATCAAAAATAATAATAAAAAAGCCTCAACAAACATTACTCAGCAGATGATCATTTTGGTAAATAATGAACTGTTTGGTTCATTATGGTACATAACTAAGGAGATGCTCCCTTGCTTCAGTTTTCAAATTTTTTGAAGGGACAAAGTGAGATTTTGGGATGTCTAACTTTGACCTCATTCTGTTCCTACTTTGATCAGTGAGGAGTTTGTCACAGGGACAATCTGTTGAGGCCAAATCAACACATTGGCAGCTCTTACCCAAAGGTGTGATCCTCATATCAACATGCCATTCTTGCTCCTGTAAATCCATCCATCCAGTCAGTTCAGCTCTTTATGGCTCAGGATTGACTGAAATACCCACTCTGCTTCCTTTGCTTATGGAGACTGTTTTTGACTTGTTTGTTTTGGTGTTTCTTATGTACAATTGTTTTCAATTACTTTTGATGTAAGTGGCACTACAGGCAAGCGAGGCTGGCAAGATCTGGTCCTCATTGCAAACATTTCACACTTGTAATCATCTAAATTGCCTTGTGAAATTGTTCATTAGATAAAAATTAATAAATCCTATAAACGAAAACCAACGCACTGTTAGGCTGTTGACATTAAATTTGGTATAAAAACATAGTTGTAAATGAAGTAATCTGTGTACATATTGATTTGGGGCCAAATCTTGAGGTCCTTGAACAAATTTTAAACCACTGTTTACTCTGGAAAGCCTGTTGAATGGGAGTGAAAACAGTGGCCTAAGGTGTAGCTCCAAGAGCTGTTTGTGAAGATTTAATTTTTATGTGAAAACATCCCCCTGCTGCATGCAGTATTGTGAGGAGAATGGACTTCTCAATTTCCCCGATTCTGACTATCCAAAAAATATAAATGTGTAAAATAGTAACATTAGAGTGATTTCTGTGCAAAGCTTCCTGTCTGGGACCTTGGAGACTCAGTGTTTGGGAGGGTGAAACTGAAACTGGCTAATTGTGCAAAATTAGTGGGCAGCACCCAACACTGTAATTATTTCTTGTTCTCCCATTTGAGAAACACAGAGGATTCAGGTTGGCAATGCAGGTCACCACTTGCTGTGTTTTCCCCTATCAAATATTGCAAGTTTTATGTACATATACCTACTAGTGTTCTAACAGCCTCAAGCTGTAATTTGGTGAGAAAGATAGGGAACTAAACTAAAAATTGGAATAGTAGTGAGAGGAAAATACTTTTCTCATTCATTACGGGATGAAACCCAAATAACACTTTTCAAATCGATGGAGCTGCTTCACAATCATATCAACAGCTCTGAAAACTGAGCTTGCCTCAAGATTCTGGGTTTAGTAGTCACGGTAGGGGAAAAAAAAAGGCTGTGAGTTGTCTTGGATGAATTAAAAAAAGGTTAGAAAATGAGTGATTCTGTAAGCATAATTTTAGTCTATCGACAGATGGGAGAAATGGAGAACAGGTTGTAAAAGTATAAGCTCAAGCATTATTAATATTGTACTGTTACTGAGCCAACTTGTAGAGGAACCGAAAAAAACATCCCATTGGTTAAGTAATCACTACACATATGCTTTTGGAGATTAATACTTGGGAGTTTTCAAAGCTTTTAGATGTGTCAGTTCTGCTAAAAGGATGAAACTGCAAAAATGCACTGGTAGCAAGTTTAAAGCATTAATAGTGATGTCAGATGCACTTTAGGGATAATCACGACTCCTTTACATCCAGTAGACCTCATAGTCTCAGATATGGAAATCAGACTCTTGACAACCAAAAAATGTTTGAGAAAGTGGGAAAAGACCAAAGAATGTTGAATAATATTTTCAACTCTGGTAGTTATTTCATGCTTTGGTTTTAAGTGTTCTGATTTGTGCTACACACAAACCCTGTTGGTGATCTTTAAAACTGGTTGCATAATTACTGGGGCTTCATCTCTTTCCTATCAGGGTGACTGAATTTTTAGGGTCACCTTTATTTTTCCTTTTTAAGGTAATAGCACTGCTTTATTACAGGAGAGTATTAAGATATTTCAGTAATCACAATTACTCCATTACTGAATTTAGAGTCCTCAAAAATCACCTCCCAAGAAGTTACATCAAATTTGTGTCTGGGATAATAACATTGATTAAGATTTACTTCCATCTGCATGATTTACCCATATGCTTAATTCCAGCCAGAGTTTGGATATGTGACAAGATGTGCAGATGTAGAAAATCAGAGTTTTATATCCACAAGCTCTTGTATAGTTTAGGAATACTTTTATTCCATGCTGTAGTCACTGATGGGCAGCTGAACTCTTTCATCATTAATGAAGAAGGGGACAAAGCTTAGCTACTGGTCAGTTTGAATTTTAAGATATGTGATTTAAAAATCACAATGCAAAAGAGGATTTATTTTGAGTGATATCAAATTTGGCCTTGATTTAAGTTTGTTTATTAACAAACTTGAGTCCATTGTGGGAACCAGATGGGGAAATCACCAACACCTCACAGGCTCATGCCCCCTGCTTGAGCACTCATGGTATCAAACTGTGCTTGTAGAGATTTGTCAGATAACAACATATTTAAATGTTCCACCAAATCTAAATATATTGAAATATAACAGTGAAAACCCAAGGTCTTATTTTGATGTTTTGATTGTTAATGATTCGTGCTGACTGGGACTACTCAGGAAACTGTGTCTGGGTACAGAGATGCCTGCAATTGTGATGGAAACTGGGTCAAAATTATCAGCTTTTAAAAATCCCCTGAAGTGTCTATTTGTCTTGCTGGCAAAATATTAATCTGTGAGGTTTGTTTCTGGATATCTGGATTCAATGCCTGAAACCTGTAGTGGGAAACTGCAGAGTCCCGATTACATAGGAGGCAAATCAGGCCATAAGACGACTTTTTCCTCTTTTTTTCCCCCTTAGCGAAAATTTCAGATGGAAATTTAACTTTGTGACACAATTGACCTAAGGACAATATTATTGTTTAATACGATTATGGGTTGCATGAATCTAAAGAGTTATATCTCATATGTGAATGTGTCCACTTTGAACCCTAATACTTATATGGGAAATAAATACCATTGCTAGATTAGTGAATTAAGGTAAAAAAGACAAAGCTCAGGAAGCCCCAGGATCTCAGCACTGGAAGATTTGCAATTTCTTTATCTTAATGCTTCCATTTATTATTTTCCTAGTATTCAGTAAAGGCACCATCTCACATACAGAAGGAAGAAAATGTTATCACACTGTTAAAACAGTGGCCACTAAATACAGAAATATCTTTCTATAGTATGCCCAATGTATTCCATTATATTGGTTGAACAATATTTCAGTGGCTATTTGAAGTTCACTGTAAGGTTGCTTAAGAGGTTAATTTAACTCTTGACAATATCTGCTTTGATATTAAAACAAATCTCAGAATGGATTAAAATAATTCAAATAAGATTTTTAGTTTTCTTCTCTAGTGGTATATAAATTTCTTGAAATTTTAACACATCAGTATTTCATCTATTCTATTACCCTAGATGGATCTTTGATTCCATTCAAGGGAAAAAACCATGGAATATCTCTGGAATCACACCAAAATCTGCTTCTACCAGAATCATTATAAGATTTGTTTTAGAGATTAGTATGGATTACTCAAGGTGAAGGTGAAATAAATAATTATAGTCAAAAGAAAAAAGGGAAAATGAAAACTGAAGTACTTGAAGAAACTGTTGGGCATTGTTTCTGAGATAAGCTGTCCCTCACTTTTCCACAATTTACTGTCTGGAGGTCTTCACCTGAGCAGAACCCTTGAAAATCAAAAAACCACTTGCACAGAGTTCAAAGTATGAAGTTGCACTCCTTTTAATATATTTTCCAATAACTTATTGATATTTAATATGCATACCTATATACCTCTTATTAATGTAACTTCTGCTGTTTTGAAACTTTAAGCTACAATCATGTAATGAATAAGTAATTAATCCAAAAAGAAAACATAAAGGTCTTATCCTCTGCCTCAAAATTCCTGGGCATCTTTACTTTGCTTTGTGTCTAAAGGTTGTGGATGAGGATGCGAATTTTGGAGCTAAGCAAGCTGACAATTTCTTTTCAAAGTCATCCTTTCTGCAATTCATTTTCAGCCTTTTCAGTCTCCCTTGGACAGTCACAAAAGACAGCTTTATTATGCAGTTCTCTTTCCCCATTTTTGTACATATCACTTTCTGTTTGTCATGTTTAGGGCACCTTCATTTCCTCTGTCTCACAGAAGCAGAGATGATTACATTAAGTGTGGAAGTCTTCTCTTTTTACTTTTGGTCAGTAAACCATAGAATTATTTTCCATTATTCTTCATAAATTTTGGTGGGGTGGTTCTGGTTGAGTGTTAATGTGGCAAGACCCGTATGGTAACAAAGAACTACTATTACAAGCTGGGGAAGGGTAAACTTGTATTAATAAAGTGACTTTATGTTGTCCTTGGGAGATGTATTAGGTACTTGCTGCCTTACAGCATCTTCCCTTCCATATAAATCCCCAGCAAAAGATGTAGGAGTTAGAAGAGACTAGAATATGTTTTCAATCCTGTTTAATCACTGCAAGTAAAGGGAAGGTATTAGAAATACCCCTGAGGCTAATCCTGACAAATCACCCTCATTCTGAAAGGTAGAACTGATATGTGAGGCCGTGTTACATTCGAGTTTCCACACGGTGCAGAAACTGAGCGAGCCCGAAGCCGCCAGCCTTACACAGAGACTTTGTGAACTTGATCATCTGGATGCCCAGTTTAAAGCTCTTAAGGAATTCAGGCACTGCAGTGGTGGGGATTAGGTGGATAATTTATTGGCCAGAAGGTTAAATCTCCTTCTCAAGGTGGGAATGCCAAATTAACAATCACTTCAGAAATGTGTCTGACTTACCTTCCCAAGGCACAGAGCTCTCCCCTACACCTGCCTTCCTGTCCCCTTGGTATCTGCCCAGGGCTGGGACTGAAGCCGAAGGGCTGGTGGCTGCTTTTCCCAAGCTGAAACAACTGCACAGATTCCCAGCTGGAAATCCCATGCTGCAGAAGGAACTGTGCTGTATGGAGCAGCTGCTCCCAGCTCTGTCCTTTCTCTCTGGAGTCCTCTCTCCTCACAGCATCTGTGGCTTCACCTAAGTGTGTGGAAAAATGAGCCCATCTGTGTTTGTGGTGCTCATGTGGGGAGGGGGCTGCCTTTCCCAGAGACCCTCAGAGGTGCAGTAGAGGTTGGCATCTGCCAACCCATTTTTGGGGCTTGTTCTGCTCCACCCAGTGCCACATAGCAGATGGGAACACTCTGCCCTTGCTGTCATAGCCATTCAGCAGCAGCTAAAGATGAGATTGCATATTCCAAAGTCACAAACATTGCTCCAGAGGATAAATTAGGGTCTTGTTTAATTTGAAAACAAAAACAAACCAAATATTTTCATCCACTGGACTTTGGGAAAAGCATTCTGGGTTGGAACTCTGTTAGACACACTACTTGAGGACTTCAAAACTGCATCATGTTTGACAAACAGGTGCTGTCTTTGGAATCTCTACAGGATTTCCAGATGGCTATGCATCCAACATGGCCATTAAGGAATAAAACTGTTCTTCCACTTGCACTGATTTCTCAGGTGTGGTATTTGGCATTTACTGTAAGCATGTGTGTCTCATACAAGAATTGTGAAGAATCTTTCCTGGACTCAGCCTTAAATTATTCCTTGATTTTTTAAAAAAATTTTTAGAGGGGTTTTTTCTTCTTTTGTTGGAGCAAATGGGTTTAAGAGTTTAATGCCCTTCAGCCCTCAAAATTCAGCCATATGCAATTGCTGGGAAGTGATTTTGATTTCCTCACTGGGAAATAATGTGTGAAATAGTCCTTCACAAGGACATATTTCCCAGATGAGGAAGCTCTAAAGAGTTTACCCTTTGCCTCTGTTTCTTCCCATCCTTCCATGACCTCACTGCACCTCTTGCCTTCCCCTCTCCTTGTCTCTGCCTCCTCTGCACCCATGCTTAAGACCTGTTTTGAATCTCATGCTTCCCCTTGAAGCTTTTCCACACCCATCTGCCTGCACATCCTGATCAACCTCTTCTGTTCACCTTGTGAGGGATAAAACAAGTTATAAATCCCACTGCCTATACAGTACTTGTGTGAGCACCCAAATGAGCTGGGTTTCCTGCCCTAGCAGGATGGACCCATATTTTGTCTCCATCACTCAGGGTGCCATATTGTGACTCTCAACTTGCCAAGGAGAAAAAAACACCCCAAACATCTGCTTTTCATTTGCTGAAATATGCAAATGATACGGCTATAAACCACTGGTAGTTAAGATACTTGTGAACTTTTTGTTTTCCCTTCTCTATTCTGAGTGCAAGCTTGCAAAGGGCTCGCAGGAGAGACTTGCTTTGGTGCTGTGAACTGGGGCTTGCTCTAGTAACCTGGTGATATACTGACACATGTGGTTTCCAGGGAACTTGTTTTTAAATTAAAAAAAAAATTAAAAAACATTAAAACAAAACAAAACGCCTTCTTTTGAAAAGCCCTGGAAAACAAGACTGACCAATTCTGATTTAGCTTTTTCTATGCCTTCAATGTGCAATTTGCTCCCTCTCTAGCCCCTGGTGCCTGTGTTTCCATCCTTGGACTGTATATTGCTGTTTGCCTAATGAAATGCTGCTCTGGAAAGATTTATGGGCGCACATTAATAGAATAATTAAAGGTCTTGGAAAGTCTCAGATGAAATTTGTACCAGGTCAGGAGGGAAAAAGGAGAGAAGGGGAAGTGAGAGATGGGAGGTGATGTGCCTGCACCTCGGGCCTGTTGGGTGCCCTGGCAGCTTGGGGTGAGGGTGATGGGGAGCGCTCCGGAGAGCCGGGGCGGGCAGCGCTGCTGGCAGCAGGGCTCGCCCTCGGGGCGGAAAGCCCAGGGACAGCACAGCAGTGTCTGTCTGACCTTTCCTGAGGGTTTTCCTGGCTGCCTGGGCAGGGAGAGAGGCGGGAGCAGCAGCGGAGCGCGGGGCGCTGCCCGCACAGCAGCGCGGGCGGAGCGGGGCAAACTGCGCGCATCCCCGCGGGGCCGCGCATCCCCCGCGCATCCCTCCATCCATCCCCGCGGGGCCGCGCATCCCCCGCGCATCCCTCCATCCATCCCCGCGGGGGCGCGCACGGCCGCGCTGTGAGCGCGCAGGTGCCGCGGGGAGCGGAGCGCGGCTGCGGGCGGCTGGCGGATGGATGGATAGATGGATGGATGGCTGGCTGGGAGACACATCCCCAACATCCCGCCATCCCATTTGTGCTCTCCTCGCGCGTCTTTCCTCCCCGCGTTTTGGTGGTGTATTTTTTTTTTTTTTTCAAAATCTCCCTGGGATTTTGATTTGCAGGGTTGTTTTTTTTTTCTTCCTCTCTTCTCTCTCTCCTTCCTGCTGAGGATACGTTTTGCTTGCCAAGTTTGTAGTGACACCTCTCAGATTCCCCCGCTCCCGGTTTTTTGGATCTGTTACAGTGCCCGGTTGTATAGAGACTGGGGTTTTTTTGCCTTTTTTTTTTCTTTTTTTTCCTTTTTTTTTCTTTTTTTTTCTTTTTAAATTTTTTTTTACAAGAAAATGGGAATTCTTTGGGAAGCTAATGGATGCTAAGGAGGACGATCCTAAAAAAATCTCCTTTTAATCTGTAAACGAGGTGTACGAAGAAATTCCTAAATTCAGCCATCAATTTAGCTCCATGTTAAGCACCTCGAAGTATTTATGATTGCAGAGCAGGTACAAACAAGGATTAGGAATAAGGTAAGGGAGCTATTTCTGTCTTTGAGGCAGCAGCATTTGCTCAGGGTTATCAGCAGCTTTTCTGTTTTTTTCTTCTATAGAATCTGAGCTGATTTATTTGCATTTTCGGTGCTGTCCTTCCGAGTCATTTCTAATACGTCTGCGTGATTTCCATCACTAAAACATACATTTCTTCTCCCTGGCTGCTCAGGATTTGGGAGTTTCTTGACTGTGCACATGTTTTGGCTGTTATTCCGTAGCTGCTTAAGCCCACCAATCCTCCGTTTAAAATTAGTTCTTACCTTGCACTTTCTCTATCCAGCAGGATTTCTGAAAAAGAAAAAAAAAAACAAAAAACCAAAAAAACACCAAAGCCATAGAAAATTGCAATACAAA
>VXBI01001397.1:594779-662896 GCA_013397375.1 Toxostoma redivivum
TTTTTTTTTTTTTTTTTTTTTAAGATTTGCCTTTAGAAAGGAGAGAGAAGTAGTTAAAATTCCCTGAGGGGAAAACCGAGGCGGGCGGGGAGGGGTGGTATATAATAATCAGGTTCTCCCTCTAAAAGCAAATGAACTCCCCTTGCTGCTCCCTCCCCCTTCCCGGCGGTTCCCCAGGGCTCAGACTCATTTCTGGCCGTGTCGGGGCTCCCCGGGGTTTTGGGATGCAAGGAGGGAGAAATTCCTGCTGGGAAGGAGGGACGGATCCCCTGCTTCCCTCCGGGATGCTGCAGGCTGCTCTCCGTCAGCACGCTTTGCTAATTTTTGTTTTATCAGCTCCATTTAGGGATATAAATGGCACGAGCAAGGATATCAATTACCAGCTAACGGCGGCGATAGCCCGTGTTTTATGGGATTTAATGATTTCTCTTGTTTTGAAAAAGCTCTTGTGACGCTAACAATAAAGAACTCCATAAATCATCCGAATGAATTGTGTTCCAGCAAAGGCAATTTTTAGTCTTTTGCTGGGTATCTCCTGGTCTTGATAATTAATATTGCATTAACAGTTGTGAGCGTGTTTGTGCTAATAAAGGTGCCACTACTAAAGAGTGGCTCTCTAGCTGTGGGTCCCACGTTCCCTGAACTCCCACAGAGTGCCTGAGCTGTGGCTGACTGCTGTCCTCTCCTCTGGAATCACACCAGGAGACTGGGAATGAGCGTGGTGGGGAAGGGACACCTTCCCTGGCACCACAGGAGAGAGTGAAACCCATGGCTGCTCCAGTCAGGCTGAAAGCAGGAGGTAATCATCACTTAGGCCTTCTGATTACATGTTTTAATTAAAAGACAAGCAAATCAAGTTTTTTTGTCTTTTTTTTTGGTAATTCTGTTCTATCATCATCTTTTTAAACCCTCTTAATAACAAGCAGGAGCTGTGGAGTTCAATCCTTCAGCAGAGTCGAGCAGTGTTCCTGCAGTGCTGTGAGGAAAGCTCCTCTTTCATGTTATCCTTTTCTGTTGCTTTATTTCCACCTTCTTCTGCTTTCATGAGCACATCATTTTTCAGCCGTTATTTACAGCCAAGCTGTACTGAAAGGGCTGAATAAAATAAGGGTGATCTCCTTATGATGGGAAATGTGCTATGAGGAAAGGACTCAAAAGGACTCAAGTCTGGCTCTTTTAACAGATTTTTTTAAGGCACTGTGTTTGTATTTACCTGAATTCTCTTTCCACTGTTTAGCATGGTCTGCAACTGGTGATACAAAAACATCTGTAATTACATATGTCACCTATGTAGCTCACTGTATGTTCAGTTAGAGACCCACTTAAAGCTGCCCATAAATCCTTCACTGTGCAAAAACATTAATCACAGGTTGAGCAGGTGCTGGTTCAGTTCACCACATGTTAGGGTCAATAATTGCTGGGAATAATATCATTATATGGATATGCTGAGTCTGCCAGAAATCGTTACCATGGCTTTATTTGGTTCTGTCTGGTAAGACTGAACTTCTTGTAGCTGCTGAGTAGGCATTTGAGTGAAGCTAATGGAACCAAATTTGAGAAGTTATTTCATGAAATGTATGCAGATTTTAGTGCTTTCTCTGAGCTCCTCTGAATGGAGTGTTTTATTACCATGAAATAGTTCAAAGATGCTGAGTTCAATCCTACTCTCCTTATTCAAGCAAAAATTTTCATAGCCTTCGTGAGTCTATACATAAAGATGTTTTCAATAAGAATTTCTGACTGTGCAATAGGCAATTTAGATGGTAACTTTGATGCCAGTGTTTCTTATTTAAAGTTAATTTGTCAGGGTTTGAAAGTTTGCTGTTTATCTCCATAAGCTGGAAAGGGTCAAGGAGTGTTTCCTGTGGTGTCATTGGTACAGCTCCTTTCCTTCCCTCTTTGCCAAGGAACAGCCACTCAATGAGAACAGACTTGCATTTGAGCTTTTAAAATGTCTTTCCTCTGAGCATCAGGAGCATTTAGAGAACTGAATTGGTGACTCACTAGACGGGTTGTCTGCATCCCTTGTTACTGTTCATTATCGTTTGTATCATGTGTGCATTTGAGCATAATCTAGTTCTTGAACTGGCGGGTCATTGCTTGAATAAGTTCTTTGTTTATTTTCCTGTTTGCTTTTCTATTTGAACGTTCTTGTCCCCATACACTGTAATAATGATAATTCCTTAAGCAACAGTGGGCTGCAAGCAAATGCTTGTGTTCATGAGTCAACAGTGATTTGTGACTGTTGGAGCCTAGTGCTGATCAAGGTGTATGGCAAACGAAATCTACAACTGTAACTTCTAGTACTGGTGCCATACACCTACTGTTTAGTTCTTGCTGTTAAATTAGCCTTGGGATATTTTTTCTTCAGTTGATAAACAGTGTTAAAAGAACGTTTGTACTTTAATCCATAGGGTGAGAATCTGTAATTTTGCATTGGAAAGCCAGAGATAGAGTCTTTCAAAGAATTTAATTTGTTGTACCCAAGTCTGTGTGGTTACTAATGGCACTGTTTGATCCCACTTCAAGTTTTACTTGAAATCTCTTAGTGCTTTTCAGGAGTGAGGAGCTAAATATATCCTAATTATTTTTGATGGAAAGCACCTGAAATGGGAGTAATCTGAGATTATGCAGTGGTTCAGTAGCCAGTGTAAGTAGTGGACTTGTGGCCTTTGTTGATCTCTTCCAGGCTGCAGATGGGTATGAAATTTCTAAAAAAATTGAAAATGCTTTTGAGGAAAAAACATGAATGCATAAGAAATAAAATGTTTGATACCTGGCAGAAATAAGCTTCACTGAAAGAAACAGAAATGTGCATAACAACATTTCACTACTTTTGGTAGTGGTTTTGCGAGTTCCATGGGCAGTATGGGATGTCCAGTGCTCGTTCAGTGGTTGTGGAGATGCTGGGCCACCAGCCTGGCCTCAGCCAGAGACCTCCAGGTGATGAGCCCTCCACCCAAAGGAGCAGTGGGACACTCTGGGGCACCTGCCCAGTCAGACTGGGTACCCTGCTGGCTGTGTGATCCATTCCACCTGCAAGGGCAGGAGGTGCAGAGCACCCAGCTGGGATATGTGGCTGGATTCTGTTACTTCTACACTCCCACAAGCCCATCAGAGCCAGCAGGGTGAGCTCAGCAAGGTACACTGGAGCTGTGACCATTCCATGTGGTGTTTGTCTTGGTTTAGAAATGCCACAACTGATGAAAGGTGCTTTCCCAGAGATTCATGTCTCCTAGAGTCAAACCTTTCCCCAGTTAAAACACTGAGTGCTTTCTCTCTTTCTTGTGCCCAGTAATGTGCTGCAGTTGCTCTTTTATTTTCTTTCTCTTTTCAGAGAAGTTGACTGAGGCATTCAGGGTCTTGCAGAGTTCCTCATACCTGTTCTGTCATTTGTCAGCAAATTTGCATGTTTCTCAGAGTTTGGAGTGAATACCACTGATTAAGAAATGTCTAGAAGTGCACACAAAGCCTGGTTGTGTACATCTTGCTGAATTAGAAAACCAGATTACAACTTCAGGCTTGCATAAGACATGCATTTTCCCATGTAAAAACTTGGAAAACTGTCTCGCTCATATCAAAACTTCTCAGTGCACAGGATAAGAGTTTGCTTCTGCTGACAGCTGGAGAGAATTCTCCTGGGCTCCATGTATTGGTGGTCCAAGCTTTAAGTTCAACATCTGTCTGGTGAGGTCCATGTGGGGAAGAGGAGTAATTGCTAGAAATCTGCTGTATATCCAGTTAAGGCTATAGCTTTGCATAAATAGGATTAAAGCTTCACAAGAGACCAATTTTAGTTGTGGAAAAGACCAGGTTGTTTTGATACCAGATGTGAGGTTGATTTCTGCAACTTTCTAGGAAACAGCAATACCTGTGCATGAGTCTTGTGTAATGTAGAACTTTTTGCAAAGTCAGGAAGAAGAATGGAATTATTAGAAGACTTTCTACATTTTTAAGCATGCATGTACCTCAAGGTATATTTCCAAAATGAAACTTTGTGGTTTTGTCAACATGAACTGTCCCTTGACTGTGGTTTGGGGGAAGTTTTCAGATATATTTTCTCTGTGGAGGAAGGGGCTGGCCAAGTCATCTGCACAGTAGAAAGAGGAGGATGGGAAAAATGAGGGAATTGAAAATAGTGAGAATGAAGCTAGAAAGAAGAGGTGCCAGAAAAGATGATATATTGAGTTTTTGTAATGATAAATTGCTAGTAATTGAGTATAATAGTAGGAACTGGTCAGGTATGTTGTCAATCAGCTTACTAACTTCATATACTATACAGAGGGGAGAAACACTGGGAAAGAAAGCGTTTCTATCTGTGGATTCCAGTAAAATAATATAAACCCAACTATGTTTTCCAGAGCCTTAGTAACAGAACTGCAATTAGCATAACATTTCCAAGGACTGGGATAAATAAATACCAGATGTGCTTATTTATTTATTTAGGATTTGATCCATTTCCTATCAAGAGGAACTTTATTATTCACAGGAAGGAAAAGAGGGAGAGTGAATTGTTCCTCTGAAGTGGATAGGAGACTTTCCATCCCAGTTGCCATGAAACAGCACAGGAAGTTTCTGAATTTTGAAATATAAATTTGACATAGAAATTTTGTTAATTCATTTTGGAGTTATTTTCTAGCACTCAGTATGGTGGAATTTTATCTTAAGGAAACAAAGATATACTTACAGGTATTTATTTTTGAATCCTGCCTTTTGTTTTATGCAACAGCTATTCAGAATTGGCTTACCTATTATTTTTGGTAAAACATCACCTATGACTGAGACATATTTGAATTTATTAAAAAAACCCAACCCAAACTCCTCAACTCAGAAAAATTTGTACTGGTGCCAATGGAACATATTTATTGGAAGATTAAAATTAAAAGCAGATGTCGTTCTACTGAAAGGCATAGCCAGGTAGCAATTTATGTTGCAGTAAAATGAATGATAGAGGTTGCTAAGTTATAGATGAACTAAATTCTGAGGTTTTAGTAATTATTGTTTCTATTCCTTGCAGACCCAGGAAGTTCAGCCCAAATCATCATCTTTTTGTGCAAGACAACGCACAAGAAGGTGATGAAAATGGAAATATTTCTTGTGTTCCAAGGAATTTAGGCTTCACTCTGAGTTCTTGTCACATGATTTACCATAGTTTCACTGAGTCTGGGTGTTCACAACATGGGAAAGCACCATAAATTGTGGGAGAACTGGGATATTGTGTGAAAGTACAGTGGTCAGAAAGATAAATTCAATGTGCTCAAGGAAATAAAGATCTGGAGACACTTCTGAAAAGAAAATCAGCAAACATTTGGAGAACTTTTCTCATCTTTGGTAGTTCACTTAAAGCAGAAGTAATTATATATAGATATATGCACAAACTATGCTTTATGGTAATGCAAAAATACAACAGGAATGATATGTGGTCTGATTCAAATGTCTGAATACACAGAGATTGCAGCACTGTTATTGGAGTTAATAGGTACAACAAAAGATACAGCAACTGTGTGTGAAGAAATAGCATTTAATTTTATCACACAGTGACTTTGTCAACTTTTGTGTCTTTAATCAATTAATGGGAAATGCATAGTTAACACTACTTTTCTCTGCTATTTAATTTGCTTGTTCTCAAAAAAATCCAAATATAAAAATGTAGACTGACTTTTAGCTTATGTTTGGCACATTTTAGTTTATGCAGAGACAAATACCACTTGGCAAGTGAAAGCCTTAGCACAGATTGACCAGTACTGAGCTACAAACATCATTTTAAAGAGGCTATTAAAGAAAAAGAGATTTTCTATTGTTTTGGAACATACACTGCAACATTTAAGAGCAGAGCAATTTTTAGAGTATGCAAACCTACTGATTTCATGGCTTTTTGTTCACATCCATCATTTTGCACTCTTACAACTTGTGATGTTTTTGAAGCTTGTTGCTGAAGCCAATCTTGACACTTTCTATATTTTAATAAGTTTGCTAGAATAATGAGGAGCAAGATCACTACCCAAACATAAATTTTCTAGCATTTGGAACCTTAATGAAGACCTTAAATGGTGCCACAGCTTTCCTTTTTGACTGTTTAGCAACATTTTATTCATTCTTGTCTCAATTATTTTTGGTTCTTTTTTTCCTATTTTTCCTTTTTCCCCATTTCACCAGAAGGATGCAGAGGCTTTGCTTTCCATTTCCCCCCCCATTGCTGGGGCTGAGATGCAGCAATGATGCTGTGCCAGATTTCTGCAGCAGCCCCATGTCCAAAGCTTCAGCTGCTGCGTGCCCACAAGGAAGAAACACTGGGAGAACTTTCACTCTCATTCCTTTGCTTGGCACTTACATTAAAATGAATTTGAGCACTCAATCTATTTTGTTTTCCCATCCATAAATTGAACTGCTACCCTGAGATGCTGTGAGGATTAATGAATGCTTGGAAAGCTCACTGCAGATGGAAAAAGTACAGTGCTGCCTCTTGAAATCATTATGTATAACACTGCATAGTTCAAAAGTTGGGAGAATTTGTGTAAAGGCTCTGGCAGATGAAGCAAGAAAATATTAAACCTCCTGTTAATGGGGGAGCCACAGGTCTGTCTTCATTTGGCATCTCTTCATGGTTCAGACACCAGCAGTGCAAAGCATGATCCCCTCTTGAGAGCCTGCCCTGTGTAATGGTCTTTGAAAATGAGGAGAGTTTGATGTGGGGAAATCATGTTGGACCCTGATGGATGCTGTTCAGCTCTTGTGAAGCAGCACTATTTAATTATTTTCAAGCATGTTTCTTCCAAAATAACAAAGTTCCCCTATGTATGAGGGTCTGGTAATTCATAAAATGACTGTTTCTTAAACAAAATAAAATTATTCTAAACCTATATTTGTGAAAACAACCAGCATTTGTGATGAGTTAGAATACAATAAGTTTTTCTTAATATTTTGTTAAAAATTATTTAAAATTTCACTTTCTCCTTGATATAAACATATTTCCCTGAGTATTATAATTTCATGGGCAGAAATTTACACGTGTAATTTTTTCATGTTTTAAAGATAGCTCTGAGTAATAACGAAAATGTAATGAAAATTGTGACACACCTTCTATTGCCATAGAACAACGAAAACATCTGTGGTGCCAGCTATTGCACCTCCGTATTTTAAGTAGGGTCAGAAATTCAGAGAAGTGCTAACTGCAGTATTACAGTGGCTTAGTTTCACAGTGAAAATTCTAGTAGAGCTAAAAAATACCTAAACACCAAGATCTGTAATTCTAATCACAAAAAGTTGTGCTTGGTTTTAGTGCAGCAAGCTACTTGACATTTGGCTGATAATATACTTGAGCTGCTGTCTCACTTTAATTCAGACAATATTTGATATTTCAAATATTCAAGCTGGTTATTAATCGAAGCAGTGGGCTGTGTTTGGTGTAGATGATGATACCATAGAGAATGGTGTGGTGTCTTCAGAGCTGTCTCTCTGAAGACAATTTCACTGCTTACCTAAAACTGGGTATGAAAGTAAATAATTTTGCAGGCTATCAAAGCTAGTCTTTCTTAATTCTGAGTTTAAGCAATCAGATTCCAAACTGAAATGCAGCAGCAAGGTCTGTAAAACCTGGAGAGCCTCGTTGGTTCAGCACCAGAGGGAGCCGCTTGCCCAGCTCTTGGCCATGTCAAGCTCAAAGGAAAGAATTGATAAAATGGAAAAAAGAAAAAGAAAAAAGGTAACTTGTTAAACACTGCTCACACATGAAAAATAGCATTTGAAAGTTGAAGCTATGTTTGGTGTGCTAATTTTTCTTAAAAATCTTCAAAATTTTTTCTTTTTAGTTAAATACTCCTAATTTATTGCATTCAAATTCTAATCTGGCCATCTTTTTCCTAGATTGTTGTCAGAAAAATATTCTGTGGCTCATGGATAGGATGTTATGAAAATAAATTACGATTGTCAATGACAACTGTAACTTTGGATCTCTCCTTGCTATAATAATGTAAATACAATGTTTGCGTATGTGACCCTTCCATTTGTATTCTTAGCTGGTGTAGTGCAATTCCTGGTAGGAATACAGATCCTGCTAATTATCTGTTGCTCAACTACCATTCCCCCCTTTTTTTCCTTCTTAGTAATCCCCTACTTTATATGGCATTAATGTGTATTCTCTTAGAATACTGAGAGCTGAAGTGTGTTATGACAACTCTGGTCCTCATTTGTAAAGTATAATTATTTAAGTATTTATGTTCATAGGTGCAGGGCTGAGCTGTATTTACCTAGAGTAAAAAAAATCAGAAATACCCTTCCCCCCAAACCTCCTCCCAAGAGCTGGTGCAAAGTTTGTGTAATCTATGTGCAAGTACAAAGGAGGTGGGAAAGGCAGTACTGCCCTTCAGACAAAAGATGACTTGAACATTTGCTTAACTGTGAGTTGTCCAGGGTCATGGAAGCAGCCTCTGGCAGAGCAAGAAATTGAACCTGAGCCTCTGAAGTCCTTGTCCAGCCCCTTGTCCATAAGATGTTCCTTCTCTTATCCTTACCACCATAAAGCATGACCTCTGTCCACTGAAGTTGATACTCTTAAAGCTAGATTTGTAGGTTGTGCTACCCCTGTAGTAAAATTCTCTTATTTACAGGCGTACACACACACAAATCCTTTCCTTTGACAGGGGATTTGCTGATAAGGCAGCATAAGAGCACTGAAATCAATTCATGTGGAGCTTCAAAGTTATTAAGCTGTAGCAATTTAAGAGAATTCAATCTGTCTGCTTAAGAGATTGCCAAGGCAGGTGCCTACTCACAGAGTATGTATGTAGAGAGTAGGTGTATGTATACACATACATACATGAATTTTTAGGATGTATATATAAACATATATATACAAATAGCATATATATACAAATACAAGTTATTTCAGATTCCAAATTAGGAGTTGAGTTTAGCTGAGATATTGTTGAGATTGGAGCAGCTGAGAAATTTCAGTACTCCTAGTGTGGTTTGGCTTTCTTTTACTTGATAAGAGAAATAAGAAAAACCCAATTTATGAGCTTCTGGGGACTGAGTGAGTGGACATGCTTCCCAATTTCACATTTGGATTAAATTAATAAAATTCTTCTGCAGTTCAATATTTTAGAAGTTATGCTGCCAGATATAAATGGCAAATTAAATTAGTTTTTGAGTTCCTTCTTTGAAAAAATACAGAACAAAAGTTTGTTTCAACAATGCATTTTCCTTTTTTACATCCTGAGATTTCTGGATAACTGTAACTGATAATTCAATTAGTTTGACTTGCAGATCAAGAATAGAGCAGCCTTATGGTCCTATAATGATGCTCAGTGTGAGATCCCTTCCTGGCTGAAACAGGGTCAGGGAATGCAGGTGACAAAGGTATTTGGATCACGGTGATATCAGCATCTTGAATTTGAGGAATGAAGTCCTTAAATGAACTCGCATAGAAAAACTTGGCCAGAGCAACAAACTGACCTTAGGCACCAGTTAATTCACCCAACTGGTTCCTTTTCTTTCCAAGGTCTCCTGGAAAGTTGTTTGTGTGTCGATATAACTTGAGCCATGCTCCTGGATAGTGTAGCAGCTGTAGGATCAGTAATGGAGGAACTGCAGGTTTCATTTCCTTTTCAATCTTAATAAGTTTCAAGAGCTAAAGTTTTTCCACTTTGAAACAAAAGAAAGATGTACCCTTCGACAGTCTTTAAAAGAAAAATAGAAAAGAATCATAATGTTAAAGTTGCAAGTTTTTCTTTTAGGTATTTCAAATGTACTCTTCCACTCTGTTTGCAAGTTCAGATCCTAGACACTTGTTGGAAATGGACTAAGCAACCCAAAACAGTTGAGGGACATTCCTTAGTGTGTTCTTAATGTGATTGATTTCATGTTTTTGTTCATTGATTCAGGCTTTGCTTTCTTTTCGTTTCAAAGATCAAACACAAATAAACAATTCATTATGATTTAGCTGGTTGCCCGAAGGACACTTGGATTGGAAGTTCCAATAAAAAGTCTTCAGTTTTGTGTCAGGTTGAGTACAGGGTTCTTAAAGCACCATTTGAAACTGTCATACACGTGGCACTTTCTCAAAGGCTTTTGCAAATATGTTTTCTAACTGAGGCTATTTATCCAGGAACCTTCTCCCAGCCAAGCTTTCAAAAAGCAGGAGCTGTTGTTTGTGTCTCAGAGGAAATTATTTATTACTAAGACAAAATGACTCTGCACTAACGTGCTTCCCAGTGCAGGGTGATGTATTAAAATCTGGAGGATTTTGAAAAAATCACAGTGGAGTAACAGGGCAGCAGAATGGTACTTGAAATCCAGTCAGTGTAATTGTAAATTGACATGCCTTGGTGGAAGTGCCCGATGCTGAGACAGAGCCTGGTTTGTGGGTTGTCTGGGGAAAGATCTTTACAGAAGTTTTGACTCATTTCTTGTTGGTTCACCCTAATTTAAACAGGACTGGGAATCATCTCTTTTAGCTACGGCCCAAACCAAGACATGTGATTTAGCTCATCTGAGGCTTATCCCAAAGTCCACTGAAATTTATGGAAAATTTCCCATTGGTGTCAGTGGTCTTTGGATCACTTTCAGTAGTTCTGGCACTGTTACATTCCCATTAAATAATGACCTAATAATGAAAAACATCCCTATCTGTAGTGTTTCCATGAAGAAACCTTTTCTTTGCTTCCCTTTAGAAAGATCTCAAGGACAATTATGTGCTCTGTTATCCATCTTGATCTATAAGGAGTCTTCTTATCCAGAGCACAGTTGTGGAGCTCACACCTCCTGCTCTCCAAGGGCAAAGTGCACACAAAGTGGTCAGGTTTTGTACTCATGTCTTGTGATATTGATGGATACAGGTGACCAGGTGACAGCTGAGGCATTCAGCTTAAACAAAAGCAACATTCAGAATTTGCCACACACAGAGGTCATCAAATCAAAATTTCAGACTAGATTTTTTTAACATTTTTTTTAAGGCTGGATGATTTTATGACCGTTAATAATATTTGTAACTCTAGTATGCAAACCAAGACAATAATAATCAAATCTCATGCTCCAGGGCATAAGCTAATCACCTGCTGGGTTTGGCATAATTGGTTTAGTGCATTATGCTTGGAAGGGAGGTTCACTTTCTCTGAAAGTTAGCCACCCTCAGTGAAAGCGTTTAAAAGCCCAGAGTTTCCTGATCCCCTTTGACAGCTCCTTTGTCTGTACAATTATGTGTGACCAGCACCAGTGAATATTAATATTACCTTATTTTTTACTTCATGATTTAAAGCTGTTAGTAAGAGTTGTTGCAGTTTATGTGAAAGTCACATATGTATTTAAGGGTTCCTTGTCATTTTTTGCTGGTGGAAAAGATGACAAATGATGTAAGAAACAGACTTGCTGATAAATTTCTGAACAATGTGTTCAGACACAGACACACATGCATTAATTCATGTGTTAAATTGCAAAATAATCGATTTATCTATCTGCCCTGGTATCTGGACATAGATAATTGGTGTGCTACTTATGAATAACTCGGAAATGTTTACAATGCTTTGCAGGCCTCAAATTAAACAAGTAATAAGTTATAATAACTATTTGATTAACTCCTTGGCAGTAGAAGTTGGATTTACCTGACATGGAGCCTGTTTCTGGCACTGGATTCGCCAGAAACCACCTGCTTGGAAGGATTAATTCTGTAATTGAATCTCTGCTGATGTTAGTGAATGTGTTTTGTTTTCTGGCATGGAGGTGTGGAGCAGGGAAGCGTAAACATTTTCCCCTTCCAATCCCCTCAATGGAAGCAGACCATGTCTGCAACCTCTGCTCCCTATTGAGCAAAGACCAAGTTAAGACTGGTGTCTTGTTAAGGAATAAAATAGAGTCTCATGCCCTTTAGCAAAATCAAATATAAAACAACAGGAAACAAGATACCCTAACCAGAGTTCTCTAATATGCTCAAAAGCCCCCTAACTGATAAGATTCAATTTCATTGATTTTTGAGTAATTTCTGTTGAACTCTATTTGTTTTTATTGTTAAATTAGATTTGGGGTTTCCCAGGCAGTGCAATATGTTCTTTGAAGGCTGTTTGCCCTGCAGCTCCACCAGTTCATTGGATGACAAAGTTTTACTGGGCTGCTTTATGCTCTAACACTTTGATAGGCAGCAGCCTTGGCTGCTGTTAACACTTCACTTTAGCTGGGCTTCTTCTTCTAGAGAATTATGACCACCACCCAAGTTTTTACCACTACAAATGAGTTTCAACTAAAAATAGGGCGCTGTTTTTCTCCCAGGTTCCAGGATTAAGTGTGAGTGACTAAAATTTAATGTAGCTCTGTAGTTTATCCTAGAGATCAGGAGAGAGGCAACAAAGGACACAGGAGTTCTGAACCTTCTGAAAGCCTGATGCAAGGCATCTTCCTTGAAAGCCTCAGNCGGGTGACAGAAAAACACAATATTGTGTTGGGATTTTCAACTGTCCTTGCAGAGCAGGAGGGTCAAGGGCTGATGGTAGATCTGGAACTCCTTTAGTGCATCAGCTGGACCTGCCACAAATCGATGCCTGTCACTGGAGGGAGGTTTGAGCTCAAAAAAGCACAGGAGTGAAGTTAAAACTTTTGTTGCAGTTTTTATTTCTTTTGCATACAAGTCAAGATGTTGGCTGGTGCAGGAATAGGAAAGGAAATATTACTCTCTTAAGAAAGCAACAACAAAAGCAGAAGCAAGTTCATGATCTGTGTGAAGTCCTCATATGCAGACCTGCAGGTAAACCTATAGCACTGCTGAAATGGATGCAGCAGGGTTTTTTTTCCAGATGAGCACTTTTAATATAACATTTTCATAATTTCCACACAGTGGTAATCTTTTTATTGCATTTCTTTATCTATACCTATTACTGTTCATAGAGTAGCTGCTCAGTTCTGATAACCCAGTGGAAATGCATTCCAAGTGTAACTCAAGATTTGCAGAATTTCATAAAATTCTCTGAATTTCCACTTCAAAGTACACTGGAACAGTTTACTGTGGCTTCTAATAGACATTTTTAGGCTTGGTATTTTGATCTGAAAGCAGTTATTTCATTTCCTGGTGATTTATGTTTATTTTCTGAAAGGAATTAGGGTTTTCAAACTTATCAGTCCATAATTAAGATTTTACAATTAGCTAGCCCATCACTGTAGTAGCAAAATATTGGCCTATGGGATTACAGAGAGCAGCACTGGATGAAATAATCAGCCTTGCAGAGCCAGACCCAACTGCACAGGCAAGATTTTGCTCAGAATTACAATAGTTGTTACCAGATCACACACAAATAACTCTTGAAAAGGAAACCTACCCAGCCAGAAATGCATTTTTATCTGTAGGCATGCTTGCACTGGTTCTTATCCAAATTTTGTCTTTATTAAGTCGGTCAATCCTTTAAACAGGACCTTTAATTTCAAGACTGAGGCTTTTTTTTTACCCTCTCGAGGTGCAGCAGTCACAAGCAAAGGTATTTGAAATGTGTGGAAGTGATAAACACGATTCCCACTGGTCACCACTGAGATATTCAGGTCCTGTCTTGTGTTGAAATGAATTTATTGTGTACATCTTCAGAAGTCAGACACTTTAAAAATAAAGTCTAAATTATAAAAATAAGCCTCTACTTGAGTTTACAGCAGACTGTTAATGATTATAATGGTAGTTTCTTTCCAATAAACCTCAGAATATAGCATTTTCTTGAGCTGGCTATTCTCAGAACATCTTTTTATAAAGCCTTTTGGTCTCTGCTCAGGAGCTCTCTGCTGCCTTAGAGATACTCTTGTATACTGTCTGCATAAAATAAACCCAACAGAAGTGCCCAGAGATTCTGCCACAGTCAGGAAATTGACACCCAGGTCCCACCACAAATGGCTCTAGTTCCTGATGGTTTGCCAGGCTGGTTTTGACAGGCTACACTGTAGATAAATGGAGATATTTATTGTATACTTTGAAGAAATTAAGGAATTAAGTATTTATTGTGGAAAAATGATGGAGATTTCTAGTCTACAGGTTTTTCATACTTTTCCCCCCCAGGTTAAATTTGCTTTGATTGGATGGTAGAAGTTATTTTGTAGTTTTCTGTAGTTTTTTACATTGGATATAATTTTCATAGTTTCATGCAGTCACAGAAATCCCTAAAGAATAAAGACATAAGTCTCTATTTGATACTGCCATGATGAGGGAAAGAATTTGTCTTTTTCTTTAATTTTGTTTCTTTTCACCATATCTGCCTTTAAGGAGAAAAGTCCTAGCGCTGTAATTTGTGACTAGAACCCTTCCACATTCTCTGTCTGTGCAGCTTCGCTGATTCTCATAGCACTGCACAAATACACACAGAAGCCAAAAGCTGTCGTGCTTACTTTGGTACTTTTTCAGACTATCAGATATGATTGTGTATTTTTATTGTCATGGTTTGAGGACTGCAGCTCACATTAATTTCCACCTTTCACCCTTAAAATCTGAAAGCGCTCTGCAGCAGAGCACAGATATTCTCACATTCACATTTTTTAGGTGTAAAAAGTAAGATAGAGGGAGACATAGAAGCTGCTGAAAGTCCCAGAGAGGATATTACCCAGTGTCCCAAAGAACATATCTACCTACAGAGATGCATTAAATATGGCATTAACTCCTTGACCCACACTGACTTCTCTGCAAGTCAGCTTCAGTCCAGACTTTGCCTTTTCAATAAATTAAAAGCAAAGCTGAGAAAAATACATGTTGAAGGTTTTGACTTTGGCAGGAAAGCCTTGCATTTATACAGAGTTCTTCCATAAAGTATGAGCTGCTGAAATTTGCTAGAAAGAGAAATATAAATATTCCTTACTCCTTGAAGATTTTTCTTAGGGTTGTCCCAAGAGATAAAGATTTGTGTAAGATTCTATGACCATATCAGTAATAATTTAAGTATTTCAAATATTTATAAAAAAACTTCCGTTGATCAAATATGAAAGCAAACTTTCTTTTTTTTTTTTAGCAGCTGTGGAAAAGGTGTCAAGCCTTCCAATAAAGTTGCAATAGTGCATGATTCTGCAAGATGTCAAGTATCCTCAATCCTTTTATTTTCAGGAAATACAAGGATTTTTACTATTTTATGGAAGACTCTGTTTTGTTTTTAGGGAACTATTGCTGGTGTCTATAAGATTCCTTATAAATATTTAAGGACTGTTTCAACGTAGGCACGTGATTCAGTGGAAGCCTTTCACACATAATTAGTCAAGTTGTAGTCCAGGTTGGATAAGTGCTACAGAAGAGTCTAAATATTGAACAGCCAAAGCCAATCTGATTCTAATGTAAGCAGCTGCTGTAGTTCTTCCAGGAGGAATCTGCTCTTTGTTTCTCTCCAGTCTAGCATGTTTTTCTGGCTCTTTTATCCTTTTGAGTAAACAGAGTATATGAGAATCTGAGTCTCCAAGTGCACATGTATAATTTAATTTTTACAAGAAATTTCACTCCTCCTAGCTCAAAGTTAAACGTATGCATGTATGCAGAATCAAAGCTTTGGATTACACTCAGAAAGTGTAAAGTAGGAGTTTGGCTCTGGAATGAGTTTTAATATACCCCTTTTATTTGACCTCACATTTATTTTGATGCACAGAGATGTTTTCCACTTAAAACAGGTTTGTACTGCAAGTATCTAGCTCCTCCATTATTTCTGACTGGCTTTATTACAGGAACTGCAGAGAATCTCTTGTATATGCGCCTATGAGTTGCAGTTAAAATAAATAATTAGAAATTGGAATAAAAATGGAGACACATAAATATAGAAGCTTCTATTCCGTATCCACACACTATATACATTCTTTGTTGCTTTCTTAGGAGAATTAGGCCTCTAACTCTTTCCACACTCCAATATGGAACTAACACGTCGGAGTTTTATTCAGTGTACCACACTTCCCAAAGCAGCCCATTAACTTGAATGCAGGTTGCATTGGGGTTTCTTATCCTAGATAAGTGGTAAAAGCTATTAAAAATGTGGTTGGGCCTAGGAAACACTCTTCCAAGATAAACCCACCCAAATCTGTCTATATCATCATGTGGAGCTCACCCTCTTGGTGTGATCCTACAAGCCAACTGAGTTGACCCACTAACTATTCCTCTGCTTCAAAGTGAATTTCTAGGCTGATAAATCTGTGCTAGTAACCTGTACAGATATGAACTTTGTCCCTACAGAGATGTGATTTTAATCTATCATTGAGAAGGTATTTGTAGCCAGCTTTTTGTGTAGTAGATTATTGATGGTGCCTCTTCCTTTATGCTTGGGATGTCAGGTAAGTGAGGCAAACTCTACAGAATTTCAATGGACTGGCTCAGACCTCTCTGAGACAGCAAATAAACTGCACAGTGGGTTGTGTTTTCATATATTTTCCAAATGCCTCAGAGAAAAATAGATCATCATAGATACTGAGACATGTACACATGATCCAGTCTGAAACATGGACACACTTCCAAAAAATGCAGTAAAGAGCTTTCCTTTTGATTTGGAGATGTCAGGCTCCTGGAAACGTGAGCAGTGGTGAGCTGACACCAGTTACATTATGGCTGCTTCCAGACTTCTCATATTTGGGTAGTATGATTGAAGCTTTAACACAGTGTGCTCTGTACAAATGACAGAACTTTGGGCAGAACATGACAGATTTTAGCAAACAGATTAAAGGAAAGTTGAAGTGACTTTCTGGTCTTCTTGATTATCTTTGTGCTTGTGGTCTCATCCTGTTGCAACATGTATGGAAATACGTTGCATGTCATAATCTCCGGTACAAAAATGAAAAGCATGAAAATGAGTGGAGACGGTTCTTTTCATCACATGGCAATTGCTAAAATATGCTCTGTTGGTGATGAGCTAATCACTTTGTACTCCTCCTTATCAGTGGTGTTGAGCAAGGATGTAAATTGTGGTTCAGTTTAAACAGCGTTAATTTCACAAGCTGACTGAGAAAAGTCATCCTGTGTGCCTGGTGGAAAACTAAACTTCCCAAAGAACGTCTTAGTTCGCCTGTGGGATCAGAAATCCATTCAAGTATAGAAAACTCATATTTATTCCTCTAAATCTGGATGGTAAAAGTGCTTAATATTGCTTAATATTTCAGGTGGGATTGGTGGGAAACTTGCATTCAGGGTTGGCTGTAGAGGCACCATGTGTATCTTCTGGCACTGCAGTGTCAATTTTGCTTTTCTTTTATTTTTAATTTTATTTCCTTACTTTTTTACAAGAAAATTTTACTTTTATTACCTATGCAATAAAAAGAGCTTTTATTGATGCAGTGTTTATTGGAGACTTACTGAAGGGGTCCACCACAGGAAGATAAATCAAGGTTGATGTATCTACTGTATTCTTCACTGGAAGGTTCTGTTCTATAGGAGCAATCTTGATTATCATATTTTTGTCAGCCAGGAGCTGAAAACCCCAAGAAACCTCGTGCTCTGAGTACTGAGTTACCAGGGAGTTGCAGGTGATCCCGTTGCTCTCACAGTGATGTCCAAGACATCCTCACCATGCTGGTTGGTGTGATAAAGAGCCCATGAGGCACTGTGAGGATTAATATCTCAGGTGCAGATGCAGAAATGTCATCCCATTGCTGTATAGAATCAGGAGTGGGATGGTGGAATTTAATATATCAGTTCAAACCCCCATAATCTCTCTGCAATGTCAAGACTGCAAGCAGGGAAGCCATCCACTTACCAGTTGTGGTTGGAACATGGATATCACTGTAGTGGAAAACAGTCAGGCACAAACCAGATCATTTTCTCATAACCCCAAATGCTTATTAATGTTAACACTCTCATTCATTATTTACCTTTTCTATATTTAATCTGACCTAAAGTGCTTCATAATCAGGAAGCAGTTTTTACCCATCTAATCCCAGCTGGTATTTCCGAATCTATTTATACTCAATTTATATTATTTAGATAATATTTTTCACTCATTACCAGAGTAATTCTACAACTGCATTATAATTGGTAATGGCCAATTAAAGTAGATTAGGATTTTTCAACCTGAAAGATATTGAAATAATTCTTTAGTATGAAAATTAGAAACATTTTATCATTTCAGTCAATACTTAATTGTTACCTGATCATATCAACACTTGTTACCTGATCATATTAATTTTGAGAAATTCTTTGCTCAAAAACAAACCCTAAAAAAAAAAGTGAACTTCAGCAAGTTTGATACACCAAAAAAATTAATAAAGGATTGTAGGTTGTGCATACTTTGGATAGGTCTGTTTCAGGTTTTGTTCCTTAACTGGAACAGATATTTTTTGTAAGTTCTGTGAAGAGGTTTGTGGTATGATGGATAATGCATTGTGAATAATTAGACATTGTGAGGTTGTAAATCCCAGCCAGAACAATGCATCTCTCCCATTAGTTGTTTCTCCTGTAAAGGGCAGTGTACAATGATGGAGCAGAGCCATTCATTTTAGATACATTCCACTTGCAAGTAATCTTTCATGTGAAAGGAAAACAAGATGTATGATAGTTTACATGTCAATTAAACCATGCTAGGAATGAAAGAGCAGTTTCAGAAGCGGAAAACAATGTTTTTCAGATGGAGAATTAGCTCTTGGCTAGAGACTAATACCTGTGCAAAAATCAGCAGTGGCCTCATTATGGGCCTACCTTCCTTGGCTTCTGGCATTTAACAATGAAAATGAATGAGAAGGACTTGTCTGGTAATTAGTGTGGGCTGGGACATCTGAACTGTCCCAGCAAGAGCATCTGAACTTTCCCAGTGCAATGAAAGAAAACTTCAAAGAAGTCATTATTCTTTCAGTTCAGTTGGTGGATTGGCTGATTGGGTTGGGGTTTTTTAAAGGATTAGCTCCCTGCTGTGGCAAATAAGTATTGAAATGCTGGAAATGCTGATTTTCAGAAAGACTGTTCAGAATGAAAGCTGCTTTTCCTTTCTATTAATCTTATTCCCATGTGTCACTAGAATGTAGAAGGTGGGGAAAATGGGGAGGAATCTGCATTATGATAGGAGTGCACTTTGACCTGCTTGTGATATCATCTCCTTTGTTGGATTGTGGAGTTTTTCATGCTGGAATGTCAATCAGCCGTCTCAAATTCATGGGTTTTTAAAATAATTGATGAGGATGAAAATGTGCCGATTAGGACGATATTCTGGAATGGAAGGTTATATTCACAAGTAGAAAGTTCTTTACTTTTAGCTGCTGTATCAAGTCTCTTTAAAGCTACTATTTCTCTGCTTCTTATCCAAAGAAATAATTTTCTGTAAGTTTCTCCAGGTTTTTGCCTTTAGCCACAAGGACAGGCATGCTGCATTTCCCAGTGCTGGTAGCATGCCAATAAACTAATAACACAGTGTTCTTCTTAATGAGGTGGCAGTTTTCCTACCTCTGAAAATTAAGAATGTCAGTCTGCAGCAATTTGGCATGAGGTAGCTCTGCTCATATCACTCTCTTCCAGTAGCAGCAAGAACAAAGTGTGGTTATTATCCATAAGCCCAGATCGAACTCAAAGTTCTATATGTAATATATCTCTAGCTCATCCCCTAATCGGCAGTTAACCTATAGAGGTGAGTGAAGCCTTCCCATAAGTATTTCTGCCCAATATCACACAACTGGCAGGCAGGAATGTGAAGGGCTAGACAAGAAATAAAACATTAATCACCTCCCCACGGCAGCCTGTAGATATTTGAATATGCGTATTATTGTGTAAGCAAAATGAGAGAGATCAGCTTATGTTGAAAAATTATTTCAACCTTTACTTAGAAAAATTACTTGCACTTCTAAACTAATAAGACTCAGAAAAAGCAGGATGCTGCAAGATGCAGTGTAAAGGTGTCAATAATTTTACATGAATCTGGCGTGCTCTTTCTGACCAAACACCCCTTGAGTAAGGACAGCAAGTGCTGTGGCAAGTGAAAAGAAAATACTTGTTATTTTTAAAAATGCATGAGGTCAGAGAAGCGACTGCAAGAAATGACAGTAGATCTATGTCCTGTGTATTTTCAGTCTTTCTGCTGACTCTGGTGGAAAAATAAGTATGTGCTATTCTTTACACCAGTTAGCATTGCAGAGCTATCATCTCTGGGAAGGGATGAGCTGATTTCTGACCTGCCTGTATTAATTAAGTCCCAAATGTGGACTCTTTATTGTAGATGATGACACATGGACCATAAACATCTTAACCTGATGTTCAGATATCAGGCAGATTTTTAGTGGTAGAAATGAGAAAACTTTGTGAGTCAACTAAATCTCATCAGGAGTCACAGCAATGAACATTGAACTCGCTGACACCACTTACACAATCTATTTTTTCATCATATAATTACATTTTAACAGAAATTTCTTTTGGTCCTTGTCCTTCAAGTCCTATTTGTTCATCTACAGAACAAATGCTCTTCAGTCCATGGGTAGACGAGCTCAGCACAATGAAGACATGAAGACTTCTGTAGCTTCTGTAAAAAAGGTGGAACTTTCTAGTTCCTTCTTCATCTTCCCTGACATACAAATGCCACTTAGGTAGTGTTAAAAGAAAGGCAGAGAGGCTTCCCATTTTATAACTATATCTACCTTTTCCTTGTGCATTTGTCTTTTCTTTCCTCTTTCCATGCTTACACCTCTTTTTTTTCTTTTCCTTGCTGTTTAAAGAACTCGAAGTGGAGAACACGTTTTAAGGATGTGGGACTATTTCTGAGGACACCAGAAATTACTATGTGATTAAAAATGTGACTTTACAGTTTTGTCCACTGATAATGTTTAATTGTCCTGTCCTGCTAAGGGCTTCTTTAATTTTAACAGATGGCACTCTTTTTCATCATGGAAATCATAAACCTTTATGTAATTTACTTACATATAATTTGTATTTATTTCCTCACATGTTCCTAATTTTTGGAATGTATTAGTTCTCAGTAGATTCTGCCATGCAGCTCTGTGCTCTGCCAAATATTCAGCATTGATTTTCATATTGACTTATATCAATTGTGCCATTAGTGTAAAATGGATGGGAAAACACATCGAATATATCACTCTGAATGTTTTCATTCTTCAATCTGATATTAATAATTCAGAATATCTTTAAGAGACAATATGTATTTAAATCTATGCCAGGAATTGCAAATATATTTACCACAGGCTCTTTTGACTGTGTTGGTGATGTGTTGGCTCATTCACTGTAATTTTTCTTTTCTCTCTCTCTGCCATGTGCATTCCCTCCTTCTATCCCATCCAAAGCACTGCTACAATGGTCTGTCCTACTCAACCCTATGACTCATCAAACAAAATCACTCAAGGTCCCAGCTGATGTACTTGTATAATCTCAAATGATTTCTGCTCTCTTTTCTACCAAATACTTTCTGCTCTAGAAAAAAAAAAAAAAAAAGCCATGCTCTTTGCAGCAAACTTCTACATTGATGCAGCAAGTGTCCAAGAGTTTTCAGCATTGGACAGATGGGAAATTTTGTGACAATTTCAGTTACATTTAAAATGGCAGTTTTGGATGAATTCAATATGAAATTTAAATTCCGACTGAAATAGTAATTATCTGTTTTTATTTTCAGCTTATCTTGAATTGTGTTTTCATTAGCTTTGTGTTTACAGTTCAGCTGTGTCAACTGCAGTCTATGTTTTCCCACTTGCCTAACCTACTCCTTGCTGATAAGTAACATTTTTCAAATGTATATTTTATTGCTTACATGCAAGCTGAACCTTACCCTAAACTCCACCCCTACAGAACAAACCTTTCCAAATTATCTCCCCTTACTGTATTTTTCTGTGGTTCAAATGTGTGTGGCTTTTGCCGTTCCTGTGCTCTTTGTTGTACGTAGTTCTGTGCTCATCCTTCTCCTGCCATTTCTATGGTTTTTCTCAAAATGTTGTTATGCCAGAAATCTTTCCTTCTCAGTTGAGTGTGCCAGTAATCATTCCTCATTCAACATGTTCTGACTGTCATTCTGTGTTTTCTCTCATGTTGGTTCTTGTCTCCTTTTGCATTCAGGCATTTTGTGACAGCAGGTTATATTATTCCATATTGGTAAAACACCATGTGAATATACAAACTTATATACATGATTTTCAAGGATCGTGCAAAGATGAAGAAATGATATTTTAAAATTCTTTGGGATTGATTTCAGTTTGGCATGTGTTGACTTGTGCTGAAATTGCAAATGTTTTTTGGTTTTTTTAAAGTTGGTTGATACTTGAGTGGTTCAGATGGTGAATATCCGACAAGGAGCTGTACAAGGCAAAGTGAGGCTGAGGAGTATTTGGGATAGAGAGGTGTGAAAATAATCAGTTGTGTAGAGGACACAAGCAAATGATATTATGTCAGTTGATTTTCATTTCTTTGTGAGGTTCCAGCTCTACATGAACAAGCTATTTTTTCTGCTTTTGCTGTAAAGCGTATATTTGATATTGATTTCAGAGGTGCTTTGTCTGCATCTTTTACACCTTACTGGTATTACAATATTTTCATTTTCATGGTGGATAACTTTTAAGCTAACATGTCTGTTGAAGTTAGATGGGCATTGTCATATTTCTATACAATTTCTTTGTACTTTTTTCCTCACAGAAGATGTCAAAGAAAGCTTTCAAGTCTTTTTTATGACTAATCTTTTGTCTATTTATCGTGCATTTTCCCTCCTGTTTTTCTGATGGCTCTTTGTGTTAATGGCTTTTTGTTACCTTCCATAATTGTTCCCCAGTATCAGAGATAATAATGGTTCTGTTTTGGGAGCTGGGCATGACACTTTGGTGCAAATACTATTGCTGCAGGAAAAAAAGTATTGGAAATCTCTTCTCTTCTCTGAAGGATGTCCATGACCACTGCCAGCACAGGACAGGAGTTTTTACCCCAGCAATGTCTTTTAAGCTCAACATGCCCATGCATGGTTAAATCCATGGATTACCCAGCCTGATAATCACTCAGTAACACCATTTCCTTCTTTTTGGATTTAGTTATGAGAGCAGAACCAGGCAAACTCTGCCAGGCTGAACCTTCACAAAAGTTAATGCATCATGTTAAGCTCTGGGAAGTGCAGGCATATAAAAAGCTTGATCTACAGAATTCTTAGATATAGTCTTGCATTCTTCAGAAGTGGGGATATCAGCTGTTTCTGAGGTGCTTATCCTTTCTCAGGATCATACCTTTGAAACTGCTTTGACCAGATAAATTCAGCCAACTGTTTTTTTAGCCTTAAATTTTCATAATTTTACCTTGAGTTAGTTGAAACACAGATCCAGTTCCTTCTGAATGTAGTCTTCTGAAAATAAAAATCAAGTAGAAATCTGCTTATTAGTAACATTAAAATACCTTAAGTCTGAACTGAATGCTCCAAATTTTTCTTGATAATAGATTATTGAAGTGCTAATTTTAAATTAACACCTCATAAATAAGGGGTTGATAAACAAGTTATATTTTTTGTGTGTAAATTTTAGTGTTATATTTATGTGTTGTGTCATTGTCTGATTTATGATTAAAACAACTTTCCATTGTGCATGCGTTTCCTGACTGGTTTTGTTTCCTGATGTGCAGAGTCACATAGCACAGTGTACAGCCAGAGTATTTACTTTTTTTTTTTTTTTTGACAGGGTAATAAAGAACATTTTCTAACTTATCTCCAGAAAATCTCAGAGATATGACAAGATAATAGCTATTGCCTTTTTTCTGTGCATTTTCCTCTTTAGTTATTCAGTCTTATCTGGTGCTGTGAGCTCCTTAGCTAAGTGCTAGTTGATTGTTTAATAACTAAGGTGCTTTTCATAATGCCTATCATGCTGCCAGCAACCATGCTGTTTATTTCATTCATGTTCTGATCAATTGAGTATTAACTAATTACTATTTTGGGCTATCTCCAAAGGCTCTTTGCCTCTGCAGTACCCTCCATTAGAAAGATGCTGTATCCTGGCACTCAGTCGGGTTGAGGTGTGTTGTTACTAATTAATGAAGAGCAGTAACAAATAAACTCCTTGGTCCACAGGACCCAGGTTGTGCAGATTGCCAGCAATGCTGAGCACGTGGGAGTGCTCTGTAGACCTTGAAAATTATTTTGCTTTTTCTTATGCTGGATATGGCATAATCCTGTTTAAAATATTTAGTTTGGTGCTCTAGGCCAAACATCTCCACCAGGCTTGTAGTTAGAGGCTATCAAAATGGCCAAGCACCCATTAGGGGTGGAGAGCTCTTACTCTGCACCTGCACAAGAGCAACTGGCTCCTCTCCTCTGCATGGAGCCCAAATCAAGCTCTCACACCAGCCTGCAGTAAGTGGGGAAGATCAGGGGATTTGCTTCAAAATTGCTCTGCTGTTCTGGGCCCAAATGTGAATATAAAAACAGCCTTTGTATTGGTATCTCTGCTGTCTTTTCTTCCCTTTCTCTTTGTGTTACTTGTAGGAAAGACAGATCTGGCTTTGTGATCACAGGCTTGTTACATGTGGCTTGCTTGTTGGTTGGTTGTGAGGAGCTCCCACGAGAGAAGTGGCTGAGGGAGTTTTAGATCTTGTCCTCCAAAAGTGTTTACTGGTTTTCTGCTTGCTGTTCAAAAGCTGGAAGAAAAAGCCCATTCAAACACCTGAACCTCAGTCATTGCAAGAGGAACCTGTAACTACTAACTCTTGTAGAAATATTTGTCCTGCAAAGATGAAGCACTAGTAAAAGCAAGTTACTGGTGGAGACAACCTGGAAGGTGACCAGGCATGCTTTTAGTGACAGCAAATGTGCCTGCAGCTTCCATGGAGACAGATTGAGCATCCAGAGAAGGGCAGCAGAGGTGGTGAAGAGTTCAGAGCACAGGACTGATGAGAAGCAGCTGAGGGAACTGGGGGTGTTGAATCTGAAGAAGACAAGGGCCAGGGGAGAATTTACCTCTCTACAACTCCCTGAAATGAGGTTGTGTTGAGGTGGGGTTTGGTCTTTCCTCTCAGAAAACAAGACCCAGGACAAGAGGAAATTTCCTCAAGCTGTGCTAGGGGAGGTTGAGAATGGATATTAGGAAAAGCATCTTCACTGAAAGGGGTGCTGAGGCCTGGAACAGGCTGCCCAGGGAAGTGGTGGAGTCATCCCTAGGGGGATTTAAAAGATGTGTGAATGTGGCACCTGGGGTCATGGCTTAGTGGTGGGTTGGCAGTAGTATTAACAGGTAGACTTGATGATCTTAAAAGTCTTTTCCAAACTAAATGATCCTGTGATTCTATAACTTATATTAACAACCGAGATTGTAAAAGGGATGTCAAAAACCAAGCTCCGAACTCTATATCTCTTTAAATGAGTAACATCAGAAATCATAATGGAATTGCAAAATACTTTGAATTTAGTTCTTTAGAGAGGAATCTAGTGATATTCCTTCAGGCAGTTCATAAGAGAGGCTGCTAAGAAAAGAATAACAGGGAGTGATTTACATTATCACCAAATTCAGTCTTGAAGCCAGTAATTTTGGTGTCAACCTACAATTACAGGCAATCACTTCCACTCGGCTGGTTGTTCCAGTCTATTACTGTTTACAGTGTGTACTTACCTAATGCTCAGCATTGTATGAGTTGGTTCTGCTTTTGTTGCAATTAGTCAGCTATGTTATATTTTCTTCGTGATGCAGAGTTGCTTCTGTGAAAAGTTATAGGCAGATGAAAGTGTTTCTGGATAAAAGAAGAAAGTGGCTTTTTCAGTTCTTTCCCTGCTTTCCACTGCTCAGTAGCCTCACAGAGATTGTATGTATCAGCTTGTGATCTGGGAAGATTAAAAGGGTTTCTTAATATAGGTGTGATAGCCACAGAAAATCCTGTCAGCACGTTTCACCTGGCTTGGAAATTTCTGACAGAATTTTTGAGAAACACTGCCACAGGGCTAGAGTCCCTAAGCCACCTTTCACTGGGATTTCCAGGCAGTGCAGGTGCAGAGTGTGCAGCAGAGGCTCCTGCACCCACTGTGGCTGGTGGAAGCCACTGCCTTCCTGACAGGACAGATCCTTGGAGGAGAGGCAAAGGACATGGCACATGCCAGATTTCAAACTGCAGAGAACCTGCTATGGGATCAGTCCTTCTGTTTCTGTGTGTAAGCATCAGATTTGTCAGCAGATCTTTTAAAGTGCTCTTTTATCAAAGGTAATTAATTGAGTTTGAATATTACCAAGCTGTAAAATTGAGTTTCTTTCATTCTTGGCAAAAGGCTGAATCAGTTTAAACTGGTTTTCAGGTAGCCTTAGAGTGTGGGGATGTGACTGAATCCCCTCAGCCTTAAGAAAGCTTTCTCACGTCCTCCTTTCTGGGGCTCAGAAAAACAAACAGCAGAACTTATTGGATTGCTGATGGTTCCAGTTGCTCATGGATTTGTTTGCTTGCTTTGCTAGGAACACAACAGGGTTTAATGCAACAGACACAGTTTTCTCTTGCATCCTGCAAGGGTCCCAAGTAGACACCTGAGCCTGAGGCTCCCTGTGACCAGAGCCCCTGGGAAAGCAGCAAAAGTCCCACTGCTGTCCTCAGCCACCACTGACATTAATGTAATACCAGCAGTGTTATTGATGGTCATGCTAAGACTGAAATGAAATCAAGAAAACCTTAAGCACCCTGTACCGGTGAATTTAAAAATCTCAACTGCTTTCATGTGAATAATTTCACTGTATCACTTTAAAAAGTCCTGGAGCAGTTTCAGTCTTGCTTTAGTTGTGTGTGTTTGGAGAAGTGAGAAAATAAAGAGATGCAGGTTTTTGGCTTTTCAGTGAAACAGCTTACAGACAATATTGAAGTTTTTGATAATTACTAAGAGTTCTGTGTGACACTTGATCCTCTTGTTTTCATAAGGATATCTAGCTTTCTCAGGAGCAGAGGCCTTTGTGAATTCTTGCTGTTACAGCTTTGTGTTTAAAATAATAATCTAACCTTTTGCATAAGTTTTCTGTAAATTCTTCTCATTAGGCAAAACATTGTGTTTGATTCATTTAACCCATCTTCTTGTGTGATATGGCAGCCACTTCATTAAACATCTAGATGAGATTAAACAGAAAGCAAGCTGTCTTGCAAAACCAAGCTTTTGTGTTATGTGTTAAACTTATTAGTCGTTCCAGTTTTCCATATTAAAAGATGATTAGTGCTCATAGCATAAAAATTATACCATATAAAAAACTGAAAATGTTTTTATTGCAGGCACACACAGAGATACAATTCTCACACAATGACTGAACACCTGTTATGTATCAGCTGATATTTTCACATAATTTTCTTTCTCTTAAATAAAGTCTTATCTTGTCTTAGCCAGATCTACAACTAGTAAGTTATGCAGTGTAGCACAATGAAAATAAGACCATACAACATAAATTTAGGCTGAAGAAATGAAATCTTGCACTCAAAGAACAGCACTCCTTAAGGAGCTATACCTATCTAGAAATTTGGGGGAGAGCATAGGGCCACTCTGTGGGGAGCTTTGCATCATTTCATTGTTGGGAATTATGAGATCAACACACTCCAGGTAGCAGCTCCTCAGAAGTGTAGGAGTTTTGTGTCTTTTCGTGCCAGATTTGGATGTCTGCAATGTTTTGGTTTCCACAATCACTGTGCCTGATTGGGCCACAACTCCTTGCAGAGAGATGTGTTGCTGTCTCTGGGAATATTTCTACTCTCAGTCTTGGTGTTCCTTATTTTAGCCCACAGATCTTATGAGTCTTTGGCTGCCTTGTGACAAAGGAGTGAGGAAAGGGAATTCAACCTTTGAGTTGATTACTTTGACAGAAAGTGAGCGGGAAAACTGGTAAAGTGAGAGTTTTCAACTAACTCACCCTGAAGCACCAAAGAGGACATGATTTTTAAATTCATGTGTGTCACTCAAACCTTGCCCACCCCTGCAGCCACCTTTGGACTCCTTGGTGGTGTGATGCACACCTTGAAGGTCCTTCATACCTTGGGTACTATTTCAAAGATGAACTGACATTCCAGCTCACCCTTTGATAGCAGCACAAGGCTCTTCCTTACTTTGCATTTGAGATTATTGTGGGAGTGTAAATAAATCTGAAAAGAACCTCCAAGGGTGATCCTGCTGGCCTTGCTTCCAGCCAGGATGCACTTTTGCATAGCTGTTACTTAGATATGCACTCTCAGGTATTGATGAGCTGTTATTTGCTAGAAGTGCTTGCTGGTTTAGTGAGCACTTTTGCTTTGATCCTGTCACCATTGAAAGGTTGTTTCCATGTGAGTGAATGATGTTCTTTAAGTATCTGGGGTTTGAGGCAAAGCAGCTGCTGTATGGTGAAGGCTGAGAGAATCCAGTCCCCCAGGACTGGGGTGTTGCTGGGGAGATGTGAAGAACTGAAGATAAAAGAATCTCACTTTTTATAACATTTTAAAAAAAGGTTATCTTTCCTCTTCACCTACACAGACCCTGTCCAGCCTGTTGTGTTACTGCTGCTTAATTCTAGGAAAAGATTCTTCACTCTTGTATTTCTGCTGCTTTGTTTTCTTGAGTTTTGGAGCTTGTTTTTTTTTTTTTTTAATTTGGTTGGTTTTTTTTTTTTTTTTTTTTTTTTTTTTTTTTTTTTTTTTTTGGTGTTTTTTTTTTTTTTTTTTTTTTTTTTTTTGTTTTTTTTTTTTTTTTTTGAGTTGGAAGAAGGAAATGGAATTAGGGAGAGATAAAGAAATTGTATGTTATGGTTTTGTTACAATAGAAACATCCACTAAGTGCCTTCCTTTCCTGGAAGGTGTTTTTTTCTATCTTTACCATAGAAAAAGCAAACATTCACAACTCTTCCTAAACACAGGCCCAACTTGTACTAGATGCTTCATTTCAGGGCTTCATCTAATCAGGACATGGAATAGCAGGAAGCCTGAAATATTCATCTCCCAAAACAGTATCAAATTATCATTCTTTTTATCCCTGCAATGCCATTCAACTTTTCAGTGCAGTTCCACTGCACAGGCCTTTTTTTGGCTGCAAATGTGGGCAGCTGTTGGCTTATGATACCAGAGTGTAGCCAAAATTATCAGTTTGATGGTTTGATGAGCATTGGTATTCATCCTCAACTTTTTTAAAGATGTATCCTGTAGTGCAAAAAATAGAGGTATCTCCCCTAATTAATAGGAATTGCACTAAAAATCAGAAACCTTAACAAGTTTGGGTGAAATTCTGTAGCCAGGCTTTTGAACATGTACTTTTACAACAAAATCAGCATAAATGTCGTGGTCCAGCAAGTAGTGGGTCTTGTCACCCTCTGATTTAAAAGCAAAACTAGCAGATGTTGACACAATGACTGTATGAAATACAGTGTCATTTAATGTATTATATATTAAATGTTGGGTTATCTTGTCATTTGATTCTTTACTTCTTTGGCAGGAAGGTGCACCAGAGGCATGAGTGTGTTCAGCCGAATAAAATTTGCTTTTAATGAGCTTTAAATACTTTTGAAATTAGACATAGCCACACTTCAGGTGGAAACTTCCCTTCTTTTCTGGATTACCTGCCCTCCAGTTAAATAGTGAGTTATTTTTTGCCAAGCAAAGCAAAAAGCCTTTTGGGTATAGTAAAGGCAGAGCATATAGAGCCTTTGAGTGGGTTCTGAAATGTTTATACATGCATGGTTGTAAATGATGCACAATATACTAATGAATGGCACCCAGGTAGCTTGAGTGGCACATCCCTGCCAGATGGAGCTCTTCACATTATTGGCCAATGGAGCAGGATTTCCATAATAAATAGATGGGGCTAATAAAGCACGAAGCACTTGTAGCTACGTGGTGACTTGTGTACGCTTACAGTGCCAGCATGAATTTTGCAGTATTAAAGATTACCTAAATACGATCAAATTCAAAATTGTAGCTGGATGCAAGCATGAGAGTAGATTAATTGGTTAAAACAGCCCCTGAAAAAATGAGCATATGATAGTTCTCAGTCATGGTAACTTGAGACCTTAGATGTTATAGAAGTTAAACATTTGTCCTTTTTCATATGCAAGTTTAACAAGATAACTCAAGACAATTGTTCACTCCTATTTTCTCCCTTCATTCATATAAAAGCTGCTAATAAATTAAAAAAAAACTTACTCATTTTGCCAGCATAGAAACCCTATAATCTGCCCTTAATGTCATGTAGCCATTGTTATAATTTATTATTTATATGAGGGATAAAATAGCTGGCTGGCAACAGAAGTTACACTTCTAGAGACAACCAGAGAAGATTGTAACAGAAATGAGTAAATAATGAATTTCCTCTTCATTCTTCAGTTTATATTTTATTACAGAACCTATTTTTTCTCCATTTTATTAAACAGCTGTGATAAATTACTATCAGAACATGCCTGTATTTTTATTTAATTAAAAAAAAAAAGAAATGACTTTTCTGTATTACCCTTGAATTATTACCTTTTAGAAACATGACACTTTCTTGGTGTCCTACAACTTAAGCTCATTCATTCTTCTTTTGTTCTACCTTACAAACTAAAGGAGACTAGTCAATACTTATGTGAAAAGCCTAAATAAATGCAAACTTAGTGTTGACTAGCATTGCCTGGCATTTTCTTATTTAAGGTGACTACCAAACACACAGTCACACTGTTTGGGAATTCTCCACCGACAACTTCAGTGTCTTGTTCAAATTTCTTGTGGTGCTATTCCACTTGTGTTGTGTTAATGTAGAAACCTCATTTGGTTGTGTGGCTGTTCCCTTTGCTCCTGACTTCTCCATGGCTATGTATCCATGTTCTTGTCTGTGATCCTACAGCAGCAAAAACAGTAGATTTTTTCCTTTGTTTTTTTAAAGGCATTTTCATCCATCTAATATATGTTGGTGAGCCGTAATTAAGGATTTTGTATTGCTTTGAAGATATAAAAGCTATTTTCTGTACAGCAAAATATTGTATATATTATGACAACAGGATTTTTGTCAATTCCCTGAGGTGGCTATAGCGAGGTCATGGGATGCTTATTTTAATTTTTAGTTATGGGCAACACTTGCTGAAATCCAAGCTTTCCTCTCTTACTGCTCTGTCTTTCTAACTTGTCAGCATCATGTACACTAACCCTGACTAAATCCCTCAGGGGCTGAAAACATCTTTTGCCAGTCTCAAGGACTACTCTCCTTGAGTTTGGAATTGTAGCTTTCAGGATCATCAGATAAGCTGCTATTTTGATATTGGTTTTGCATAATTTTAATGATGAAATGTTAATAGGTCACAGTTAATTTTTTCCTTTATGACAAATGATTGCCTCCAGCAGAGCTGATCTTATGAGTGTAGAAAGCAGAGGATCTGTTCTGATATTATTTAGATAAGTTAGTTGGCCTGTCAGGTTTTTTTGATTATCACAGCAGCCATTAAGAAGCAAATATTAAATTTCAGAAGATAACAGCCCTCTGAAACACCACGTGAAGCCAGTGTTTTTTACATGCAAACCCCTTGCTCTGTCTGAAAGCAATATTGATACATATGTAGTATTTGAATATTCATCTTGCAGATTACATCAGACACAGTTAAAAGGATTTGAATCCTTTCCCTGCCCTGTAACTTTTCCCACATCAAATCTAGCCCAGTGTCCAGTCTGATGGGTTTCAATGACAATAGGATACCTTGTGTACAGAGCTCATTACTTGTGAGAGTATGTGCTTAGGATAATGAGCATGTTTCATGGTTTAATTAAAGGGAGTGTGTAAGGGAGTGCAGCTCCCTTCTCGTTGCTAAAGTGGGGAGAGAACTTCCCTCATTTGTTCTGGTCCTGTGCAAGCCTTGTTCCTCCTCTTTTCCTCCTCCTCTCCCTGCTAGTGCAGTTTGCCTCTTCTGAAGCAGTCTCTGGTCCTGGGAGGATTGTCCTGGCTCTGAACCATTTCTGCTGTGGTGTATCATTAACTAACAAGCACTGACACGGGGAAAGTGGGAAGAACTTTGAGTTCCCAGTTTTAAGACACTGGGGAGCCTCCACTGTCCTTGGCTGAGCTGAAGCACAGGCAGAGCCCGTGGACAAACCTGGGGCAGCTCAGGGGCAGGTGGAAAAGATCAGGGAATGGACTTTGAGGAGATGTGGTGCTGTGTGCTATTTCACCATGGAATGTGCAATAAAAACCTCGGGAAGGCTGACCTTGTGTCTGTGTCTAGCAGTGTGGTACTGGTGCGCACTTTAGTTAATTGCTTTTAGAGCATTAATTAATTATGCTGCTTACCAACATAATGCCATTACTGTGGCAGTGAAACTTCAGCACAAGCAGGACTTAGGGATACATATCTTCTCACAAAGTCCCATCAAATTAAAAAAATATTTGTAATAGGTTTATTGTCTAGGAGATTTCCCTAAGGAAGGGTGGGCTGCTGCTTCCACATTTTCTCTTCTCTAACACCATAAACAGATTGTGAGTGAATGTACCTTATACTGATTAATAATAGATTTGTGTCACCACAAATAACACGTGTATATCTCCTTCATTTACAAGTGCTCGATAGAGCATGGATCCAATTTGGAAAGGGATAATACCCTCGAGCTGGGGAGGATGAGCAGTATGCACTGGGATGGCTGCCCTAATTATGGAGCAGCCCTGTGCTCCTCGAGTTTCACCTTAACTGAAGCCCTGGCCAGGCCCTGTGAGTGGATCTGTGCATCAGGTACCATTGCAATATCATTGGCCCTGAAAGCCACAGGAAGGGTGGTGCAGGTTTCTGGCACTGTGGGTTTCTCCACACCTTACAGCTCTGTGCAGGCAATGACACTACTTCTGGTGCAGTGAGATTTTTGGGTGATTCTTTTGATGCTAGAGTAGAATACATCAATTTTTAACCACTCATAATACCACTTCATCAACAGTACTTTACTACACTATCCATGCTCTGTGTTTGAGTATTTTATCTGCTAATTATAGTGTTCCAATAACTAATATACATGAACATACTATAATGAGTATTAAAACAGAATAAAAATTATAAGCACCTGGGACCAGCTCCCAAAACTTCATCACATTCATAAGTCTATTTCATATATTCAATTAAAACTATTAGTTCCCTTTTTTTTTCATCTCACCAAATATATAGGACTTATACACAGCCATGACATGATTTCGAAGTGTTTTTCTTCTGAGAGACAAAGCAACCTTGTAATTATAGCCAGATCACTTAGTATGAACTGTGATAATGGCTTTAATCATGTTGCCTTTGATACCTTTGTGCTATTCATTGTAGATGAGCACTTAATCCCTGGAATCTTCCACCAGTAAATTCAAGTGATTATTTTTTTTAAGGAGTTGCTTGCTGTACAATAAGCGTTTTACTATCTCCAGGCAGTTTTATTACCCCACTGTGTTTTCCATACAGAGCCATGACCCTGTACTGGGATAGAAGCCAAAGGATGAGCAGCATGAGATATTATAATTTGGTTTTATTTGAGACCCTTTTAACAATATAATAATTTATGATAGCTAAGCTCTCCTTTGGGAAAACACGTAGGAAACAATTTTATCTTTAACTCACTTTTGAAAATACTGGTTTGGACAAATATTTTTTTCTTTAGAGGTATGTTTGTAGGCAGCATAGCTAATTAATCTAAATATCCTTGGGTTTGTGGCATTTAGGTATAAATGAAGTTATATATCTCCTAGCAGGGATGTTGAGTGCTTTGTTTAGAAAAATGTTGGAGTCAGCACTGTTCTCTGACACGGTGTCTCGGTGCATCCGCAGTATTCACATACCCAGAACCTATTTTGCTGAATCTAATTGATTCACACATTCCTCTCTGAAATTATTTAATACCTCATGTTCACAAAGATAGCAACTTTTACAGATCATTTCATTTAAAATGTAGGATTCCAGTTTATACTTGATAAGCCACAATGCTGGGAAGTGCAGCATTTTCATGAATAATAGCTGGAGTACCTGAAACAGTTTTTTAAGCAGCCTTTTTTTTTGTTACAAGTTTAATTGGAGCAATCTAATGCATGCACATACCATGAAAATTATATTTTGTGGCATTCAGCTTTCAAGAGGGAGCTTTTAATTTGTTTTAAACCAAGACTCTACCCTGCTGATGGGTGGCAAATTGTCTGCTGTACCTACAGATCATTCCAGCTTTTCTGTGCTCTAAATAGAAGACAAAGTGAAGCTTGAAACAAATCATCTGACTTGAGCATGCAGTGGCTTCTCTGTGCCACACTACTTCTAAATAAAGATAGGCATTCCAGCTCTGTTCACAATTGAGTTTTAAATTGGATTTCAAATTGTTGCTCCCTTCTAAAAGGGAGCATCAACAGGTCTTGGTTTCTTTCTTTAAACAAAAGTTTTAGGCAATTGTAATTGTTAAGAAATGGTCTTAGCCATACATGTCTTATTTGAGTAACCATCTATATTAACTTGTGATTTCTGAATATGTAAATAGGATTCATTTTAACTGATTTAACATGGTTTTTATAATTTTGTTGGTCATTCAAAGGCCTATTTCTTTAATATTGGAGTTAAATATTCATCAATAGTGCAATACATGATGTTTCTACCTGTTGCAATCCTCTTGAAAAGCATGCTGTCATATTTGAATGACTCTGCTCTGAGCCTTCTGGCAAATGCTGTTTTCTGACTGAAGGAACCAGTGAGATGTAGGTTTTGGCCACAAACATTTTTAAGGAAGTGTTCAGGTCACCATCTGATTCCAGTTCCACTGTTATCTTCTGTTATCACCTGAAGTAAAGGAGATTGGCATTTGCTTTACTTTAAAAGAAGTGTTCCATAGCAGTGCTTTCAAAGTGAGCATTTATTAAGCTGTTCTTTTACCAAATTATTCTTATTAAATATTAACCAAAGTTATTTTTAAACTTCTGAGACCTGTATTGTGTGTTCCATGGCATAAATCTATTTTCTGTCTGTAGGGAGATAATAAGAAAGATGTGGTAAAAGTCAGATTTGCTATTCATATAATTATATCAATATATTGTGAGCATTTATATCCCTGGAATTGGATGTACCATGGGGAAAAATTCTCGTTTTCTGTAGACTGTGGGTGTGGAAGAGTGAAGAAAAACATTTAAAAATTGACACAGCTTGCCAAAAAGGGAGATGGATTAGTCTGAGATGAGCACAAGAAACAGGAAAACTGAAAGAGGTCACTGAACAGAAAGTTGATATGAGCCTGTCAGGTGTTTTCCTTGTAAGGCCAGATATTCTCTATATGGTACCTTAGCATTTGTTCTGTCAGTGAACCATACATGTCACAAAAATCTTAATGGAAAACTTGAGTTGCCTTACAGCACTTGAGAACTGGCTTGCCTGCATCCTCATGTCTTTCTGGGGTGCTCAAATAGGCAAAGACTTCATATGGAAATATTTTAAATTCCTGAAGTAAGGATGCTTGACACTGGCAAGGCCCTGAGGTGCACACAGCAATCTGTGTTTGGGTGCTCCAGCTTATGCTACATCCTGCTACCTTACCTACACAGAGTAAAAATTCACAATCATAGGCACAAAGTGGCAAAATTGGCCAGTTTTATTGTACAGCTTGCTTATTTCAGTTGTGCTCAAAGATCAGCTTAAAGATCAGCTGGGATCCTTCAGACTGGAAACATTGTGAACTCAAAGCAGCCCACAGTTCCTGAGCTGAAGTTTCACATTAATGCAAAAAAGAAAAAGCAGACAAATGTGGGAACTGCTCCTTTTCCTTCTGCTGAGTTTTGAACACAAGTTTATGGAGCTCATCCTCAGCTGCTCCATTCTGTTATTACTGGGATGATGTGAATGAAATGATGGCAATTTTTATCAGTGCCAATGTGCCCCCATGTTTACTGGAATTTTCTCTAGTAAAAGTACAGCTGAAAGAAAATTTCAGCTACAGAAGAACAACTTATCCACATATTGGAAATGGAGCATATTAATTGGATATGTGTGAAATGAAAATTGCCTTGCGGAGAAACAGAAATCAAACCTACTATTTCCCAAGCATTCATTTAATCTGTTATTTTATTTCATCTGCAGTGATAGGGGATGTCTTTTTTGCGTTTAAAAAGCCAGAATCACTCTTTGGAGTTTCCAAATGAAAACATGCCTATCTTTTAATGTGGGTTGTTAAACTGAGACCTGAATGGCCTATTTATTTGCTTTGTTTGAGTGGAAACTGGATCTAATCTGTATGTACACCAAGGGCTCTTCCTCCCTCAACTTCTCTGAAAAACTGCAATTAAATTTTAGACATAATAGGATTAAAGCATTATATTGCATATGACATGACATTTGTGTGCAGAATTATTGGATTTTATATTCTCACTGATATTTTACTTGAATATAGAGATAAAAAAGATGACCTAATTAATCTTGTATATCTCTTTCAGGACCATCCCTCTGTTTTATGCTACTTATTCTTTTTCCAGTTTCATTCTAAGTCTGCTATTTCCTTGGAAGATTATTTCACAGCATATTAGACTTCACTGTTAGGTGCATTTTTTTTCCTGGTACACAGTTTTCTTATATCTTTAAAATACAGAAGGCAGCAATTTTTAAGTCTATTTTGAGCCCATGGAGCACAGTAAAAGTTGTAGTGAGGCACAATTGCACCAAAAAAAATCAAATATAACTGAAGGATAAGCATATTTAAAGAGAATATATTAATTAGTTTTGATTTTAGGGTAAATGAGTACTAAGTACTTGGGGAAATAGTTGTGTTCCAGAACTTATTTTTGCTTTATTTTACCAATTTCTCTTGCCAGTTTGCCTCCTGAACTATTAAGGAAACTGAGGGCAACTTAGAAACTAACGGCCACCTTCCTTCATTTGGAAGATTTGCTAATTTATTAAATTTTCAATATTTTTAGCCCTATAGCTCTGTGGGCAGGGCATTTGTGGGACAGTAAAAAATGCCATAGAATTGGGGCTAACATGCCAGGACTGCTTCCCTTTCACCAGCCAGGATGTGCAAGTGCTGAGCCAACATGCCAATACTCCTCTGATGAGCAGGGAGGACAGAACAAAAATCTGTTGATTGAACACTCTGGCTGTGAGATGAGGTTGCAGATGCACGGATAAAATGATTGCACGAAGGATTTATGTGGCTTGGTGTTAGGGATGGGTGAATTGTGTGGCTGGTGCTTTCCTCTCCCAGACTGCCAGGTGAAAGCCAGCAGCTTTAGGGTGGCACAGGAGGATTCACCCCCAGCCTTAGCCAGGGCTCCAAGCAGTGCCTGGGCACCAAATTCCTGCACTTTCACCCTGCAGTTCCCATTTTGGAAGAGACCAGTGCTGAAGGAGTCCATTTGGCCAATGGCTCAGGAAGAAGGGGTGTCCAAAAGCCATCCCAGACCAGGAGCAGCCAAGTGAGATCCCATCCCCACCCGTGGATCCCATAAGGAACTGGCAGAGCTGGAGCTCCCTGTGACACTGAGCTCGGGAAGAGCCAGGAACACTCTTGTGGGAACAAGAAGTACATCTTGTGAAAACGACAGGATTAGCTGCTATTTATGTACTTTAATGTGCTCCAAATACCCATTTTCATAGACGCCTTCAGATTTACCTTCCTGACAGAAAAATTATGGCCTGTGCCATGTCCCAGGGATGAAACTATAGGTAGATTTCCCACTGGTGACAAATGAAAGTGATTTAAATCCCTGGGTTTAAGTTGAAAATATCAAGTTGAAAACAAGCAAAAAAATACTCAGTTGTAAATATTTAGATCTTTTTTACAGAAAGACTTGCTAATAATTAGAACAACAACAAAGGTGATTTTCAAAACCCAGATCTTTTATTAAATATGGAGTTGGTTTTGCTTAGGCAGAAATACATACCCCATGCTCATACTTATCTATCTGTACGTAACTTAGCATGCAATTACTCAGAATATTAATTTTGCAGTTATAACACAATTTATATTATTTTAGTTTTAGGGTGTTAAAAATGATGAATAATGTTACTTAAGTCAGTAGATTAACTTCCTGCTCTACTTCTGTCATGCCATGTGTGAGTAGAAATTTAGTTTCAAGGATAAAATATAAAATATAATTTTAATTAGTTGTATAAAACTGTCCAGAGAGTGCTGAGATGTATTAAGAATCAATAAAATAAGATTATCCAAAATTTATTTTGGGTTACATACCTATTAGTAAAAAGAAAATTTCCATCAGTTTTGATGGCAATTAGGGTTTTTTTGGTCATCATTTGACAGAATTTCCATGATATTATGATATCAGAAAATAGCCATGCATGCATAGCACAGTTATCAGAAGAGCCAAATTAGATTAAAGAGGTAGGAAATGAATTGTGCAAAGGCTGAACACCTCACGAGTACAGAGGGAACTCTACCTAACTGCTTGATATTCTGGAACCACTTCTTGTAAATTTTTGAATTAATAGATGACATATTTTTCCTCCTAGTTTCTTGTCATAAACTGAAAGAGGAAGCCTGCTGGCTTTTCAGCTCATAGCCATTTCTCCAACATTTAAGGAATTAATCTGAATGAGAAGATATTCTTCAGCTCATTAAGATTTGTGAGGCACTACTGTTTCAGTATAGTTTTAAATGAACATTTAAAGGATTTTAATAGGTTATCAGACATTTATATTTTAACATTATATTTTAGCATTGCTAATCACAGTATCATGTAGAAATTTAGATGTGGTAATTTTTAAAAAAGAATTGCTTGTAGCCTAAATTAAGTAGCATTGATTCAAAATTGATTTTCACTTCTGCTCGAGGTGCAAATACTGGTAGCAGTGAATTGGGAAGGGAGATGATACCTAAACTCTTCAGTGCAATCCTCCAATCCACATCTGCATGGTGCATGTATAATTGTGTAATGTGAGTTCAGGGATATAAGTGCCTCCTCATTACAGTGATACACGTGCTAATGAAGCATTGCATGTTGTAATGCAAACTTCCCTCCGGGGACACGAGGCTTATTTTGAAGTCTCGTATCACACCACCTCTCCAGGCTGAAAGCTGCAGAGATGAGATGGTTTTGCTATTCCCTGGCCTCCTATAAACTATTCCAAGAGATCAGCTGGCTTTGATGTTGCAGAATTTAGTGGAGAGGAAAGGTAGTGATGTTTAAACCAGTATTATATGTGATACCATGTCTTCATTTCACATTTGGGTCACTGATTAAGTGGATTTGTACGTTGGCTCACAAAGGTGTTTCGTGTTCCAGGTGGGTGGTGGTAGAACATGTGAGTTAATCTCCTAGAAGTGCAGGTAAGCAATCCCGTAATCTGTATACTTTACAATGATCCAGCTGAGAAACTCATCTAGGAGCATAAAAGAGCCCTGATGAGAAAAAGATAAGCAACATATGTAAGTACAATCTTAGAACAGAGCCTTTAGCATTAATAGAATATTTTGTAGGAATCTCATTAGGCTGTAACTTGAATTTACATACTGAACAATACTGTGCTAAATCTTCCCTTAAGGGGGAAAAATGAAATGCAAACCTGGCTTCTTCCAGCCTTAAGATATTAAATGAAAATTTTTTTTTTCATCTTAGACAGCAGCCACAGCCTTTCCTTTCCTTTCTTCCCTGCCTTGGCTCTGTGTTTCTGGTGCATTGAACCCTCAGTCCTTTGACCATATTCAAACCAGTGTTCTATGGTGCAATGTATACAAATCAGTCCAATCTTCATTTTCTGTCACCCAAAAAGTGCTAATCTCCCTTTCTGTGGGAAATGTTTTTTTGCCAGCCATTCAGTTCTCACTGATTTTCTGTCACTGGAAACAACTACATGCTATGAAGTTCTGGAAAATGAAGAGCCCTGCAACAAGGAGGGAATAGAAAAGATTTTAAATAATAATTATAGAAAGTGGTTATTTAAGGAGCATAACTGAGATTGTGAAATGCACACAAACTGCCTATGAGTTTCAGTGAACAGGAAATCAATTCCATAGTTACATTTCCAGGGTTTGCAGCAGTCTTTTGCACTGCACCCATTGAATGCTCCATTTCTTTCAACTATCAAGGTTACTGAACTTCAGATACACTTCTCCTACTGCGTTTACAAATCAATTAACTCAAAAGAACAAAGCTTTTTTCAATGCTAGAGAAGTAATGCTCATTAAATTTTGGGTAAGGTGCAAAGACAATTACTTCTAAAAATGGATGAAATTAATTGCACTCTTGCTTGCTTTTGATCTTGTGCAGCTTACATTATGCTTGTTGGTTTTCTTCCCCCTCTCTTGAATGTGTCAGTGTTCCAGAGGCAGACATGGTTTAGTGATTAAAACAATATTTTTTCTAATAAATTTCAGTGTGTCCTGTCTGCTCTAAACATAATAAAGCTGCATCAAAAGAGTTAACTGAGGTTTGATCAGTCCTTGCTCGTCACTGTGGCATTCAGCTGAGTATTATGCAGTGTGGTCACTCTGAATCTTAACATTGAATTTTCTCTGATACCCTTTGGGGTTTTTTGAACCTGTGATTTTGGATGCCTGGTTATTTATCCCTGGCTATGGCTGTACTCAACCCAAACTTGCTTTTTATTCAGCTAATTTGGATGCAAGCACACACTGAGGGTTGGGCTCTGGGCAGCCCCATGTCTTGGCAGAGGGAAAGGATGGAGATTTTGGTAATATTCCTGCAAAATGGGGTCAGGCAGCAAAGCCCAGATGCCAATGCTGATCTCTTGTTTAGTGCAGTGTGAGATCTGGAGGCAGCTGGTCCATGGTCATTATCTGCCAGAGACTGAGGGATGGTCTGAGAATCCAGCCTGCTTCGAACTCCTCAGACCTGTCTGCCATGAGTCTGTCTTAGCACAGCTTTTAAATCTTAGTTTCTCCCATTCTAAAGAAATTAATACCTCTTATTTTTCAGGAAAAAATGGTGAGGATTAATTAATGCTTTTGAATTTATGGTATTCATGTTAGGTACTAATTAGTGTTGTAGATACAACACACTGGCTTTGGTATGAAGTTTTGCAGAAGTGACATCCACAAGTCCTGCTTGTTTAAACTTTTTAAGCTCCCAGTTGAAGGCTGTTTCTTCAGAAATGCATAATGACCTAGCAAGTGCCTTTTTGAAAGAGCACATTGTTGTTGTTGTTACATGCTGCTTTAATACGAATATCTTTTGAAAACAAACCACTCTTCTCACTAATTTTTTCCCTGCGGTTGAAGTGTGGGAAGTGGACACTTCTTGATTTAGCATGTAATTATTAAAAATCAAGACAATGTCCTTTTAATTAAATACAAGAAGAGGAGTAATATCGCAAAACCTAGTGCTAAGAAGATAAATATTTTTCTGAGAGTGGCTGCTTGTTTTCTCAGAGTGTTCCTGCAGTGAGCCCCATGCTTGATGAGCGAGTACCTGTGGTCAGTAGAAGTGTTGGCTGAACAAAAGAACAGGACTGGGTTTTTTTGCTTTGCCTGCATGTAGGCAAGATGTAGATTTCTGTGGACACATGCAGTTATTGAAAGAAGACTTGCAGATTGTTTCTTTCCTCTCTATGCAGTTGGGGATAGAAGCAGGAATAGGAACCTCAGTGGGTGTTGAGAGAGGATGAGGGAGGTTTAGGGTTGCATGAAGAATATTTTCCATCTTGAGATGCTCGGAGATGTTTGAGGACCATGGTTGTCAGGATCACTTTTGATTAGAGTTTTCTAGGAAAAAGAGTAGTGTTTAATTCCTCAGTTGCAGGACAACCTGTCCTCCCCATGATCTGATTTTGGACTCAATAAGTTGCTGGGAGGTATTTTGTGTGTTTATATTACAACAATCAGCAGTTATTAAACTTAGTTTTTTAAAATTCTATTTCTTTTCCTCTTGTACAGTTACATAAAGGAAGGGAGGAGGAAAACCCCCAATGTTTCTCCCAGTGAATTTTACATAGAAATAAGAATGTTTCACAATTAGGAGATTTTCCTTATGAAGTGCTGATCCAGATTAATGATGAGAATGGAAACTTTTCTATTCATCTCAGGAACCCTCAATCTACCTGAAATGTAAAGGTTAATCATTGCAATTCAGTGAAAGATCTTAAACCACACCAGCAACTTTTTCTAAGGCTGGGGAAACCTGGACAAAACTGACTGTCCCACAGATACACGGGTTAGTAGCAATAAAGTGATTGTAAAATCAGAACTCTTGGGTTTGAGCCCAAACATTGTGTTTTAATCTGTATTTGTGGTGAGGAGCTATAGATATAGGGCAAGGGCTGAATTCTCCTAATGCAGCTATTAATCATAGAGCTTCACAGATCACAGCTCCCCTTTCTCTACCAAGTGGTTTCTGCAGGCAAGTGTATTAGATGAGGATGAGGCAAATGCCTGTTGATTAAGGGCTGATCTTGGCGTTCAAGTCTTCATCCCCATGTTCTTTTGCTGTGTGATTGATGAGGCTCAACTATAATTAAATTTAAAGCCATAGATTTGGCAAGGAACAGTATCCATTAACTGGACTGATGTCATTTTATCTCCTGTGATTCATTAACAAGTGGCAGTGTGTGCTTCCTAGAGTTTACCTGATGTCCTAGGACACAAGGTAATGGTAAAGGTCTTGGGACATTATGTTTGTTTATTTTCCTAATATCAGAGAAGATGTCAGTTTAGGTTTGACTAATTTTTGGCTGTTCACAGAAGAGGCATAATGTTCTTAGAAGGTTTAGTATTCTGTTTATGATTGTTTAACATTCAGCATCAATGATTTTATTGCACAGACGTTGACATTTTACTCATTATCACTTTAGTGTTCATGCCAGGTTCTTGCAAGAAGTGTATTTTATGCCAAGTGCCAAATAACCTTTTGTCATCCTGCTGAATGAGGCACTGGTTTTGTCCTACAGTCAAAAATTGCATCCAGATCTTATGAACATTAAAAAATATCCATCTTCTCTTCTGCCTTCCCCTCTGACACACACACAGTTTGGCAAGGACTAACAGTACTTCAGAATCCATACATTCTGCTCAAAGTGAGAAGAGACATGCCCCTCATTTCTTAAGATCATCTCAGGCCAATTAAAGAGCTGTGTAAAGGAATAGATTTTTTCTGATTTATCCAACACTTGGCTCTAAGGATGATGACCAGACTGTAGAGCCATGAGGGCTGCTTCAGTAAAAAATGTGTTAGATTTTGTGACTTGAGGAGGTCCAAGACATATGAAATTTTGCCTATAAATAGCTAAACCCACCCCTAAGGCTCCATGTGCCCGGATGTGTAGGATGATTGTTCTGAGTCATGCTTTCAAAAAGAAAAGCCAGAAAAAAGAACATAAGACAAACCTGTAAATCCTTCAATTAATTCAAGAACTATTTATGTTAAATTATCATACATTTGCAGGATTACACAGCTGCATTTTTCTTAACACACTCAACTATTTTAAATGTAGCAACTAATTCCTAATTTGCTTTCATATAGTCTTTGTAAAGGCAAAGAAAAGCTTAAGAATTCTTATATAAACCAGATCATTCCAGTGCAATAATTTTATTACTGCAATCCATTACACAGTGCTTTGTTGATAAAAGAGTATATCTTGGAAAAGCAAATTCTGGACTTTGTGAGGTGTTGTGGGAGGCAGCTGTTTTGTTTTAAATCTGTTTTATTAGTTTCCTTTTCCATTTGGCTTTATTCTAAGTAAAATGAAGTGGGAAAAAAACCTGCCCATGTATAAATCAACATGCTCCTTTTCTCTACTTAATTCAGCCAAAGAAATGACTTAAATACTATTCTATAGTACTTTACCACATTCCAAGAAAAAAAAAATTATGATGCAAATACTACCATTTCTTTCTGCAATAAACCTGTCATGGGATTTGAGTTATTTGCTTGCCCTTTCAGGAAAAATAAAATAATAATAAAAAAAAATCAGAAGACCTTAACACAGAATGCAGACCTGATTCATTACAAATCCCACATCCCTTTTTCCTTAGCAGTTGAGCCAAGTTTAGAAAAATCTCTCATCAAATCAGGGTATAACATAGTTATGAAGGAAGGGGCTTGGCTTCTCTAAAGGGCTTTAATTAGTGGAAATCAAAGGAATTAGATAAACTAAGCCCAGTTGAGGATCTGGCCATAGTAGCTACATTAAACTTTCATCTCCCACCTTTTATTTGAAATTTCCTTCAACATTAACTCCTTGGGGTTTTTTTGTTTTGTTTTGTTTTTGTTTTTTTTTTGTTTGTTTGTTTTGTTTTTGTTTTGTTTTTTGGATTTTTTTTCCCTGCTCTGCTGCCATTCCTTCTGCACAGCACAGCGACTCACCCTCGTGGTACCTCACCCCACAGCTCCCCAAGTGCAGCCACAGGGACTCTGGGTGGGAATAGGGAATAAAACTCTCTGCCTGCCTTTCCAGCTGCCCCTGTTGAGATGAGTGAGAGCACAGCTAAAATGCCACCACACACTGATGCCTTAATTTTTTTAGCTTCTATATTTTTCAGATCCTGTACTGCATTATTGTATAACTCTGAACTCCACATAGAGCATTAGTAAATTCTCTCCACATTTTGGTCAGACAAAACAATCCTTCCAGGCCTGAGAACCAAGGTCACCATTGCAGCCACAGGCTCCAAAAAGTATTAACAAAATGAACTGGGGAGAAGCAAACTGGGGAGATGTGACTTCATTACCTGAAGCTGTAATTGGACAACTAACCCCTGATACCCAAACAAATCAAACTTAGCCATTGTCCATCTCGGGTGTAGCCTCTGCCAGGCTTTTGCTCTGCCCAAGGTGTATCTATTGAAAGTCTCTAACCAATACCTTCTTTATTCTCTAACTCTTCTAGCCTCTCTTCTAGGTGGCCATTCCAAGGCATCAACACAGCCCCAGGAGAGGCTTCTGAGGGAGGCAGGAGGCACCCCAATGTGCTCCTGCAAGATTTGCCTTTCCAGGGCTTTGATAAACTCAGGAAAGGGATTTAAACATATTTGATCATGGTGATCGTGCAGACAGTCTTGTATAAAAGCCTTTTGTGATGAAGGGAAATAGGTTTTCCTAGGTAAGTGTTTGAAATCCATTTCTGGATGCCTGCATCAGTACAGCACAAAGGGGTAGAGAGGCAAGAGGTGTCAGCAGCACTCAAGGGTACAAACAGTCCTCATTTACTGCAGCCTAAAAAAGGGTTTGTCCTGCAGAACAGGCAAAATCCATTTTCCCATCATCAAGAAGGGCACCTGTCCACACCTTCCTGCAAGGCAGGAGCTTGTGTGCCCATGGTTGGTGCTGGATGTCCAGGTGTGTCTCTATCCATGTGAAAAGGGCAGGTCTGGATTCTTGCAGATAATGTAGGACCAGTGAAAAACAGCCCAAATTACTTCCCTCCAGGACCACTGTGATCCCCAGTGTCCTCTTTTTCTCCTCTGAATCCTGGTTGTAGCTAATTGGATCCACTTGTCAAGATGATGCAGCTTTAATTACCTTGGATCTAAATTCCCCTGGATGGTGACTTCAGAAGAGCTCTTCACTCCTGTGAAACATATCCAGTCTGTAACCTTTCCTTTAGTCACACCTGGGCTAGGGTTGATTTTTTCTTTGCCTCCTTTTACATTGTTTTCTAACACCTTGAACTCTTCAGTAGCACTGCATGCTTAATAACAACATTTTAGAACTTGCTGACACATTAGAGCTTATTGTCTGCTGGTTTATAACACTGCTGAGTTCCTCCTCGAGGTGGAGTTTTGTCAAATGTTTTCTGACAATCTGAATAACTAACATCTTTGACATTTACTGCACCCCTTTGCCAGGCAAGGCAGTAACAGGCTCAATGAAACTTGAGTTACTGAGGCATGACCTGAAACAATATTAGCTGTCCTTGATTATGCTCTGAATTTTCATGTTCCCCTCCTCCCCAGCCCCAGTGTGATCCTTTTAATGGTTGTCTAAGACTTGCTCGACAACTAATGGGAAATGAACTGACTGGTAATTTCTTGCTGTGTGTCTGCTTGGCCCCATGCCAGTCTCCTGAAATGATGGTACTAAATATAAATTTTCATTACACCTTCTTCAATTTCTGTGCTTACTTCACGTAGTACTCTTAGATGAGCATTGTTTGGCTCTGGTCTCCTATGGCTTTTCAGAACAACAGTCCAGTTAATTGGCAGTTTGAGTATCATCACCTTTTCTTTTAACTCCTCACCATCATTTCCATGTGTTGAGTCTTAGGCAACTGTCTGCCCTCTTCAGTTTTAGAGATAGGTACAGGAATAATTACTGTATAGCATTCCTGCTCCTTTACACTCCATCACCTCTCTTGCCTGTCAGTTGCTGGGTGTATAATTATGCTTAAAATATCTTTTGGTATTAGTTGAGATGCTTTGCACTGTTTGATGCTCATTTTTCAACTCAGCTTTCTCAAGTATTTTTATTGCCTCAGGCTCTTGTTATAATTTACATAATCCTCCTGTATTCTGGACGCCTTCTACCTTTATCCATCATTTTAGCCATCATTTTATCCTTGATACTGTTTTCCTCATCCTCTGCTTCTGCATACCAGCTCCAGTTCCCATTTGTGACACATTTCTGTAAATGTTTTATTGGAACAAGCATAACCAGTAATGTCTTTCCTTTACTACACTTGATTTCTGCACTCTGTTTAATTCACATCAATTTTCTTATACTCACTTCTCCAAAATCTACCCTTTGTAAAGCCCATTATTTTTCCACCTTTTTTCTTACCACAATAGAATGAATATTTTGGGTATGCAGACACAGTTTGCTTTCTAAATCCACAAGAGCCTTCAAGGAAATGTTGTCTTTTCTCAACTGTCTATTTTTATTCAAAAACCAGAGTAAAGTGGGTTGCAGATTAGGCTCTTTCACTCTCTTAAATCAAGAAATAATATTTGTTGCATGTGAACTACAGCTGAAAGTGGCATTACCACCTAGGGTAATTCCAGGTGATTTAAAATCCTGGTAGCTTTAAACAAAAGACACAGTACAACGGTAAGGAGATTTTTTTTTAAATTGAAAGCAGAGTTCACTCATAGTAGAACAGTTTTCATACATCTGTTGGGATGAGATTAGCCACTAATAAAGGAGTATTTTGATAGAGCAGAATACAGACTATTCCCAACTAGATATGCAAGCAGCCTACTCTCATCTAGGAATATTTTGCCCCAACTGCTGGCCATGAAAAATACAGAACAGTGCTGAGTTTGCTCCTAACTCTCAGAATCATATCAAGTTTAGTTGCAAAGATAATTTAGTTGTAGGTAATTAAAAAAAATAGTTCTAGCAAGTAAGAAGTACAACTCAAGTAATAGCACTGGCATTTCTTTCCCACAGTTCAAATCTTCTTCTTGATGTTGAGGTTCTGGGGAATCTTAATGGTTCATTTTTACAGCCAATGTTATGCCTTTCAGCAGAGAGGTAAAATTTACACTGTTGTCACCGATGATCTGTGTTTTCCTATGGTCTGCTGCACATTCCTGACAGCCACTGAGTGTGCTCAGAGATTTGTACCTGAAATCTCTTCGGAAATTACTTTAATTTTGCTATTTGCTCTTGCAAAGTATCATGTGCTGAGTGAAAGGAAAAATAATTTTGCCTTCCTTCGTGGAATGTAATGAAAGTTTGAGAACAAGACCCCTCAGAATTTGAAGTTACCATTAAATTAACAGCTTTAATGTCTTTGCAGAGCACTGTTTAAAATTCTAATTCCTGAGATAGGTCTACTGTTCTGCTTATCAAATGTTTGTGATACTGCAGTTTGATGGTTGCTAGTGCTATTATTCTTTCAGATATGCTATTTTAAGGGATTTTCCCCTCAAAAATGAGTATTTTGGTATGAGACAAGGCAAAAAAAAAGCCAACCTAACTCTAAAGAGACTATACTAAGCTCAATGCTTTTGCAGAGACAAATGCAAAAGGAGAAGCAGGTGCTTTAGTCACACGATGTTTGGTAGAGCTGTTTGTAGTAGCAACTTCCAAAATAATGAGGTGTCACTAAGCTCCTGCTGGTATAAGAGAAGGGCAAGCTTTGCCTTCTTTCTGTAATGAGAAATCAACCTTTTCCTGCCTTCCTACACTGTGTATTTTTCCGCTCTCTTCAAAACATTCCATACTGCCAAATAATTGTTCTAAGTTATTGCCTGGGGATTTTTGTTATTTTTATCCCCCTAACCTATTTTTGTGGATAGAAAGCATATTCAGTACTCATCACCCCTCCACTTCTTCTTGTAATGTCACCTCAGCTGTAAACCACCAGCAAGTGACTTGGCTTTACTCATTAGTGGTTTAGGTGGTCAATGATTTAATCACTTGACCCTCAGTAGATCAAGAATTCCATCAATAAACTGTGAATTAACTCCTATGTGCTCTACTCAATTTCCCTCTCTGTCTGTGGAAAACAACATCTTTTAAATGAGGGCATAAGACTCAGCTCTGCATATAAGGATCAGTGTTACACCATTCCTTGAAGTGTGAAAAATGTTTTTTTTTTCATAATTTCTTGTTTGTTTTGCCAGTTTTAGATATATATTTCTAAGGAGCAGTTTTAATATTTACCCCAGTGGTTGAGACCACTGTATCTTGTACAGGAAGATGTATTTTTTCTGTGCTACAAATGGGGACTAATACACTATTTCAGAGTAATTGGGTATGATACATTGCATGTGTCCCTATGTCTACAATATCTAAGTATTTTTTACATCCTCTTAAGATATTAGGCAAAGTATTTTACAATGAAAGAGTGTTCCACAACTTAATTACACGTTTTGTACAAAATATTTCCATTTAACAGTTCCAAACTGTCTCTTCTCTTTAAGTATAACCACTTTGGCTCAGCTCCCATCCCTAACAATGGGAGTGTCACATGAAATCCCTAAGTGTTTGAAAATTTTTTTTTTAGTCTCGATTTATAAAACGTGTCTTCCACTCTTTATCCTGCACTCAGTGTTTAAATTTCTGGGATGGGCTCTCCCATTGTTTTCAAAGTGAGAGCAATGTAGTCAGCAGTGGCTGTGTCTGCATTCCCAGCATGGGTTACAAATCCCAGCACCCTTTCTGGAAGCCAATTCTTCTTTTGTCTCTTCTAGGTTAGTTCATTAGATCAAATTAGGAAACCCTTATTTCTGACAACCATTCTCAAGCAGGTATTTTGCTACAGAAAACTGACTTGAAAGTAATTCTTCATACCAGGGAGGGGAAAATTGTGTAGCTAGTAGTAAATATGTCCCTAAATATGAAGGTACAACTGATTTCCATCTCAGTAGTTTTGGACATGGAAGGAAGATTTTTATTAATAAAAATAAATCCAATACCTCCCTGAGGAGAGTTCTGGGTGGAAAAAGGAAAAGATCATTTTCATGTGCAGACAGAAAAATATCATAGAGAGGTTTTTTAATGTATCCTCATGCATTCCTGAGCCTGGAAAAAAGGAGGCTTTTGGGGGGACTTTATTACACTCTACAGGTACCTGAAGGAGGTATAGGCGAGTGGGGCTTGGTCTCTTCTCTTACAGAGTAAGAGGAGATGGCCTCAAGTTGTTCTGGTGGGTGAGTGTGTCTTTAGATGGGATATAAGGAAAAAGTTCTTCACTGAACAGTCTTGGAAGCATTGGAATAGGCTGATGGGATGATGCATAAATACCCTGGTGGTGTTTAAAAGTAGATGTGGCACCTGGAGAGGGGGTTTTGTGGTGGGTGTGGCAGTGCTGGGTTGACAGCTGGGCTCAACAACCTTGGAGGTCTTTTCCAACCTAAAGGATTCTATGATTCTGCAAAAGAGACCTGCCTTGGCAAATCAGGGTACTAAGGCAATACTATGCTGTTGCTAAGCAATAAGTAGACAGGTTTTGTGCAAATTTTTACCTTTGGATGGGTGATGTAACTGGTCTGGGTTTGTTATCTCACAGAAGTCCTTATCTGGATGGTTAGTGGCAAGAGACAAGGGCAGTGAGATAACAGGAGTGCTACAATTAGTATCAATTGACCTAACCCATCAAGAACACATGCCTTATGTTTGTTTGACAAATCCTGGCTGTATGCTCCAGAATCAAAATGCAAACAATTTAAGGTATCACACTGCTTCTGAGATGAAGCAATCACTCAATTTCAAAGGTATTAAGGTGAGAGGGAAGGAAAATAATTAAGGAATAATTAAATAAGGAAAATAGTTAAATAATTAAATAAGGAAAAGGAAATAAAGATGTGAAAATGTTTTAAACATTATTTAGTTTTTTTTCCCATGTAAGCACCTAACAGTTTCCAAATATTAAGAATACAAGGTCTTCTATAATGTCACAGGTTGGACTATGTCACTCTGACTTTATTCTTAATGTATATTCAGACCAGAATATGCTATTTACCTTTTGCAAACCAGCATTACTCATGTTATTACATTTGCTGGTGCAGTACTACAAAGTCTAATGTACAACTTAGCAAATATTGAGTAAAATGTAGTGATTCCAAAGATTATGGGCTCACTACAGCCAGCGGCAGGTAAAATGCACATTCAGTTGGCTTAAATTGTTATTTGTTGTGGTTATTTGATCCAAATGACTAATTTCAACTTCGACATCAGATAACCAGAGGGATTTTCTTCCAGAACACGAACATCAGAAGGGCTTTATAAATTGGGCCTGGCATGCAATTAAAGCTTTTGGAGATACTAAGTAAACTTTCCACTTGGATGCCGAGCCGACTCTTTCTGACATCTGAGTGTGCCTTTTGTGAGGCTCATTTTTTTTAGTAGGTCAAGAGATCTAAGCCTTAAATGAAGCAGTCTCTATGAGACACAGCTTTTCATCACCAGCAGGATCACGACCTTGCAGTGTATATTGAATTTAAGTTTAATACTCTAATGGACGGGACTTGTAATAAAAATTGCTAGATGTTTTGTGGATGAGTAATAAAGAGTTGATTAGAGTACAAGACTTCAAGAGTCCATTCAAACAATACTGAATTTATACTATCTTTTGGCATTGCAATTATGCTTTGGAAACCTTATAATAAAACTCAGGCCTTGTCCATTATTTAATTAGTTTGCTACTTTTTTTGGCACTTTCTTAGTAGCTTAATAGGTAGTTTGCATAAAATGCTACCACTGTTAAATACCTGTTTGTGCAGCAAGGAACACGGTGGTGTTCCTTCTGTCCTAATGTATCACTTAAATGGAGATAAAATAGTGATTACACTTACTCCTTAGGACCATAGACTTGGATTTACTTGCAGTTCCTGCTACATATGTAACCATTTTGGCAGACTCATTTTGGTTTTCAGAAGATCCTGGTACTTGCTGCTACGCTTACTCTGACTTTAAGTGGAGTTTTATTTTATGGTCCTGTCATTAACCTGCTCATCCCTCACCAGCTGTTAAGTGTGAGCAATTTTTAGTGGGAAAAAAAAAAAAAGTTTGAAGCTTTAAAAAGGGTTTTAAGTGCTGTATGGCATTTTTCAAGAAAGCAGATTAAAAATTAAGGATCTCAATTACTGAATTTATTCTAGAGTACAAGTGACAATGAAGCCTTCAAAATTGAACAGGAGCAATGAACTAAAACAATTACATGTAAACACATATTCTTCAGACATCAGAGCTCATGCTATAGGAGGTTTTCTTTCATGCCAGTTAAATATTGCTAAAAACCAGCAAGTTCTCCTTAAAAATAGGTGCCACTTCCTTGAACTATAGAGACAGTTGTATCTCTTGTTTTTATTTCTATTACTAATGTTATTATTATTTTGCTGTGTTCTGCACTGCATTTCATGTCAGGGATCAGACTAATGAAAACTCTGAAGTAAATTGTTATTAATTATTACCATAATATAATGCATCATAAATGTAATACTTCCTGAAGAGTAACAACAAGCCTAAGAAAGTTAGTAACTAGATTTGGCATGGCATGAAATCACAAAGGAGAAGGACATGTTACAGTAGGGTAAAAGGGAAAAAAACTTCAAGTTTTCAGTGTAAATTCTAGCAAATGTGACCTTTAAAAAGTTTTCAGAAATTTGTCTGTGCTCAGAACAGACATCCTGCGAGTATATCACGATTATTTCACTTCTCCTTTTTCACCCTCTATCCATATACCTTTTCAGCTCTTGAAAAATGCCAGTGTAAATGTGCTGTGAAATATGTCTGCCACATAAATGTTCCTTTTCTTTTTATCCTTCATTAGGACATTGTGATTTATAATGACCGGCTGTTCCGGATTGTGTCAATTGCTCCGGAATGGTGGCATTACTCTTTGGATTGAAGCACAGGACAGGTACTGGCAATACAAAGCACATTTGGCTTGGCAAACACTGCTGAAGAATAGCTGTGTCCTCCTTTGGGATGGAGCAGCAAGGCTGAAGGGAAGATTTAAGCTGTCCTTTCACTTTTGGACTATTCCAGTAGACTTTTTGTGTAAGACTGTAGCCTGTACCAGGGAAAGGCTTAGAGGAGGCAGAAGAGGGTTTGTTTTGGCAACTTTGAGGTGGATATCCTCTGGAAGATTCAAAATCACTCCTGGAAAGGCACACTGTGCTGAAAGGAGGAAGCAGAGACCTCTCTAAGCCCCTCTATCCTTCTCCTACAAAGACCTGTGTTAGGAGCAGCAAAAGTCATTCAGAGTTCTGCAGAGTAAAGCAATGACAGGCTTGCAGATGGACAGCACTAAAAAGAAGTTTTCTTGCATTTTGGATTGAAAGGGAAAGGTAGCTGCGAGCCAATTGCAGTGGTGGAGTTTCAGAGCAGCTGCTCATAGCCAGCAGCACAGCCTGGGAGGTGAGGACCTCTGCAATCTGGTTGTGGCACTGCTCAGCTCCCTGCTGGAGGGACCACAGTTCTGCTTTTGGGAATCTAATCTTCCTTTTCTGCAGCTAATTCTGTAGCTGTCATGTTTTGATGGTAATGAATTGAGATGGCAACCAGTACCTTGGTCAAAAAGGGACAAAAATGTTGAGAGGAGCCAGTTCTGATGAGTGCTGTGTGAAGGATGAGGATGGCCTGGGTCGTTAGTGATGACTGATGCTGGAGCAGAAGCATATAAATGATATAATGAAGTAATACATTAGGGCACAATATGAAGCCCCTCTCGACCTGGTAAATGTATCACCAATCAAATTTCTTTTCACTTGAAGGTCTTCTCTTAACCTTGAAAGGAGGGCTTGATGGGAATTTCTGTCAAGTCTCCACTTGCTTAAATGTCACTGGATGTTTTAATTTACAGGCATTATCAGCCTGGGAGTGGTAATGATCTGGCTGTTAGTGGAAAAGAAAGCTTGTTATCAATATTAGGCTTCTTTGATTTGGTTTACTTTAGAAGAACAATGCTGAGGTATTTACAGAAGCACAACACAAGGTCACGTTGAATTTCAACACAATTATTTCATGATTTAAGACAGCAGGAGAGCCTAATGTGCAGCCCATTTTATTTTGTTTTCTTGAATAAAAATGAACTGTTGAGAGGAGCAGGCTGAAGTTTCTGATGGTTCCTGTAAATCATCTCAGCTGTCAATGGCACACAGCGCCTTTCAAGGGACAATATCAGCTGGGTTTTATACTTGTTTAACTATTAAAATAAAGTCCTGTGGGCTCTGAGTGGAAGCTGTCCTGAAGTATTTATATACCCTTTCATGGCTTTATCACCATCCATGCTGCCCCCCAGGCGGATTAAAGCTAAAAGAAAGGGAATATTTCTCCTATTTTGGTTTGGCTGTCTGGTTTGTCAGGGACAGGAGGGCTTGGCCCATCCAGCACTCCATGCAGCCAGTGGCCACTTTCACTGGCCAAATGCTTCTGCCCTTGTTCTTGGGAGCCCTGCAGGAGGGTGGCTGTGCCTGAATTCTGCAGTCAGGCTGGGATTCAGATGCTGTGCAATGTGTTTCAGATTTCTGTCATAATGTCTGACAGTCATTTCATGTCTGCCTTCCTGCTCACATGCAAAGCTCTCTGCTCAGTGTTTTTAGAAGTCAGCTTAGATCCTTCCAAGCATCAAACTGCCAGGAGAAGTCATTTGTTGCCTCTCCTCATGACTTGGACTTTTTCTTGTGGACTACTATGCTCCATTTGATATTTTGGATATACTGAATGACTATGTATTAAAATATAGCATCCTAACATTGTAAATACTTTGCTTCTTTTGGTGTATTTGATCTCAATGTGTTATTTAGCTGCTAAGTTTAACTTTTTCTGCATGTTATTATTGTATTAAGGCCACTGGCTTTCATGAAGCTGGTGTCTTATTTTTGGTATGTTGCATAATCTTCAGAATTTAGTCTATTTAAAAATTGATACAGGATAAAAAACTATCTTGTGCACATAATAACTTAGAGTAGAAAATGAGGTGCAAGTTTGGTACACAGGTTCTAAATTATTTACATTTTCCATAAAAAGGAGTGCAGAAAAAATCCTGCTTGTAGCTTTCTCCTCTGAGTTTACCATTCTTTTGTCTTCATCCCATTTTGCTTGCCTTACGCAATTATGTAATTGGAACAATCAAATATTAAATATAAATGAGGGTAAGGATTTATATTTTACATTATAATTCACTTAACATCTTAATTTTCTGTCCTTTTGAACCAAACATCATCTTTAAAGAGCTGTGTTGTAGATGGGTTGAGGAATCACTGAAGACATTGGGGTTTAATCTGAGCAGGAGCCTATTTTCAGTCTGGTCGTTTCATCACTATAGAGCTGAAGGGGAGAAGTTTGGGCCATGAATCATTTGAAATAGAATCTGTATTTTCAACAGGAAAAACAAATATACAAAATCTGATCTTGTCTCGGTAGATTTGTTTCTTTCGTTAGGAGCCAGAGACCTCCAGGTGTCCTCAGGCCTCAGTTTTACTTAAGTCAAAAAACAATTTGATAAACATATGTTGATTGCAATAATGATTGGTCAGAGTGCCTTTTACTTGCTTTTGCTGGTTTGTTTTTTTGCACTCATGAATTTTATCACAGACTTAGCTAGGTCTGTGTGCAGGAATGTGTTGGTGCCTTTCTTTTCTGCACCTGGTAAATCTATGTACCATCAAAAACTTCCAGTGAAGGCTAAAGTATGTTTTAATCTTCCTCCAGTAAAAAGTTAATGAATATCTTGAACCTACCCTTCACTGTTAATGATGTGAAATTTCCTAAAGAACTAATAACGAGCTGATAGGTTTCAGGGAAAAGATTTTATTTAGAGAGATTGGTTTAGAGAAATCTTTTTTCTGGCCAACTTTGATCAAACATGCTGTGAATATCAGGAAGTTTGATCTAGGAGCAGGTTTGCTCTTTTATTTATAAAATGCTTGCTTTGGGGATAGTTCAGAAGGTAGGTGTGAGATAGAGAATTATGTATACATGTAGTTCAATATTGGTTTCAATGTTTTTCTTGATTGAATAAGTTATATGACTAGTTTTCCCTTTTCATTAACTGTCTTTTTTTCTTTTACATAAAGTGTAGGTAATGTCACATCTGTATAAATCAATATAACAATGACATTATGTATATATATTATTATTTAATCATTGCTCTCTAGGGCATAGTTTTGTCAGTCATATTTTATAGAGAGTTTCTGTAGACTGTTATAATCATTACAATTTGTGCAGTGGAAAAATCCTGCAAATCCCCATTTTTTGGATGTTTTGAGAGGTGATGGTGTAGTACAGGTAAATAGTAACAGGGTCTCTGAATAACACAATCCTATAAGCATTACAAGAAATAAAGCATGAAGAACATGCTGCTAAAAACACTGAACAAATGAATACTCTGTAGAGAACGTATTAGTGCACAGAATTTTTCAAGTCATTTCCTGTGAGAGCCACCCATGAATTTATGCCTGGAAATGCAAAAATGTTAAAATGCATTGGTGTCTTTTGGAAGCCTGTCAAACGCACATTTTGTGCTGTCGTGAATTATTACTTGTGTGTGTATTAAGCAGACATCAAATTGTGCTTAAATCAAAGATAAATGATTGCTGCTTTGGATGGCTTTTTCTGAGAACTGCCCAGAAAGGAGGGTGAAATTGAAAGTTGTATGCAATCACGTTTCACCAATATACAATGAGATAAACCTTATCATACATAAATCTTCTTTTGAGTGATATCTAGTCAGAATGAACTCTCTAAATTTTCCTTCTAGCAAAACTCTTTTAGAAGGCAGATACAATTTATTCTAACATTGATTTGATTAACATCAAATTTTTTGTAGATCTCAAATAAATTTTACCCAAAATTTTATTAATGGGCCCCAAACAAAAAGAGGATGTGAGACAAATAATTATTTCTCTATTTTACATCATTATCTTATTCCATCAAGGCATTGTTAGGTGAACATTATGCCCAGATTAATTTAATTGCAGCAATATCTTGTACTGACCTGTACCACATATAATCCTTTCTAGATCATTATATCATGATGGCACCTAATGCAGCTTAGAATATGTGGACAAGATTTATTTTTCTTGGTTCTGTCTAATAATGTTATTGCTTTAATGCATTAAAAACTTACAGATTTCTTTTTCAAAATTTATTGATACTGTCCCAACAAATGTGAGAATTTTTAGCCATGGTTATGTTTAATCACTAATTATCATAAGCTTCTATTCCACCTTGTGGAAGCATAGTCAAACCACAACTAAGAGGTAATCATCATTTCTTGCTTTGCACATGATACTTGCAGCTTCAGGGCAAACTGAGATGAAAAAGGGAGGGTGAAACCTTGCTCTTTAGTCCACTGGCAGTTTATAGATTTTTGGGCATCAGGTTTTCTTCTTGCATTCACAGCATTTATTTGGTGGCTTTGCCACTACATGTGAAATGACTGTTGTGCTTACAGAAAGTTCAGGCAACACAACTGCAAATCTGTCCTTCCTAAACTCTCAGAATTAAGAACTTTATTCCCTAAGGTACTCTAGCTGTGGTTATAGCTGGGGAGCATTGCTAATTAACAAATCCATATTTGTAATCCATGCAATCCATGTATCCATGTGCATTTGAGTTGCTTTTTCTTGTTTCTTTCTTTTTTTTTTTAAATTTTTTTTTTTTTTAATTAAAGCACATAGGACCAGATGTAGAAGTACTGTGGGGTTTAATTGTGAGTCATAACTGTGCACCCCATGAGATCTGGGAAGATTCCATGACGGTGGTGTTCACATCAGATTTAACCATAGTTACATGAAAGGGAGAAGAGCACTTGAAGAGTTTCAGGAATAGAGATGTTCAGTATGAAAATCTTTGTGTGCTCCTTTCACAGGCTCCAGAAAGTCTAAAATGCAGCAGGCTCTGACCACAACTTCTGGAAGCCTAACCAGTATGGCCATAAGCAGTGAGGATGGGTAGGGACATGAGAAGGAGAAAAAGAAATCAAAACCATGAGCATGGAATGGAGTGGAACTGAGCAGCTCTCTTATTAAAAAAAGCATATGCAAAGCACGAGGGAAATGAAACATTAAGAAAGGACACTGTGTGTTACTGAATGTGTGTATTGCCTAACTTGTATGACATCACTGTGTCCAGTCTTTATTGCTCTCTCAAAACCATTTTTTTCTCTCTCCATTGGCCATAAGAAATAACCTCAGAATCCTAAAAGAATGGGGCTCTAACTGTAGATATCCACTAAGGAAAATAACAAGTTTAGCTTTACACCCTGCCACATTAGTTTTTTTCATCAGTATTTTCTTAAGGCTCCTTCCAAATTTTCAGTGTGTTTCTGACCTCCTCTTATAAGGACCTAAGATAAGTCAAGGAAACATAATCAGGATGTTGCCAAGGTGTTGATATTTTAATAAAATTCAAAGTGAGTCATAGAGTCATAGAATGGTTTAGTTTGGAAGGGACTTTAAAGATCAGCTAGTTCTACTCTTCTGCCATGGGCAGGGTCAACTTCCACTAGACCAGGTTGCTCAAAGCCCTGTCCATTGTGGCTTTGGGCTTCTTTAGGCAACATCTTCCAGTGCCTCACCACCCTCTCAATAAAGAATTTCTTCCTCATCTCTAATATAAACCTGCTCTCTGTCAGCTTAAGGTCATTCCCCTTTGTCCTACTGCTCCATGTCCTTGTTCAAAATCCCTCTCCACCTCTTCTGTAGCTCTTTTAGGCACTGGAAATGGCTTTAAGGTCTCCTCAGGGCTTCTCTTCTCCAGGTGAACCCTGCCAGCTGTCCCAGCCTGGCTCCAGGGCAGAGGGGCTCCAGCCCTCAGAGCATCTCCTGTTTTCCTCTGGCCTCACTCCAGTAGCCCCTGTCCTTTTTATGTTGAGGGCCCCATTTCACTTCTAAATTTCTTTCCATTTCAGCTTCTCAGAACACAAGCCTATTTCATACAGGTCCATTGCTGATGGTATCAACTCTATACATTTTTCTTTTGTTTACCATAAAATGAAAGGCCTGATGAGAATGTTTGGTGTAGAAGCAGAGCTGCCAGCCTGAAATGCTGAAAAGTGATGGTTGTCAGGAACAAGCTTCAGTTACTTCCCTTGGGATAATTCCACACATCACACTGACAGGACATTTCTCCTGATGCTCACCCTAAATATTAATGTGCTGTCCTTGGCTCTTGCCAGCCCTCCCTCTGCCACTCCACGTTACTTCTGGCTGTCTGTACCTCTGGAATAGATGAACTGCTGCTGTTTTCCATACTCAGGGCTTTATTCTTTTCTTGATCAAAATGCTTGGCCTTTTCTTCTGGGGACAAGGCCCAAAAGATTCCATATTTGCAAAACTGAGTGTTTTAAAAGCTGATTCTAGAACTTTTGCTCCTTGGCAGTTTGTTCACACCCAAAACTCCTGCACCTCCTGTTTTCCAAAGAATTAATGGGACATAGTGAGGAAATTGGTTAAAGGTTATAAAAATAGGTAGAAAGTAACCTCAACTTTTAAGCTTAATTTTTGAATTATATACAGTACTATATACCTCTTTAGTATCTCTTAATTGCAAATTCAAAGAAAAAAAATCAGATAACGATGGTCAGTGCCTATCCTTGGATATATACACCTTTTGTTATCAAGCACTGCCTCTGCATGCTATTCTGTGTTCTATATTTGCAAAAGACATGTCATAAAGATGACTATCTTTGGATGTCTGGAGTTGCATGAATCAGTAAATTGTTTATTTTCTCAGTGGGAGTTCACTCAGGACATTGAGGAGCTATTTCATCCTAATTAGTTCCCTTGAGTTCTCTTATAAAAAAACCACCTTAGGCTTCAAGGAGTCTATTTGGGGTCATTATTTTCTTGATAAATGTACTCCCCACCACTCCAGATTTCCCAGAAGGGAGACTGCAGGGTAGAAGAATGTTGTGTTGCACAACATATTCCATGATTGGTTCAAATTACTCAATTTACCCAGTATTTTCAAAAAAACCAATCCAAAATCATCAGTCAGGCACATCCTACCTTCAGTGCTGATGCCAGGCAGTCATTTTCCCTCAGAGCATCATTGAACATGAACTCTCCTCAGCTTGTTTCTTACTTTGATGAACTGGATGGCTGCAGGGACTGTGCTGAGATTTGAGACATTTCATTTGAGATGTTGCTGGTTGTTTCCACCGCTGATAGCTCTGTAGGAAAGGAGTGGACAATACTGATTTTGCTCATACCAGGCAAAGATTATTGACCTGTAAAATTTACCATCATATTTTATCAAGCCACTCTGAGATGTCATTTTGTCAGATAGGTGTGCTAATGCAAGGTGATTTATCTTGTCTAATCTTTGAAAGGTAACCTGCAATCAAACCTCCAACAATGCTGAAATGTTGTCAGTTATGTAGCACATGCTAAAAAGACAAGAATTTTTGTTTTGGTCTTTAGATCAACAAATTCTTGCTCAAAAAGAAAAGTATATCCTTCATTTTAGACTCAAATTTTAGCTCCATGCGGTGCAAATGTGTTCATTTTCACCTGTCAAAAACCTTTTCATGCTCTGTATCTTGTGATTATTACACTGTGATCATTTCTTGGTAGTTGCTCACCTCTATGATTCAGAGTTGCCAAGTTCAATGTTGTGTTTTCACTTATTCTGCTGGTGCTGAGCTGACTCAGAGTTTTAGGCTGCTTGAAACACTGGGTTTAGGTTCCCATAGCCTAAATCCCCTCTAAATCCCAGTGTTTTATTCGGCCTTAGCAGACTCCAGGGCAGTTGGGTAGAGCAGGCATTGCCAGCAGAATTGCAGATGTGGAACACTGGACTGTAGCAGGTGTGTACATGGGCCCCTGCAGGTATTGTCTGACTCACCTCTGCTCCAGCCTTATTGCAAAATATGGATGAAACTGGGCTGAAAAGTGCTGTGGAGCTGTGACTGCTCACCAATAGCCCCCTCACCCAGGAGTGTGTAACCCACAGGTGGCTGTGGAAGGGGGAAATGCTCCCTTGGGATAATTGCCCCTTTAACAAGGGCTGCTGCAACATCCCCTCTGCACACAAATGCCTCTTAACCCCTCTCTACCTGATATCACTTTCCAAGCAAATATGCCCAGTGTCAGAGAAACATTTTTAGTTTATTTCAGCAGAAGTTTGTTTGATTGAAGCCTGAGTAATAGAAATAAACCTTTTTATTGATAGGAGATTCCCCTTTTTTTTTAATCCTGTGACCATGAAACTATCATCCAGACATGTTAGGTTTGCAATGTGAGCTTGCAAGCCCCTCTTGCAGTGTGAATGTCAATGTGCAGCACAAGTCCAGCATCACTGTAAACACTGAGATCAGCTGTGAACACAGAAAACAAAAATCTGAAAAAACTTGAAAAAAAAACCAACCTGAAAATTTTCAATTTGTAGACATTATTTAATATTGAACTGACCAATAACACAGTGTTAGGTGCTTTATTATATGTGCTCACCCTAGAAAGAAGCTGGAGCAGCAGCAGTGGCTGTGTGGGGAATGAAGCCACAATTCCTGCACCCTCTACTGGCTGATACACAGACCTTGGAGGGGGCTGCAGGACTTTTTTTCCCTCAGCTATAAGAATAAATTTCTCAGCTGGAACAATAACATTTGCCAGAAAAAATTTTATAGTGTCATCATTAGTAGAAATAGGAAATTTGGGTGCTCTAGTTGTCTGGAATAGGAAGTGAAAGGTCTGAGAAATAGAAAACTAATGAATTCTTTCATCTTGCCTAAGAAACTAGTTTTTGAGAAACACTGTGCTCACTTTCTATAACAAGGGAATGCCAAAGTTTGGCACACAGAAGGAAACTAAGCTGTATTGTGCTAATTCTGAATGCTGGAGACATTGCTCATTAAGTTCTGCAAATGCCAGATGTGGGGGGAGAAAAAGTAATATTCTGCAATCAAGACCTAGAAATTTGAAAATTAAAATTCAAAGTCATGTCTTTCTGGGTGTGGGATTCACTTCAGCCACAGATAAGTATTACAAAGTATTTGTATAGATTGAACTTTCAGATGGTTGCAGCTGATCTTGTTATAAAACCAGCTGCAGTTTCAAAGTAATGTAGAGAGCACTCTGTGGCATGACCATGGTGTAGAGAGGATCATGCACTCTCCTGGGTTATGACATCAATTAAATAATAGGCTTCTAGGCTGCTGCAGTTTCTCTAATGCTGTTTCGTTCTCTCTTTTTTCTTTTTCCCCCTCTTTTCTTCCTTATCTGCCTACATGGATGCCAGCTAAGGCTTCCTGAGGTTGTATTGATCCTGCCATAGCAGACAGAGGTGTCTGCAGATGTTCTGCATAAAGCAGGAGTGCTGCTGGTGTGTCCAGTTTTCCAGGGCACCTCACCATGTAGATCTGGTGCTATCTTGTGTCTGTGTGCAGCAAGAGACACAAAGGCTCATAACCTAACATGCACAGCTATAATGAAGAATTTTGTTGCTGCTACTCTGCTATTAAGTTGTTTGGACTGCTAGGATTTACAGGAATAGTGTTATTGGGCTATAAAGAGCAGCTCACACTATAGTGAGATTTTCAGAAATCACAAGCTCTGATCTGCCTTCAGTTTACTTTCTTAAAAGTAGTTGTATTTTCAGAAGGATTATTGCCCCTCTCATTGCCAGTTAGAGAGGATGCCTCTCTGGCTCCTTCAGTTCAGGACCTCTTCAGGTGCCTTTGCCTTGGAGATCCTTGGCAATTTCTGTTCTCTCTGCTTTGCCTGTGTGTTCTTGCCTGTACATGTCAATTTTGTGTCGTTTGTCATTGTGCAGTGAATCGGATTCCCAGACATGACAAGCTTTAAGACTTGCTAAGATAAGCAGATGAATATGTTACAATGTTTGTACAATGGTATTTTCATATTGATATCATCTCCTGGACTTGCCATCACCACTGATGCTGATTAATGCCTGCAAAATACAGGAATGTGTCATTTACGAAGTGTTTTTCTGTCTGCTCGTTATTTCCTATTGCTTACTTTGGCAGAATTTCATAAGCATTCCTCATATTGACTCCTCCACAAAACCAGTCAGTGCCCCACAGCCCTCTGGGGTGCCTGGCCTCTTGCAGAGGTCTCTCAATTCCCTGCAGGAACATGGACTTACTGCTGCAGGCAGCTGTGTGGGTCAGTGCCAAACAGCTGGGGCTGGCAGAGGCTGCCTCTTGACCTCTCTCTCCTCCCCAGCTTGGGAATCCTTACATGCCTGCCCCCTTCTCCTTGGTATGGGGAGGTTGTCTCCGCCTTGGTGATAAAAAAACCAAAATGGATTAGACAGAATTAAAGGCAGGAAAGACAAAAGGATTTGCTCAAGGTCTCTACCCAGTCATTGGCAAAGCCAGAGTATCCCAAACCCAGCACCCAAACCCCAGCACACCCCAGCCTCTTCCAAATGCAGCTCACACAAAGCAGATTGGAAGTGATTTACTGCTCTTTAGGAGTGTTTTCAAATTGCATCTTTTTCAGTTGTCAGAAATTAACTGTGACTGCCTGAGTTTTAATTAATGGCTCATGTTATTTGGTGCATCTGAAAAGAAAATTTAAGAAACATCTTTGGCTCTTCTGGCCAGTAGCCATAATGACAGCCAGGCTAATTATATCGGTCACCAAGTTATTGGCGCAATCGTAACTGGAGGCAAACAGATGCCAAGAGAAGCTGGTAGTAAAATCATGATGTATTTCACAGTCATCTTATTACTGACTGATTTAAATAAGGACCTAAAATGCTCTGTCAGTACTGGGAGTGTCAAGGCTCCAGCAAGTCTTAATTCACAGAAGTTCAAGCTTTCCTTGCTTATGGAAAGTGACTGGTGAAAAAGGAATAGGTATTGCCACAAGCCAAAGCATGTGGGAAACAATTTACTGTTTATACTTGCAAATGCTAACAATCCAGGCCACATGTTCTTTTTTTTCTAATGAGTTTGAGTATTAGGAGCAAAAACTCTCTGATGAGTTCCGCTAACTTCTATTTCATCATATGAGAGATGAAGTTGGCCCATAGTTCTCTGTCATTTGCTTGCTGGGTCTAAATGAATATAAACTGCATGTAATAGTGACTCAGAGCAGCAGCTCCTTCAGGGAATGTCCCTATGTGCTTTCAAACTCAGCACGCTGGAAACAGAATACAGTATGTACTCAATGTTAGGTTTAAACTAATTTAATTAGAAAAACTAGAAATTGGTTGGTTTTCACACAGTATGAACAGAAAAATCTTTGTGAAAATGCTTTCCATAATTTAAAAAACAAAGTCTAGCCCCATGGTTTCCTCTACTGGGTCACTGCAAACCAAGGTACTGCTGGATTATGGCTTCAAATAATAACTGAAATTTTGGGAAGGAACAAAGTCATAAAACTCCTCTGGACTAAATGTATTCCCAGCCACATAAACAAGGAAATGGATTTTATAATTAATTCAGAGTTCCCTGGCAAGCACAGTGTTGTAATGTGTTGTAATCTACTGATTAAGTTCCAGTAAGAACACTGGCAATGCTTTTTTTTATCAATATCTGTCTTTTAACAGTACCCAAAAGAACCTGAAATTCTGAATCTCAGAATAACCATGGATGGATTGTGCTAATCTGAGCACCCAGTCAACACTTGGAGAGGAGTGAGTGAGTGGGAAGAGGGTTTGTGTCATCCTTTGGTCCTGTTGGCTTCCTCTTTCCATGTCCCAGAGCTCTGTGTTTTGGAAATGCAGTACTTTATAGAAAATTGTTTTTGAGAAGTTCAGGCTGAATGGGTGTTTGAAACCCTCCAGTGCTGCTAATTTTCTTGACTCTTGGTATGTGAAACTTCGACGAATCTCAAGTGAATCATTTGCCACACAACAAAGAATTGTATTTTTAAAAATGTATTTGTTTTAGTGTAAAAGAACAATAGTGGAGAAATTAAATGATAACGATGTTTGGAGCCCCTGAAGGACTGCCAGGGCCCTGTGTCTTTGTGAAGATGCTCTATGAAGAGGGATGGCCTCTTTAAGTGGCTCTTCTTGGCAAGGTTAAAGCAAATGAATGGCAATAACTCAGCAGTTACAGCTAACTACAGCAGCTCATAGGCTGGCATTATAATTTCATTAAAGATCTGGCAATCTGGGCAATCTAAAGAATATAAATGCACAGAGATGAGCAATCTTAAATTTCATGAAATCAAAGAAAATGTTTAACAAAGTTATTGCAAGACATTTTAATGAGCTATCTTGAGACAAACAAATTAATGAATATTTAGTATTTTGTATATGTAAACAATTCCACCTGTTCTACCTATTAGGAAGGTTAATTTTTTTTTGAGAAACACAGTCTGATAAAATTTATATTTGGAAGAAAAAACATGACTGTCTCAAGCTACATATTTCAATAACTCATGAAACTTCTATTGGATCAAAAACTTGCCTACCTTCAAAGCTTCAGGTGCATACTTTATGTATCTCAGTGTGCATTTTAGCTTGGACTGCTAGTTAGGAGCTGCTTTCTTCTTTTTAGCTTTTGATTGTATGTTTTGCTCTTTTTGGAAGTTAGTTGCTTACATGAGGGTTGCATGAAGGGTTTCATGTTCTTAAAATAGAGAAAATGGAGCAGAGGAGAATTTTAGAATATTGCAGGACGCAGGCCTTTGAAATATCCATGGATTTTCAGTCCATGGAAATTTATCATTCTTTTCATTCTTTTAATAAATGCAGATAACACAGCTTTATCAAAACTCAGCCAAACCAAATATTAAATAATGCCAGTCTTTAAAACAGTTTTCCATTCCTTAGATTACAATGAAAGGGTAATTTTTTTGACATGCAGGGTATTAAAACATATTTAACAAAGTTCTAATCAATTATGGGCACTTCTCCCCTTGTTTCCAATGAAAATGAATCCAAACACTCTTTACACATTTATATGTAGGCATAAATGTGTGTATATTATAGAATGTTTTGGGTTGGAAAGCACCCTAAAGATCATGTAGTTCCAACCTTATATAAATATATATATATATATGAAAATAAATGTGTCTGCAAGTCACTTAGTTCTTACAGGTAAGGATATCCTGGCTGTAAACTGAATCAGTGTCAGACACTGCACTGGTAATACAGAATTGTCATATATTATTCTACTATATTAGAATATAATCTATTATTACCACATACTTAGGCTCAGCTATTGCTGTCATATTTCTGTAAAAAGGGGTTAGCCCTATACTTTGTTTTCCCAGTCAAATATCCCTTCCTGGACCTGTACAATTTTCTGGAGCTGGAGACAAATCTTATTGCCTTCCGCAAGGCAGTATCCCTCTTTCCCCAGCAGTATTTTGGATGAGAGGAGAGCTATTGAGGCCCCTGAAGGGAAGAAGGAGGGAGAAAAGTTTGAAGCACAGGGCAAGGAAGCAGAGTGAAAGACAGTGGAAAAGTTCTGGAAAGGGACCCCAACCTTGTGGACAGGCCAGAGCAAAAGTGATGTGTGAATGAGAGAGAGAGTTAAGAATAACTTAACATACTCAACAATTTGTTGCCATTTCTGCTTGAGTGAAGATGGAGACTTGGGGGTCAATGGTGGGATTCTTGCAAGTTGGATGTAAATTGTCAGCTCCTGCTGCCCACAAAAGGCATGGTAAAGACAAAATGGGGAGATTTCCCCCACAGTTAATAGGGGATAATCTGCTTAAATTATAGTCAGAGCACTCCAAGGCGATACATTGGCTCATGGAACATGGGGAAGATAGATACATCCTCCTTGAAGGAGGGAGAATAAACCTTTGCACACTTGCATTCTAGTGGCTTATCTAGTGACAAGGAGAGTGCTGTTATTTTATTTCACCTTTATTTCTTGCTTTTCAGTATAAAGAACAACCCAAAGATAAAGCTACTGCAGGGTTCTGTGCGGATGAAGAATGATGGAATATCTCACCTGGTATTGCCTCTTTGGTGATAGTTTTTAGGCTGTTGGTTGATCTGTGGCTGGTAGCAAGTGATTGATTTTCATATACAAATTTTCTTTCTAGTTTTGAAACTTTTTTTTTTTACATGTAGTATCCCCTTGAGACTAACATAACAACATTCATGGGATTGCCCTGTCAGCAGAGTATGTTCTGCCTTTCTCTTCTATACCTGAGAGCTGAATGCTTTTGGCAACAGCAAAAGAGTTAAATTTCAGAGTACTGAAGGATTCTGGACTTTCCTAATTAACCATGGACTATAATAGTTATTGAGACAGGCAAAAAACGTGCCCAGGACACGATTATGTCACAGGATAAACTGCTGCTGTGTCCCGTCACTCCTGCCATGGACATTTAGTTCCAGATCCTCAGTGGGACTGAGAGACATAAATAGCCCAGCGTGGCTGGGACTGACCTTCCTTCCTCTGGGATGTGCTCTCAGGTGAGGGTGTAAAAGCTTATCAAATTTTTGGGCACCTCCAGACCTTGCCTGGGGCTGTAGGCTTGGAAACATGTGGGTTTGCTGTGCTTGGTTAGTGTCAATATTTTAAACCGAGGTGGATGTTAGCGGAGCAAAATACAGATTTTAAACACAAGGTGAAGGGAAGTCTCTCCTAAAATAACAGGAGATATTAATGAGCTCTCTGCAAGAGGCTTAACTCAGGATGTTTTAATGTGTGATTGTGGCTGTTCTTGAAAAATGAATAGACCTATCAGCATTCAAAGGACTATTCTTTCCCTTCTGATCTGGCCTTCCTTTCTCCCCACATCCCCTGAGTTGTCAACTTTCATTCTCTGCTGTGATCCTAGAAAGCATGAGGGCTGGGGTCAGAGAATAGTTTTTTTTTTCCTCAATTAGAAATGGAAAGACAGAAAGAAATGAAAAATAAGTAAGATATTTCAAGAAACAGCAAGGGGAAACAGAAAGAGTCACTTATATCTTGTGTGCAGACAGTGATGATCCAAGTAAGACAGACCATGGTTTCATCCTAAATTACACCCGCGTGAAATATTTGGGGTACAATCCACATCTCTCTCTATAAACTGTACATAATTTGTGTATAATCAAGCAGGAGGCAGCAGCCCACCCTCCCGCAGGTGCGTGCAGCATCTCCACCCTGCTCTGGCATCCCTTTGTGCCCCGCTGCTCGCAGGGGTGCGTGCGCTCCGTGCCGCTGCCGCCGGAGGGACCCCCGGGCCGCGCTGCGGGTCCGAGGCGGTGCGGGAGGGTCCCCCCGAGCCGGGGCGGTGCGGGAGGGTCGCCGGAGCGGAGGCCGGTCCGCCCGGGGCGGTGCGGGGCGGTGCGGGGCCGGGGCTGCCCGCGCTGTTCGCCGCGCCGCCGCTGGGGGTATCTTTGTACCATTTTTCATCCAGCAGCAATTTGGAGTGGAAACGTGTAATAGGGGAAAAAGCAGGGATCTCGGCGGCGGTGTGAGCGAGCCGTGCATCCAGGAGCCAAAAAAGATTAACACCCGTCCGCACCCCTCCGCGCCCCTCCCGCGCCCCTCGGGGCATCGCCGCGGCTCCGCCATCGCCCGCCGGACACGGAGAGAAAGGGATTCGTCTGAAGGGCAATTTCGGATCGGGGGAGATCTATTGGATTAGTGGGATTATCTGCCTGCAGACGGAGAGAAGTAGCGTTTGATCATTTCCATTGCCTGCCTGATGGTCGGATTTACATGGAGGTGGCTCGGCACGGATGAGGCTGGATTCCGGATGGGGATTTCCAGCCCTCCCTCCCCGCGCCCCGATCCCAGGGAAGGGCAGAAAAATATATAAAAATCGGTATAATTGGGAAGTGTCCGGAGCGCTATTGGGAGCCCTCCCGCTCCCAGCGGCTGGGAGAGCCGGAGGAGGCGAATCCAGCGGATTACAGCTCCAGCTGCGATTGCGGGAAAGCGGCCGTGAACTGGTAAATACTTTGATGCTCCCGGCGTGCGGGGCGAGCCCGCGCCGGGATGGAGAGGAGGGAGGGTGCCGGGATGCAGCAGGGCGGCCGGGATGGAGGAGAGAGGGACAGCCGGGATGGAGCGGGCAGGGCAGGGCAGGGCAGGGCTGCTGCGGGGCTGAGCCCGGGGGCGCTCGGCAGGGCCGGTTCCCGAGCCGTGCGTGCGTGTCCGCGGCCGGGGGG